>JACBWW010000087.1:1176769-1190793 GCA_020086605.1 Lanius collurio
CCGCAGCGCCCCCGCGTGCGGTACCGCCACGGCCCCGGCCGCCCCGGCCGCCCCGGCTGGCCCCACGCTGGCTCCGGTTCAGCTTAATGATGTCGTCCAGGGACATGTCCATCTTGTCGGCCATGATGGCGGCACCGCTCCCACCCGCACTTCCGGCCGCGCTGCGCCCGCGCCGGAAGCGGAAAAGGCGGGGCTGAGGCGCGGCGCGGGGGGCGCGCGGAGCCCTGTAGGGCGGGCAGGACTTCCGGTGGGGCCGCATCGGGACCGAGACCGGGAGATGCGGGTGCGCGTGCGGAGCTGGCACGGGGTCGCGTCCTGGCTGTGGGTGGCGAACGACGAGAACTGCGGGATCTGCCGGATGGCCTTCAACGGCTGCTGCCCCGACTGTGAGTGCGGGACCGGCACCGGCACCGGTCACTGCGCACCAGGCGGGGCTGACGGTGTGTCCGTGCCGCAGGTAAGGTTCCCGGCGACGACTGCCCGTTGGTGTGGGGACAGTGTTCGCACTGCTTCCACATGCACTGCATCCTCAAGTGGCTGAACTCGCAGCAGGTGCAGCAGCACTGCCCCATGTGCCGCCAGGAGTGGAAGTTCCGGGAGTGAGGGCGGCACCGGGCACGGGCACGGAACGTGGCCCATCCCGGCCGCCCCGGGCCCGCTCAATAAATGTGCGGACGCCAGTCGCGTGTCCGTGTCTGTGTCCAGTGTCCCGCGCTCGGGGTCGGGGCGCGGAGCAGGGGGCGGGCAGTGATTCCGCCGGCCGCCCCGCGGGCTCCGCCGCCCCGGCAGGCGGGTCGCGCCGCTGCGGCGAGGGGGAGCAAGGCGGGACCTCCGCCCGGCTGTAAAACCGGTGGCGGCGACAGCCCCGGGCGCTGCGGCCCCGCCGGCACCATGCGCGCTGCTCGCTAGCTGCGGCTGGCGCTGCTCGTCCTGTGCCGACCCGGCCCCGCTGCTCCTCGGTGGCCAGAGCCTCGGGGCTACCCTCTGTCCTCTGTCGCTCGCCGCCCACCAGCCGCTCCGACACCGGCGGCTCTGCCGAACGCGATCTCGCTGTTCTGCTGCCCAGCTCGGCCCACCCGCCCTCGGGGCTCCGCACCGCAGTGAGTACCGGGGCAGCCCCAGGGGCGGGACGCTAGGCACGGTTCGTGCTCCCACGACAGGTACCCGGGCCCCCTCACCCCCACGGTGCTCTGCAGCCAACACCAGGAGCGGGGTCCACACCCAGGCAGGCATCGGGCAAGCTGGGGGCTCCCCATCTCTGCTAGCCAGCACTGCGCTGCCGCAGACCCCGCTCCCTGTGACGGTGGCTCCCACAGGTGCTGTGCGTGACGGAGATGGCCACTGAGCTGCCAGCAACTCCTGACACTCTCTGGCATGACTATGTCCTTGTACCTCATGGAGTGAGCCAGTGCTGGTGGCTCTGGGGTGACAATAAACATGCTTGGGATGGCTCTGTCTAGTCTGTCCTTGGGTAGGGAGGTGGGGTGGGGGAGCCCACCCAGATCGGGGTAGCTCTGGGCTGCTTAGCCCCCCACTCCCTCCTGTCATGCTGAGGCTGCTCAGATACCCAGCGGAACAAAATCCCTCAGGCTCAAGGACAGCCCAATGTCTGTGGGGGCTGCAGGGCACAGTGCAGGGACAGGGGCCATGGGGCTGTGCTGGACAGCAAGTGACTGCAGGCATGGGGTCCCTGTCTCCCCACAACCAGAAAGGCTCTCCTCCCCCTTGTGCTGCAGGAGACCTGGCACAGCCTCTGCCCAGCCCTGGGGCAGTTCTGGCAGCAGGATACAGACTTGGTGATGAGAGTGGAATGGCAGCAGCTCCCCCAACACCAGCCATTCCCTGGCAGGGGCACCTGTGGAGAGGTGCCTAGGGTGGCCACCTCCTCCACAGAGCTGAGTCCAGGAGCACACCACCCAGTCTGGCTGCAGTCCCCAGTCCGGTGGGGGGGTGCCCAGGGCCCTGCCTGGCCCCAGTGGCTACCCAGCTCATTAAGAAAGAAGCCAAGGACTCCCCCTATCTCAGCAGCACCCCTAGCTGCATCTCTGACACACCATGGACCTGACCTGCTGTGCCGACCTTGGCACAGTTCAGCCCAGGTCGAGGCTGCTGCTGCCTGTGCCTGCCCAGGAACCTCAGTGGGCATGGGGCCACCAGCTGCTGCAGGGGAGACAGCCCAGGGTCCCCACCGTGGAGGAGGCCAGCACAGTGCTGTAAGACCCTGCTGCAGCTTGACTCCACCCACAGTACTGGTGCTGAGCTCCTGCCTGGAGCCACCATCTGGACCCTGGGGGTTACCCCCCAGTCCTGCTTGGGGCAGGGGCTTTGCAGTGTCTGGGCCAAATCTGTTGCTCACCTCAGCAGGGTCGTGGCTGCTGTTACAGGTGCCTGCTACAAATGCTCCAGGGAACACCAGGCATTCTGCAATCTGCATCCACGGTGGGGTGATGCTGTGCTATGGGTGCAGGAACCAGTCTTGATCTTCTGTGCCTGGAGGGGGGAAAAAACCCACCAAAAAAAAAAAAAAACAAAGGACACACAACCAACAAACCACAGAAACCAAACAAAGTCACAAACTTAAAATGCAGGCCATTTCCCCTTCTCCTCCCCCCATTTTAACTCTATGCTCAGTTGTGCCCAGGGACTCACAGGTTGTCAGTAAACAGCTCACCAGAAGGGCCCAGATGCACTGGGAGAAAGGAACATCATATGCCAAAGCTTTCAGAATAAACCCAGCAACAGCTCTCGAGGCCTTGAGGAACAGGACACCCCCACTGCACCATGGCTGAACCAGTGGAGCTGACATGTCCACATGCCCAGCAAGAACAACAATAAAATGCTTCTGTCATTTTTAAATAACAGTGGTACCTGCCTGTGTCCTGGAGGTGACCCAGCAGTGCGCTCAGGACAGGGCGTGTGCGTCACCAAGGCTGAGCTGTTTGTCCTTAAGGACAAACTCCTCTGCAGTGCCCATGGGAGGGGGCTACACGCTGCAGAGGGGGAATTTGTGCATGCAGCTGGCAGAGCCCAGGAAGGGGCCACCAGCTCTGAGTCATGGCTACTTTGGGGCTGAGGAGCCATCGTACCAGCCCCAGCCCCTGGAGCTGCAGAGATGCAGTGGGAGTGTGGTACACCCACTCAGTACCAGTGCAGTGGGGTTGCAGCACACCTATGCCCCCTTTCTGCTACCGAGGCTCAAGCCCCAAAAAGACCAATGCACAACTCTTCAACATTTTATTAATGATCAGCAATAAAAGTTTACAAGAGAGAGGACACCAGACACAGCCTGGAAGGACCATCTGGCACAGCGCCGTGAGCTGCTCAGGATATCCATCACAGTACCTTGGAATGTAAGAGGCAAAAGGGGCTCACAGCTCAGGACCCATCCTCCCAACCAAGCACCTCCCCTTAGAGGCAGGCATGCTGCATGTCAGCCATCAGAAAACAACCCTAAAACTTCACTTGGCCAGGTCCTGCCCTCAGGTAAGCCATCAGGCACAAGGTGAGCTCTGACGGCAGCAGCCAGTGGGTCTCTGAGTACAGTCCACATGAAGCATCGCATCCTGCTGCCTCACAAATGGAGAGCCTTTGAGAAAAGGCCCCAGGATTCCTATGCCTCATCTGGAGAAATGCCTCCACCCAGCATGCCAGCACCGCCTGCCCCTTCAGCAGCTGGCACCTGCAGCCTGTCACTGGGGCAGCAAAGGATTTGCTTTTATCCTACTCAACCCAGAGTAGCTCTGGGTCTGTGCAGGGGCAGGAGCTGAGGAGAGACAGCACAGTGAACCCTAGAGCCCAGCACCACCTCTGGCAGCCAGCCCCTTCTTCCTAAGCAAAAGCTGCAGGAGGAACTACATGAGCCCTGTCTTTTCCTCGAGGCTGCTCGCTGTCTGTCCAGCCACCCACACTACAGCCCAAGGGGCTGCTCTGGAATACAGACCCCAGTCAGGACAGCAGAGTCCGGCAGGGCAAGGAGGCATGGGCAGCTCCTCCACTTCCCTCCTACTAAGAGCCAGAAATGGTAGAAGGTAAAAGCACATCAACATGTTACAACATTAGTTATAATTAAAACCCTTTTTTTTTGTCAAATCTCCTCCTGGGAAAGGGGGCAGGGACTGATTATTGGAGATAAAACTAGGCAGCAGATTCCCAACTCGTTATGTCTGCATAATTAGTGCAGGAGGAGCAAGGACAGCAGAGGGTAGGACAGCACATCCTGCATGCCAGCAGTGCTGCCCCCCTTCAGGGGTCCTTTCCTGAAAAGCTGTTGCTCTCCTGGAGGGTGAAGCTGGAGCACTCTGTGGCCCACACATTCACACTCTGCAGCCTAGTGCTTCTCCTCCTCCAGCCTTCTCATGGCCTCCAGCACAGCCAGCTCTTTTGCTTCTTTCTTCTGGTTGCGAGCTTCAAACTCCAGCCTGCAAAAATCACACAATGCCGTGAGATTCTCATTCATCCTTACCTCTTGTAGACAAAAGCACCTGGAGCAGGAGAGCACTGCCTTCTTCTATGCTGCTCTGCTCTGAGAACACTTCAGAAACCCCTCAAGATCCCCAGACTTGTCCAGAGCCTCTACCAGAGCTTCCCATGGCTATTGCCATCACTGCCGTCCTGGGCTCCCATACCGGTCCCACACGACTTCTTTCTCCCTCTGTGGAAGAAGCTGCTATTCCATTCCTGGGCTATCCTGGGTGTTGTAACACCAAAATCAAATTTATCACTGATGTAAGCTAAGGTGCTGAAGGTGAAAGTCTCAGGCCTAAAAGACCAAAGCTCTGAGAGAAGCAATATGCTCTCTCCCCCAGGCTAGGAAGGAAATTTATCATTATAGGAGAAATCCAATAAAAATGTGCCATGCAGCACATTCTGATGCAGCAGAGTTCAGCTGCTCCTTTCCCTGTACAGACTGGTAAACCACATTTACAGTCTGCCCAAGCTATGAAAGAGGAAGGACAAGTTTGCTGACTCTGTGCCTTTAGATAACCCCTTCTCTCCCTATTTTGTCCCATTAATAAGTCCCCAGATGCTCTGGATGGAACGGTATGTGACAGAACCGGGAGACAAAGAAATCTAACCTGTTCTTGATGATTCTTTGCACAATTAAATCTGTGGTGAGATTGCTGCCACTGTCCACCAGCTGGAAAATGCCACGTTGCTTCGGTTCCTGCAAACAAACATAACACTGGGCTGTGAAAACACGTGGGACCTGGGTGTGCAGCTCAGCAGTGACAGCTGAGCTGAGCTGTGGCAAGTCCTGCGGCGGCCAGACAGGCAGGATGCACAGCGATCTCCTCGGAGGCAAGAACTAACACTTGCTGAAAGCAAAGCCCCACATACATGGGAGCTGCCCAGGACTGGCAGAGAGAAAAGCACACAGGATTTCTCACCCTGCCATGAAGGCATAAAAACAAGCAGAGCAAAACAATGCCTGGAAGAGTGGAGCTGTTGGGAATGATTTACTGACTGCTCCATGTAGCTGCCCTCAGGGGTGGATGAAAAGCTGCATCACCTGCCAAAGCCCTTTCCAGTTAGCCTCCTCTGCAATACATCTTCTCAGTCCAGGAACACAACCAGAGCCAGGCTGTGTCTATCAAATGCTGACAAAACAGCTGGTACTTTACCTCATACGGATCAGAACCATCCTTGTCTGGCACCACCTCAGTCATCCCATGGCAAACAAGTGTTACCTGAAGAAGAACGCAAAAGTCACTGACAAGATCCAAAAGATGACAAGGACAATTCCTGCCACTACTCCCACTGAGCACAGCCTGGAGATCAGCAAAGCCACCCTCCTGCACCAGCCTGGCAGTCCCTCTGGAGCTCCCTGTAACCCACTGAGCAGGACACTCCTTCCTTTCACCCCTGTGTTGTCCTACACCACTTTAGCTCCCCACACACATCACACACCAGCATCTTCATGTCCATCCGTATGCAAGAACTCACCCTGAAGTGATCCAACAGATCAGCAGTGACAGCGTAGGGAGCTCCAATCACCACCTCTGAGACATACTAAAAAAGGAACCAGGTAGGGTCCAGATTTGAAAAAAACCTAAAACTTATCAAACAAAAATCCAAAACCCAATCCCAAGCCAGAAACCAACTGCTTCTCTGAGAAAAGAGACCTGAGCATGTCATGTGGCTATTGACTCAGAGTTCAAACAAGGGAACAGGGAAATGGGTTCAGCAGCAACCATTTGTCACACAGCAGCTTTTTGTTCCTCTACAGAATGTCCTTTCTGTGCCTACAGAGCAAATCCAAAAGTTAATTATTCCAGGCACACATTTCTGAGGCTCCCCATGATTTTGCCCCAGGAATTTTCTCCCCTACTGCAGGAAGCAGAGTTTTCTACTGGCACATGTCTGTCTACACAGAGCCACACAGCTCCCTACATGGCCCGGTCCAGCCCTGTCCCTGCTGGCAGAGCAGCTGGATGGGTCACCAGCTTACATCAGCCAGGATAGCACAGGAGCCCAGCAGAGCCTCCAAAGGGTTCATCAGCACCTCTGGCAGCCTCAAGTGATTCATCTTGTCTGTCTTCCCAGGGCGCACCAAGGAACTTATGCAAGATCACTGAGCACAAGTGAGCACCACCAGGCTCCAGGCAATTTCTGGAACAGTGCAGACACCCACTCACCCTGCAGGCCAGGACACTGAGGGTTCGCTCATGGATGTTCATGATGGGATAGTTCTTCCCTTTGTAGCGATTCACCTCCTACGGCAAAGCACCAGGCACAGTCACAAGAGAGACAGAGCAACTCCCTTCCCTCCTGCTCTCTCCCAAAAAGAAATTCCCATATTGGTCAATACATCCCTGTCCTGTCTCCCGGAGCACAGCCTGCCTGGTTCAGAGAACAGGGCCAAGCTGCTCTGCCTTTGGACAGGTTCTACACGGACCTGATCAAAGTGCAGCCCAGCAATGATATAGGGTTTCTCTGCCAACTGGTGAACCTTCTCCAGGAAATCTACATGACCAACATCTGCAGATCTGTTTAAGGAACTGAAGCTCACATGGAAAACAGAGGAAGGAAGACAGAAATAGAGGCACTCAAAAACAACAGCAGGAGATGGGAATCCCTAGGATTTTATTCTCGCACTACTAATTGCCTATTTCCAAAAACAGTTGCTGCCTCCCTCCTTGAGTTCCACCAGTTCTGGGCAAAAGCCAGAGATTTTTTCAGCTCCACCTTACATAGACTCAGCCTTGTCTCTATCTGAAATTTCTACTTGTTCCAGATGTTCTGGCCCAAAGCCTCAAAGCCTGCCCCAGGAATGGAGTGTCAGCTTCAGATGCTCTGTTGCAGTCTCTTGGTCTATGGCAGCCACTCTTCACCACAATCAGTAGTGTTGAGAGTATCCAACTGTCTTCCTGAAATCCAACAGCCACAGATTGCTCCACAGAGGAGCTATAGCTTCTTCCTCAGCATCCTGTGACTAAGACACTGCCCGGAAGAACTCACTCCTGACTCCTCCCTCATGTGCAGCTACAGAAAAGGAAAAAAAATCCCGAGGCAAATATCAAGTCTGGTGCCTCCCAACATGAGAACATCAAACAAAGACCACTGCTGCAACCAAAGAGAGTCAAGGATACGGAACAGGTCAAAAGCTCCAGCCACATAGATGATGGTGTCTCCTGGCTGCGGCTCCTTCCCTGATGCAAACTGGATGATCTTCTGGGATGTCTGCAAGAACTGCGAGACGCCCGTCCAGGGACTATGACCTTTGGGCCCCTGTGGAAACATACACCAGACACAGATTTTTTCCAGATTCTGTGAGGGGATTTGGACAACACAGAACACAGCACTGGGCAATTTGCTCATCTGAATTTGCTGGCAACTGTAATAACTCCCAGCACCTTGGACTTTCTACATTCCTGGCATCAAGTATTTTGGCAATTTCACAAAAGCCCTTTATGCTCTGTCTAAATCATCCCCTCAGCAGCCAGCTCAGGAGATGCCAAGAGGAAAGCTCAGGAAGGAGGAAGACAACAGGGCAGGTTTGGATTTTCATGAGAAGCAAGACGTGCTCAGGAGACAACATGCGACCAACCTACACTCTGCCAAGCCTCACAGCACCTGTCTGGCCCCTCAGCTCTGAGGACAGAGCTTGATTCCCACCACGTGGTAGTTGTGCAAACAGCCACCAAGTCACCTGCTGTGCTCCCCAAAGCTGCTCCACGGGACTTGGCAGCACACAGACACTCCCGCTGAGGCCAGAGCAGGCTCTGCAAAGGGCAGCACGCAGACAGCTCAGCTATTGGGGTCATGTAGGGTACCCAGTACCCTGATCCATTCCAAGCCCCAGGAAACAGTCATGCTGGAGCAATATGTCTCCTAACACCTGCTCAAAACCCCCAAAATGGCAGGGAACTAAGGATGATTCATACAGGTCAGCAAACCCCCTGGGAGTGAAAAAGACTTGCTCAAGCTGCAGGTGCAGCTCATTAAGCAGAGACAATCCAGCTGCCAAGGAAATAAACAGGGCTGATGACTCTTTAGAAGCAGTGCGAGCTGCAAGCTGGAGCCAGCAGCTGGAATGCTGAGAGGGCTGTGCTGCCTTCGAACGCTGCAACACAGTGTGGCCACATGTGCCTGCTGTGTCAATACCTCCCAAACCCAATACAACACCTTCAAAACAACACAAGCACTGAGAGCAGCATCCACAGAGGCTGTCCCTGGGCTGGAACCTTGGGTACTCAGGTCCCAATGGAAGTGGCAGGAAGTAATTTACAACAAGGAAGGAACCCAGTACAGGCTCAGTGGGGACAGCAGCCCTGTGGTCCCACTGAAGGACAGTTCATGCACTGCCCTGTGCCACACCCGCCCATAACACACACTGCAGGTGCTGTTGTATGGGGACAGCAGACATTCACCGAGACATTACTGCTACATGTGGGAGGACAAACAAGCCTGCACCAGGCCAGAAAGCACACTGGGAATCCTTCTCAGGTAGGACCACAACCAGACGTCCACAACCAGAACTCACATTACCTTCCCAAAGTTGTCAGTGTGCTTCCGATAGTCTAGGTCCTCATCCTGAAGGGAGATAAAGAGTCAAAATGTTTAAGCACTTGCACAGCTCATCCAACCAAGATATGCTTGTGTGTGGGAAGTGCTGGGAAGGCCAGGCTCAAAAACGCACACCAGGCATCCAGGGCACTGAATGCTGACAAACTGGTTAATACCTAAACCAGAGTCCTGTCTTGGCATGAGTCAGAGGAAATTCGTCCTTATCTGATCCCAGCTTGGCACCACCAGCAAAGGTGGTGGTTCTTGCCCAACCTGCAAGCCCACGAGTGCTGCACAGCTGCATACTCCCTCAGCCTGGCAAGCCCCTGACAGGACAGCATCCCTTCTCCTGCTAAAGACCCTCAGGAGAGCCAGGCTTAGGTCTCTGCAGCAGCCAGCAGCACTGGACAGATCTCAGCGTGAACTCATGTGTTACAGCTAAGCCAATTTAAGAGCTCAGCATACCAAAACATCTCCCTCCGTCCCTGAATTCACCTGTGTCACTTGTTCCTGCAGTTATCCAGGTAATTCTGTTCACAGATTCCTTCATTACTCAGTAAATTTAACTCATTACCTTACATAAAACCAACTATTTTACTCTTCCTGGGTTAGGTTAGCTCCCAATCAGAGAGTGAGCTGAGGAGACTCAAGAAAGGTCTGATCAGACTAGAGACAGCAGAAAGCAGAAACAGAAGCTCAGTGGGAAGGGAGAGGAGTTTCCAATTCTGGCAGCACCTGGCTGACAGATCAATGTGCCTGCACTGTGTTGGTTCACTCAGGGAGAAGTCATGAGCTTGCCTGCAGTTCCCTAACATTCCTGAGGCCCACACTGATCATGAGGCATCAGAATCTTTGTTCCATCATACTGTGATCTCAGATATGTTGAAGCAAACATAAGCAGGTTGTTTTGCTGCCACTGCCCGTTCTCCATGCACCTGGGAGCAAGGCCCAGGAGCTCTACTCCTCCGCTCTTCTCCGTTTGGGGCAGCAGAAGGGAAGAGGTGGCACATGCCCTGTACTCCACCTCCCACCCAAAGCCCTCTGACTCACTATGTTGCTGTGGTGAGCCTTAGTCATGAGCAGCATGCGGCCAACAAGGTCAGTGGTGGACACACCTTGAGTGCGTTTGCATTCCCTGCGGGAGACAAGCAAAGGATGAAGCAGAAGCCATGGGAGTGTACACCTCTGTCTTCCCACCATTACCACGGGAACGCCTGTGACACCTGATCAATCTAAACTTGTCCTGAAGAAACCTTCCTTCTCAAGTATAGCATTTATTTGCTGAGCCTCTGCCACAGTCCTCACGCCACAGCAACTGCTCATGCAAACAGCGCTTCCCTCACTCAGACTTCCCAACAGAGCCAACTCCCAGTGAGGCTTCAAAACCAGAACCAGCATCTGCCAGGAACCAGACAGCCCCACCGAGCAGGACAGTCTGCCCCACTTCCCTGAAGCCAAAATGCTGGGAGCAATTGAAGCTCTGACACATACAACCAAGTTCAGGTGTGATCTGAAGATAGGTATGCTTCATCTGACTTCCCTTCAGGGCACAAATTCCCAGAAACTCTGCCCAAAACAAAATAAACAGGTAAGCAGCAAGAGGTTACCTGTATCGCCCTGCTGTCTTTACTTCCTCATAGGTGTCCTTGCCATCGATAGTTAAGGTGATGTCATCTGCAGAGAGAAAAAAGCCTCAGAACTGTACCCAAGCTCTCCCGCACAAAAGCAGCAGCTGTGCAGGTTCCACACACCTAGAGCCAGACTGGAACTCTGCAATCCAAATCCCTGTGCAAAACAGGGGACATCTCCTGTGCCCCACAAAAATGCCAGGGTTTTTAAGACTACAGTGTCTGTGAAGACAAGGATATGCCTGGACATCTAAACACTATTACCCATCTGGTGCAGGAGGCACAGCTGATTATTTTCTGAATGAATAAACAGGCACTATCCATATCAATGTTAAAAAGCACCTTCTAGCTCTTCTAGGACTGGTTTTAACCATTGGCTCATGTTACAAGTTTTCAGTCAATAAAACAGTTCATCCAATGGAAAGTTCTTCCTCTCAGTGATGGCACTTCCAAAGTGACATCCAGCGACCCCTCTACAGAGGCAATTCCGTTTCATCCCTGGCACATGGCTCCCAACTCCCTCTGCAGAAACACCTCTCACATACTTTTGGTGGTGGTACAAAGCCTTCGCGAGCAAAAGCTAAGCTGTTTTCCCTTTGCCAAAACAGTCAGAGGGCAGCCCACAAGCACACCCACACAGTTGGGTGGCTCAACCCTGCTCAGTATTCCTAAAACCCAACGCCTTCCCCTCGGAGCACAGGAACAGGAGGGCACAAACTGCCAGCACAGCTTGGCACGCCAGGAGAGGCACAAACAGCAGGATTGCTGTCACCTTCCCAGATAAGCTCAGCTATTTCCAAACTCAGCTTTTGCACAAACACAACCTGGCAAAACTGCCGGTGCAGGCGTGTTACCCAGGAGAAGCATGGAATGACACAGCAGAGGGGATGAATGCGAGCAGTTGGAGCAGAGGCCAGAAGCACTCCTCTACTGTCATAACCCCTCACCACGCCCTGTAAGGGGTCACGTACACCAAAGATGTTCAGGGCAGGCAATGAAGTTAATGAGGAATTTGATAACCACTCCATCCACGTGAAAAAGGCATATTTATCTTCTAAAGATTAAGGATTTATTTACATTTAGTGAAATACTTGGCTTATCAATAGCAGGTGGCTAGTATCAGATGAGAGATACACGAAATGAGTGCAAAGACTACTCCTGGTCAAACTAACAAAATTCCTTCAGAGGAGCAGGGAGGAAGGGCTGAGGCTTAATGAGCATAGGCAGATGCCCCGGAAGGGACAGTCTCACAGCAAGAACATTTCCTCAGAACACTGGTTCTCTCCAGCAACTGTACACCAAAAAGTGTTCACAGTAAGAACTAGGTCTCTGGCCACACAGTCAGCTGAGCCACTGAACAGCTTAACAGCTGGATAAAGAGAGAAGCTTTTCAGATCTAACCTTGTCCCAGGATAAGTAGATATAAACATGATTGTATTTCTGCACGCTTACTTTTTTTATAAATGGCTTTCCCTTTTGCACAAATTTCTGCTGGTGCTAAGGGCAACCTCAGGATAATTTTAAACAACGCATTTCACCTTTGCAATTTAAAACCAGGGGCCTTGGCCACTCTCGAGATTCTGAGCACACTGACATGCTTCTCCAGACCACGAGACCAGGAGCAGCTGTGCTGCCCAGTGCAGGCACTGGGAAGGCAGATCTGTATCACGGAGCACCCCCGACCCCCAGTGCAGGTGTTGAGAGCTCTGCACACACCAGGTATCCTCGACCCCCACGCCAGCCAGGACAGTGCTCGGTTTGCAGCAGGGCACCTGGAGCACACAGCCCCGAGGGCCCATGTTAGCACAGCCACTGCCTCAAACACCACTTACCCCCATGCACGCAGAAGTCACAGCTGTACTTGTCCAGGGTTTCCAGTGTGGTGACATAAGGAGCTCCAGGAGCAATCTCATCGACCCACTTAATGGCCTGCACCATTTTGTACCTCTCCTCCTGTGTAAAGACGGGGGGACCCTTGTGCTTGGCAATCTCCTCTGGGGGAGAAACAAAATTCCAGTTAGAAGCACATCCTGACTCTCAGTCACAGCTGCCTCACTCATTTCATGGGCAGGTGAATTTCACTGCAGGCTTATCCTCAGCTTGGGATCACTTCAAGGTAGCAAAGGAAGCCCCAGACAGATCAGAAAATATTTTCATTCAGTTGCATTTCCTAAGCGTTTAACAAAGGCCCTGGAATTCACTCAGAGGGCAAAAGGTCTCAGTGCTTCCCCGTACCCAGATACTTGTTCCCGAGGGGATTTGCTGGGCATCCCAGTATCCCCCTAGGGGTAATTTTCCTCTTAAACAGTAACTTCATACCATGCTTTGTTTGTACTAGAAATTCTGCATCCATAAACCCATTAAAAATATATCTTCACATGCAAGAACTTGTTTCTGGAACATAACTTCCAGATGGCCTTGAAATGAGTTTTCTCCACATAGTAGCTTGTTTTGGAACATAAGTTCTGCAGCTCCTACCAGCAAAACCAGACTGATTTTCAGCAGTTTCAAGTAGTTTTATAGTACAGAATGCAGATCAACCCTCAGAGGCTGCAAGATCTGACCTACCTAATCCTCAGTCCAAAAGTGTGACAAGGGTAACTCCACTCCCAGAGAACTGATAATTTTCTCTTGGAGGCTGCTGCTCCTGCAGCAGATGCAGGAAGAATCCTGACCCTATCAGGAGCTCTTGGTTCTCTTGGGGCTAATGCAGCTGGCCAATCTGAGTTGCTACACGAGATGAAATCTAGCAAAACCTCTTACCATCCGTGTGGACCCCAACGATCAGGTAATCGCCCATGGCCCGCGCCTGGCGCAGCTGGTTGGAGTGGCCATAGTGCACCATGTCATAGCTGGAAAGAGAAGGGCCGGGTCAGCCCGGGCACACCAGGACTGCTGCAGGCAATCTGCCACAGGCTCTGGGGCTGAAGGTCTCTCTGCTGCCGGGCAGGGCTGTGCCGGTAGAGCCCGGTCACCAGGGCCCGCAGCAGCGCTTCCTCCCACCGCAGTGAGCCGGTCCTGGTGCAGCAGGTGCCGGCTGCAGCCCGGGGGGAAACCGACCGGCCCCACCGAGGCCCGTTAGGCGGCCGAGCCCAAGGGCGCTCCCGGCTCCGGAGCGGTCCCGTTCGCTCCTGCTCGCCCGATGCTCCAAGGCAGCTCTGCGCGGAGAGTGTCGCTCTGCCCCGGGCCCGTCCCGCCGCGGTGACAGAGGAGGCGGAAGCACCAGCGTAGCCAACAGGGTTTATTTCAGCGGCGCCACAACATCACCCGGCCCCGCGCCCGCCCCACTCACCATCCATCGCACCAGACGCGCACGGGCCGCTGGCCGCCGCCGCCCGCCGCGGCCCCGCCGCCGCCCGCCGCCCCGTTGCGCAGCATGGCCGCGCTGTC
>JACBWW010000087.1:1191130-1203250 GCA_020086605.1 Lanius collurio
CACCAAATCTTCTGTACTGTGGGATCGCCGGCCCCGCCCCGCCCCGCCCCGCGCTCAGCGGCTCTTCCTGCGCCGGGCGCCCTTGGCGCAGCCGCGGCCGAGCCACCCCCCGGGGCGCCCGACCGCCGCCTCCGCCCGCTCCCGGGGCTGCTCTTGCTCCCGGGGCTCCTCCCGGGGCGGCGCCACCGGCTTCCGCGAGTGCGTGCCCTCCTCCTCGGGGCGCAGCGGCTCGGCCAACGCGAAGATGGGGTCCCGCGCCCTGCGGAACGAAGAGAGGGCGGCGGTGAGCGGTGGAGGCGGCCCCGGGCCGGGGGCTCCCACCGCAGAGGGCCCGGACCGCTCACCGGTCGTAGCGCGGAATTTCCAGCCCCAGCTCCGCCATCAGCAGCCGCATCACGTCGTCACAGCGGCCATGCAGCTTCAGGGCGGCCAGGTCGTCCTTCGGAGTCCACTGCGAGCGACAGCAGAGCTGGCTGCAGGCAGCTCCCCGGGGCAGCAGCGGGGGGCTCCTGCCCGGGGCCCGGCCCCACACATCTGCAGCCCCTTGGCTCGCACCTGGCCAACCCGGAAACAAGGGCTTTATCTCACCTGCAGGTTCACAATATACAGCTTGGGCCGGCGTGGAGGGGGCTTGCTCATGCACCAGAGCCGTGGGTATTTTTTCAAAACCTGCCACAAAGCACAGAGGATCAGCACGGCCACAGGCACACGCAGCTGTGAACCGTATCAGCGAGAGGAAAAGGAATGTATTACCAGGAAGGGAAAGAGGGAGGAAGAGAGACTATCACAGATGTTGGGCGAATCCTGACACCAGAGTTTACAGTTGTCTGTTTGGGAGGAGACTGCTCAGCACCAAGGTGTATCACCAAGAGGGAATGCTGCTAACAATCTTCACCGAGTCTCTAAAGTTACCTTTAAGCTGGAACCCAGACAAAGAATCACATCTGCTTTGCTTGCAGCTTCTGTTGCTGCTTCCCAGTTCAGGGGCTGTCTCAATGTCCCCTTCTCCCCAAAGTGGACGATTGTATCTCTCAACTGTGCCCCACACTTGTGGCACATCCTGCCCGTGTGATGCCTGTGCAGGGCTGTGCGCTCCGTCACATCAAACACTCGCACGTACTCTCTGTTGGGTGTACAGGAAGTGCAGACCTGGTGCAGGATGAAAGCAGAAATCTTGTCACATCATCACCATCCCACCCATAAGAGGCCAGGAGCAAGCCTGTTCTCTTGGAAGAAAAGCATTTTTGAGGACAACACAGAAGCTGTAGACAGAAGCATCAGGGATCAGACACTGACTTGGAAAACCTTAAGTTTTTTTTTGAAAACCAGCAAGTGCCGCCACAGGCAGCCTTTGGCTATATGCTGGGAGGGATTTCAGAGGAGGGCTGAGGAAGAGAGGTCAGAAGCAAAAGGCTCCCACAAGTACAGAGAAAGAGCTACAGAGTTTGGTTTGGTACTTTCTTAGTAGTTCACCCCAAACCTGACAGTGTGAAGACAGGAAGTGCACAGAGGCCAAGCCCTTGTACTAATTCCTCCTGAGCTAGTGGTAGATCGAGAGTTTATGTTCTCTTTTTGTGAGGCCACTTAACAGTGACTTTTTCCTGCTCTGGCCACTCACCTCTATGTACATGTTCCCATGAAGCTCAGATATTGCAGCTCGGGGTAACCCGCTCCGCAGGTGCAGCCCATCACAGTTCTGAGACACCACATGCTGCACCTTGAAGGGAACAAAACACTGAGCTCTCACAGACCGCACAGGTACCACTCCAAGCAGGTGATGTGCGTGTCCCAAATTGCACCAACAGCCTGTACATCAGAGCAGGACCCACAGAGGAAGAGCATGGTGAGCAGACCTTTGTGAAAGCTAAATGGAAAGCCTCCTCCTGTTAAATAGAGCATTTCTAGAGCTGGCTGATTTGTGACCAGTTCCCCAGACCAACCTCACTAGTACAAATACTACATGTTAAAGGAAAGGCACCAGGGGAAAAACTGCCAGAGCTGCAGCCTGCAGCTCACTAAGGAAGGCTTGGACACATCTTCCTACGTGGATGTGCAGCCACTTAAGCCAAAAACGTAGTCGGGCAATCTCCTGAAAAGCTTTCTCTTCCCTGCTAGGTTTATCATTCTTAGGCAGAGGAACATGAGTAAGGTGAGAAAAAAATATCTTACCAGGTTGTGCTTGTGCAGGCAGGCAATGCTCATATGAGTGAGTGTGGGCTCTGCCTCACTCAGGTCTGCAGCCCTGACAAGAAGCAAGGGGAAAAAAAAAAAAGCTGGAATTGCCATTAACCTCTTCCAGTATCAGCTTTCTGTCACACAGTTCAGAATTTGGCTCCTCACCTGATGCTCCTGCCCTTCTGCAGCAATGTCCAAATGCCATTGGGGCCTCTGTAGTCTGGGATTGAAGCTGCCTGTCACCAGGAAAGAAAACCAGGCCTGACGGGGGGGGGTTGTCACAGCCCTTGTACATAAACACAACCAACCCAGGCCCAACCAGGACAACCAGAGACACCTCCATCCACAGCTGCTTTTTCATTCACTCTGAGTTTTCCAGCATAGTTGTTCCCAAACACAGGGAAACCTCCTCATATGGTTTTTCTCTCTCTTCTACCTTTCAGCTCTCATTTTCACCTCTAGTGTTAATTTTCTGCAATTTTACCGTTATGGAATCCCTCCAGAACTCTTTTTCACCCTTGGTACTTCCCATTTCCCTACACAGAACTTAATTCTTGAGCCTTTTCTTATTTTCCCTAGACTCTGGTTTCCAGTACCTCATACTCGGCATCTCTAGCAAACATGCAGGTGACACGAGCATTCAGCCCCCTGACCTGAGCCATGCTCCATGTCAGCAGAGAATGGAGTGACAGAGCTCACATAGAGGTGACAGATGTCACGTTAGAAGAGACAGAACCAGAATGCTGCTTTGCCTCAGGTGGCTGCAATGAAACAATTCTCAAACTGCTGTTTATAAGTTCCAGTAATCCCCAGCTGTCCCTGCATGTCCGATAACACATATAACATTCCTGATCTAAGTGACTTGAGGTTTTTACACCAAGTCATTGAAGAGACTTGAGTGAGGCAAGACCAGCGTCCTCTTGCTCAGGCTGCGCATCCTGCATGTGGTCGGAGGCAATGCAGCCACAGGAACTCCTGGGCAGTAGGAGTGACCCCAGGATGCAGCCTGGAAACTGCTGGCTGCAGGACTCATGCAGCATCCCGGGCTCATCACACACGTCCTGTGGTCATTCAAGAACCAGGCAGTCTGGCCAATGCCACCCCCTGAAGGGGCTGCAGCTGCTGCCTCCCAAACTCACCGTGCTGATCCCAGCGCCTGTGTAGATGACGAGGTGCCTGGCGCTCCGCACAGCTGTGGCCAGCTCAGCCACCTTTCTCTTCAGTTCCTCTGGTTCATCACACACCTGAAATACATACCTCAGCAGGTTCAGACATATCAGAGATACACTACATCACTGAGTCAGAAAGAACAGGGATCTCCCCAAAAGTTTGAAGATGGGCATCGGCCAACCAGGAAAAGCAACACAAACATTATCAGCAGTGGTTTCCAAATGAAAAGGACATGGGCATTGTTCATGGAAGGATCACGGGAAAAGGCTTCCTGGAGACCAGAAGCTGCTGACCCACCCGAGGTGCCCACACAGCCACACGCGTACGGCTGACCGGAGACAAACCCAGGGCAGCCCCCGGAGGGCAGACGCGTTCCCGGTACCGAGGCACAATGGTTGTTCACCGAGGCCTGCCGCGGCTGCAGAGCTAGGCAGCAGCCAGCCCGACGACCCGCGCCCCTCTGCGCGATCGGGACCGTTCCCTGCCATCACCGACACGGCTTCCCCGGTCCCGCCGCGACCCCGCCGCCCACCTCCTCTTGCCGCCGCCTCAGCCGGTCGCGCCGCTTGCGGCGCCGCTCCAGCTCCCTGACGATGTCCTCGCTCTCACTCAGCACCTGGCACTCCTCGGGGCTCCGCTCCGCCGGCGGCTTCCTCCAGATGCGGGATACCTGCCCGGTGCACACATGTGGTCACGGCGGCCCGCAGAGGCGAGGTGGAACGGGTCGGGCCGCGTCGTACCATACCTGTCTCCGGCGGTCCCGCTGCTCCTCCTGCTGCAGGATCTCGGCACGCGCCGCCGCTTTCCGCTCGGAGCGGCTCAGGCTGCCGCCCGCCGCCATCGCCCCGAAACCGCCGCGCCTCTGCCGCCACCGGGCTCAGCTCCGCCGCTTCCGCCTTCCCCTCAGAGCGCGCGCACCGCTTCCGGCACCGCCCCCGCGCGCGGCAGCGCCCCCTGGTGTCGGGCGGACCCCCAAGGACGCGCAGGCGGCGGCTGTTGAAGCGGTTTATTGTCGCGTACAAAGGCGGCGGACACTGTACAGAATAAATAACGGCAATAACTTAGCAATAAATACCGCCTGCACCGAGCCCGGAGCCCTCTGGGCGACCCTTCTGTCCGCCAGCCCCGGCTCCGGCCGGGAGCGACTGTACACAATTCACAAGATACACAAATCCCGGGGGTGCCGGGGACGCTCCCCAGTCGGGCTGGTGCAGGACCCCTCCCCAGTCCCCCGGAACGGCACCAGGAAAAGGAGAAAGGAAACACGACACCCTTCACAGGAGGAAACCAAACGGACGAGCACCTCAGGAACAAGAATTGTCACACTCCAGAACACTATATACGAGAGAGAAGTCAGCGTTACGGCTCGGACAAGGGTCGCCTCGCACCGGCACAGGAAGCCAGCTGGCAGGACACAGGATCCCCCGGAGCAGGACGGGAGACTCCTTGGACACTGCGGAAATACATCGCTCTGGGTCCTACACTTCACTGAGAACGAAACCAAAACCATAAGGAAGCAACGCTCAGGGGACCGTGACCTCGCTGACATCCAGCCCGGCACCCCGCAGAGCTTGTTTATCACACTGGCACTCTTCAGTCACGGCCTCGCACCTGCTCCTCCCTACACGACCTGACCTCACTGAACACACAAGGCCACTCGAAGCAGAGCCGGGCCCCGAGCAAGGAGGGACAGTGCAGGGGCGGGGGGGGAACGACGTGTGGTGCAGTCAGCGCTGCTGCCAGCCCCGTTCTGCCTCACGACAGAGCAGCACCAGCCCGTGACCAGCAGCAGCACGGCTGCCACCCGGCAGGCGGGAAAGGACGAGACACTCCCTGCCACAGAGTACAACAAAAAGCAAGTTCTCCATGGCTGCAGGGTTGCCCATCATTGCCTGCTGTGTTGATGGGGCTCTCCTCACACCAGAGGCTCCAGTTGTGGAGCCAAGCTCCTACCTAACCCGGCCCCATACACACCTTGCCCACTCCTCCAGCCGAGATCAGGACTCAGCTGTGTTCTGAAGGGCTCTGGCTGATTCAATCTCAGGCTGGGTCTAAGAGGGACAGGGCTGGGACTGACACCCCATAACAACTGGACACCTCTGTATTTTGTAAAATCTCACCTCTTCAAGTCACCACACAACCAGCTGGAAGACCAGAGCCTGCTGACTGCTGCACAATGTGTGGCCTGTGTGGTGAATGGCTGGAAGTGGCAGAGGGGACGGGAGGAGAAGGAGAGAGGGGAGAGGGGGAAAGGGGGAGAGGGGAGAGAGGAGTCCAGGGCTGGAAAGGGGAAGTCTTGAGGCAATGTTCTAACCTACTCCTCATTTGAGAAGTTTACTGGGAAAAGCATCCCAAACAACTCCCTAAACTCCCAATCAATCAGAGCAAAGCTGATCTGCTCCAGCAGGAAACTACCTGCTCCTTTCCTGCCACACTGCAGCTTTTCTCAGGCTGACCTGCTCCTCCACTCAGGGGATAGCAGCATCAGTTCAGCAATGAGAAACATCCCCAAAACCTACCCAGGATGGTCATACCTCTCCACGAGTCTGTGGCTTCACTTGTGTTATCCCAATCTGCCCCTTCCAACTCAGATCTTTAGCAGCCAAGAGATCATATGGGCTTCCCCCTCATGTCCTGCTTCTCTACAACTCAGTAAATCAGCTCCAATCTTTGAGAAGGGGAGAGAGGAGTCAAAGTGTTTGTGGAAACGGAGCCTGACCACAAACAGCTTCTCAGCTCTGTCACAGCTGTGAGTCTGAGCACTCTCCTAACCCCCTGAGAAGCTGCCCCGGGAAGACAGTGATCCTGCCACAGCTCACAGGCCAGCAATGTGTAGACACCAGGGACTAGCCAGTCCCATGTTGCCTCTCATGTTGCAGACTTGCCCCTCTCATTCAGGTGAGCCATAAGCACAAGTTCTGACCACAGGATCTAATTCCAGAGATAAATCCCACCAGTCTTCTCCTGAACCTGGACAAGCCTCCCTCATGTTACTTCTCTGACAGCTTTGCTGCACAAAGGAAAGTGCAGCATTTTTCCTCTCCAGATAACCAAGTTAACCTGGTGTTGGCTGCTCAGCAGGAGCTGCCTGTGCTCCTGCTGCACACCTCTGGGCAGGCATCGCTACCTCGCTGCACCAGCCAGCCATTCTTGTCTTCAAAAACAGCAGCACCTTTGCCTGTGCACCAGAACCCTTCTGGAGAATTCAGAGAGATTCCAACTCAATCTCTCAGTCAAGTTTAAGGAAAACGACAACAGTGTGAAATGACAGCACATGGCAAAGGCACCAGCACACCAGAGCGCCGCACGAGAGCTTGGGGAGCAGAGCGCCCAACACAAGGGGACATGACAGAAACTAGCAAGGTCAAGAATAAGTCACTTTTGGTACAATTGCAAAAAGATATCAAACAGGACTTGCCTCTTTTTTTGTCTTTTTCTAAGTTTTATAAATAAAGTCTGATAACTCTTTATAAAAACTAACCTCAGAGCCACAAACAGTTTGCGGGAGGTTCATGAGAAACTTTAAAATTATTTATTTATTAACTTTTAACTAGCAAAGTCTCTGAGAATATTTCCCCACTCATATGGTCAAATATTCTCACCTTCTCAGGTAAAAAAACTGACTATAAATACGCTCTCTCTTCTGTCCAATTTTAAACTTAGATAATTTAATAACTCTTAAAATGATGTTTCTCTCTTTAAATAAAGGGCTATTTAACCACATAAACTGGTTGTGTAAACCATGACACTAGAGACACTTGATACCCTCAAAACATGGGAACAACTAGTGATTTTGGTCTTGTTCAGTGCAACGTATTAGGCACAAAACCGGCCTGCAGTCAACACAGTACCGCTGCTCCCTTCTTCCCTCCCAGGGTGCTGGGGCCTGCAGGGCCTCAGGACCACAGCGGCAGGACACAGCAGTATCGTCCTTCCCACCACTGCCACTTTACACAGCTAACGTCATGGACGTCCGGGGGAAACCCACGGTTAGGGCACAGAGGCACACCTAGAAAGGAATAAAAACCTATGACACAGAACACCCCAACTGTAACTACAGGTACCAAAGGAGACAAAAGCAGCAGGTTCAGGCGCCAAGATGCACCACCTGGAAGAGTCATGAAATAAAGCCTTTGGAAGTGACCGAAAATTAGGGTTCCCAGCCCCCAAGAAGAAAGCTTTCCTCAGACCACCCCTCCACCCTTCCATCAGCCATGCTGCACAGACTTTCTTTGGGTAGAAAACCAAAATCTCACAGTCTGTCCCCAGGGCACCTGAAGGCTATAGACTGCTGGGTGGGAAGCTCTGTCTGCACAGGACAAGGGATGCATCACCACTGCTCATACCAATCTGGACACAACAAAATAAACTGGAGTGATCAGCGGGCCAGTCCTGGGCCAAGTCAAAGGAACCCGGACCCATGTGGGGAGGGCTTGTGCTTTGGGGATTCCAGGCTGGTTTTGTGCCTAACTGCCCTGCACAGACAAGCTCAGGCAACGCTCACTTCACTAAGACCGGGAGTCCGTTTTGGATTTCACTATTGTGATGACACTAGTAGTTGCAACCTTGCCAGGGACGAGGGGCCCCATACTGGAAGTGAGAGGCCCCCGTGCAGGGGTCACGGGGCTCCGGGCCACGGTTCTGGCGAAGTTCTGGAGAGCCTCGTATTTGGAGCGGAGAGCATCGAGTTCCATTTTCATGCTGGCATTCTCCGAGGCCAGCTTCTCCACTTCTTGCTGCAGCTCTGCCTTCTGCTTCTCCAGTTCCTCCTTCTGGGTAACGCGCTTCACTCTGCAGCTGGCTGCGTAACCCCGGTTCTTCAGCGTGCGCCGACGCTGCTTCAGCTGGATGATCTCCTCTTTTGACAGGCCCCGGAGATGCTGGTTCAGCTCTCGCACAGACATGGTCACCAGCTCCTCATCTGTCAAGCTGGTCCCATTCTCGCCTGGCTCCCTCTTCACCTGGGAGAGAAGACAGCACACACTTGTGAAACCTGAGATGGACACCTATGCCCATCCCTGCACCCCTTTCCTCCACCTGCCACATTACCTTCAAGGCCTTGTTTCCTTTGTTGGGGGTCGTCATAACACGACAGCCTTGTCAGTTAGGTTCTGGAAGGGAAGGAAGGTCAAATTAGCACCCAGGACACAGTAGAGCCCACAGCATTCCTCTGGCAGGGTCCAGCAGCAAAGCCTCATGGTGCTCCACATCCTGGTCCCCACTCACTCCCTTCTCAGAAGACCCTCAACAAGCAGCCAGCTGAGCTGGACGCATAAGCAGCAGACTCTGTCCCTGAGCAGAAACTGCTGCCCTTGCACTCCTCTGCTCCCATGGAGACTTTGTGGCAATGCTGTTTTTTCATTTATGGTGGGGGAAATTAAAAAACTAGGAGGAGTCAGAATACATGGAAGCCACATTTTTAAAAATAGCCTTGCAAGCAGCAGGCAGGGTCCAGAGCATGGCTGCTCCAGGTCAGTCATGCTGACTCAGCAGGCTGGCATTCTGCACTGCTTGCTCCCAGGCTCATCCTTGTCACTCCCAAGCAGGGCAGGTTATTTTAACATGCCCTTCCAACAGGTGCCCAAGCAAAGCTCAGAAGCTCCCCAGTCCTACCAGACTCCAGATACCCCCAAGGATGCAGCCAGTATAGTTCATTAGGACATAACCCTGGGCAAGGGTTACAGGGGAAACCTTGGACACACTGGGATTCCATCAAAAATTTGGGCTGATGTCTCAGCAGCCTTCACCTCTCCCAGTCACACAAAACTGACCCCAGTGGTAGGTCACTTCTGTGAGAAAGTACCTGTCAGTCCCTGGCCCAGGGCCCAGAACCACCTTCTTCCTCCCTATCTTCAGAGCCACCTCCCCAAGGTGTGCTCACAAGAAAACAAAGATTAAAGGTGCTGAAAAACAGAGGAGAGCAAACTCCTTCCCTGCCACGGAAGACAAGACTTCAGAACCGGTAAGAGCAATTTCCAGGCCTGCTTTACAGTAACTTACATGCAGGCTCCTGCTTCTGTCTCCACATACCTCCTCCTCTCAGGCTTTTCAGTTCAGAGTGCTACTACACTGCCCAAGGAATTGATCGACACAGATACTACCTGACAGACATGGCTGTGCCTTGAGCAACCCAACTGCACTCCCCTCTCAGCCCATTCTGCACCCCCTCAGCCCTGGCCAGTATTCCCGTGCAGCCTCTGCCCCTTTCATCTCACACATGTCAAACAACAATTTTGTTTGCCCCTGCCTTACTCCCAGCAGAACTGATGTCCAGTTACAAACCAGAACCAAATGCACACATCAGCAAATATGTCTTTGTGCTCTTCCAGCAGCTGTGGCACAGGCTCCCTACAGCGCATCTATGACCTGCAGGAGGTGAACAGGGCCAGTAGTCCCCAGAACACCAGCAGAGATATTCCTGAAGCCTGCAGCCTGCCAGGAACCGGGCTATTTATACCGAGAGGACAATGCTCCTTCCAACAAGATGTCTGCTACACCTGACCACACTGGTACAGACACGGTCATTTTGCTGCCCAGGGAAGGCAGCTGCAATGAGGCAGGACAGGCAGCATCCGAGCAACTGCTTCACAAAATCAATTCTTCCTGCCTTGCCAGACTGCTGTTTATTCTTTCTGCTCCTACGTGGTAAACAACATGTCTGCCAGGAAAAGGGGAAAGGAACAGGAATAGCTGGAGAGACCAATAGCATGCCCCTGCAGCACTTTTGTGTCCCATCCTCTTGCAAGAGTCAAGGGCAGGTATGGTCAGTGGGACCACACGAATTTATTTGCTTTATGGCACTAAAGAATTTACTGCTGCCTGGCAAGCACACAGGCTGCCTTCATTACAGCAGACCCAAAACAAAACAAACAGGGCACACGCATGCTGCATCAGGCAGGGCACTGGGAAGAGTGCTCCTCAGCAGGCTGGGGAACAGCCGGCGCTGGCAGAGCTAGACGCAGCAGGACACAGCAGAGGCAGCTACTCATTCCCACCTCTGCACTCTAGCACAACACCCTCTCAGGCAGAAGCCTCTCACAAGAGCCATCAGAGCTGCAACAGCACTGTCCCCAAAAACCTGGTGATCCCACCTCTCCAAGGTACAGCAACACACAAGACAGTCAGTAGAATGGGAAGAACAACCCAAAGAGTTGTTGGCTATTTCCTGGAATCCTGTTTTAACCGAGCTGTTTGGCAGCTCACAAAGAGGACACCCAGAAAACTGGTGACATATCAGAGACCAAACTTCGCCTCACTCTCCAGACTGCTGATGGATCAACTTTTGATAGCTTCCTGAAGAAAGATCACACTGAAAAGTGCCAAACATTATAGCCGCAATGAAGAAACTGCAGTCTCGACACATTTCCCCAGAGCTCAAAAGGCCTGAACTCAGCACAAGCACAGCCAATTCTCCCCTCAGCTCAGCGGCAGCACACAGGAGCTGACAGCATCGCGCATGATTCAACATGGGTCCTTCTCCACACTCCTGATGCACAACCCTGCCACGAGCCCCGTGTAAACACGGTGACGTCGCCCACGCTGGCGGGCAGGCCTGGTGGGAGGCCCGTGGGCAGAGCAAGGGCTGTGCTCCCCGTGGGCTCCACAGCACTGGCAGGCAGAGGAGTGGGGTTTGTCAGCACGGTGGGGCACACTGCACAAGAACACTCTCTCCCAGTGTGGATTTCATACTCTGTTTGTTTGCGTGCTGGCAAATTAGCTCACACAGTCTAATCCACTGACTCCCCAAATTACCTATGTAGCCAAGAGAGTGCCTCTCCCCTGTTCCCCATTCTGGAGGTCCCCTGGTGAGCTCATCCAACCCTGAGCACTTCCACAGCAATTTTTCCCTCAAGGAATCTGCCCACCTAGCTGGTTTTAACTCTGGTCACACTGCTAAAGGAAAGGGCCAGCCCTGAGAAACCCCTTCCCGCGCTTGGCGGTGCCCTCCTCCAACCACACAGCTCAAACCTCGTATCCCGGACAGCCAGAAACGTCCCCAGCTCTGAACAGCCTGACCGACCCGTGCACAACAAACACACCCACACCCTCCTTGTTGGTTAAACGTTGCAGTCCCACGGGAGCAGAAACCCACTCCATTCGGGGGACACCGCAGCGCCAAGCATCGGGCAGCCCCTACGGAACAGGGGCCAGAATCTCCCACCCGCACATCTTCAGCTACCAAGTACATAGAGGACAAGGTACCGACTGCAGGCAGCGGAACTGTCCTGCCTGCGGCCAAGCCTCTGCTCTAGGAACTGGGCGAGATGCCCCGATGGCTCCTCACCCTCCCGGCCCTCTAGTCCTCGGGAGAAGAATCACAGAACACGGCGGCCGCCCGGCGGGAGTAGGGGGCCCGAGGCTCCGCCGGGCGCCTGGTCGCACCCGTACCGGCGGAGCCTGAGCGCCTGCGGGTGCGGCGGGGTTGAGAAGGATAGGCTCGGCCTGAGGGCAGCCGGTCTGCAACACGATCGGGGCAGTCGGCAACCGCGGGAGGGAGGGGCCAGATGCAATCGTGATGCCTGCGGGTGGACCCGTGGAGGCGGCGGGCGGGGCTGGGGACAGGCCCCGGGCCAGCGCCCCGCGCACCTGTTGCTCGGCCGCTGAGCGGGGCGCGGACGGGGCGGGGCGGGAGCCGGACGGCACCGGGCAGGCGCGACCCCGAAACCCCGCCGTGATTCAGCGATGGCGGCCCCTTTAGGCACCTGCCGACCCCGCCGCGGCCCCAGCCACCATCCCGGGCCCGCCGCGCCCGCCCCGCCCCGGCCCGCCCCCTGG
>JACBWW010000087.1:1208248-1222142 GCA_020086605.1 Lanius collurio
GGCGGGGGCGGGGCGGGGCGGGGCGGGAGCCCTCGGGCAGCGCCCGCAGCCTCTTGCCGGGCTTGTCGCGCCAGCAACCTCCCGCGGGGACCCCCCAGGGACCCCCGCGGGGCCAGAGCGCAGCGAGCGCCAGAAGAGCCTCTGGGTTCCCCGTGTGCCTTTTCTGCTCGGGTCTCCTCCTCCCCGGCACCCCTCCGCCTCGGCCGGCCCGGGACGCTCCGGTGCCCCGTCCCGCCTCCCCCGGCGGGCCCATACGCCACCCTGCC
Source organism: Lanius collurio (assembly GCA_020086605.1). Taxonomy (NCBI): domain Eukaryota; kingdom Metazoa; phylum Chordata; class Aves; order Passeriformes; family Laniidae; genus Lanius; species Lanius collurio. The sequence continues at coordinate 1,208,515 of JACBWW010000087.1, forward strand.
GCTCCTGCGGAGAGCGTCCCGCGGCCGCCGGTCCCCGAGCGGCGGCACCTCGTGCCCTGGGAGTTGCCCATAGGTTTCCCGAGGGATTTCCCTGCATGTGAACGGGGAGGGAGTTTCCGCCGCCCAATTCCATCCGGGCCCGGGCGCAGTGCGGCCTCCCGCCGTGCCCCGAGGACCGGGGGTGGCCTCCATCAGAGCCTTGCGGCCCTGAGCTGTGGAGAGACCGGGCCGGTGTGAAGTGTACCTGTAAAACCCAGGCAGCAGGCAGTGCTTTTTTTCCTAAATATCATCTTACCTCACTAGTTTAATTTTTATTTTTTTCTTGCTCCTTTATTGACAGAAATAAATCTCAGTGGGGATTTTTGTTGATAAATGTTCCTAAGTGCTGTCTTTTGGGGAAACCAAACCCCGGGCTTCCAAAAGAGAAGGGAAAACCCAAACCCAACCCATTAACGATTCCGATTTTAATCTAGCCAGGCTGGAATCCTCTGTGTGCTGTCTAGACTGGCTGCAGACACAAGTCAGTAATTAATGAACGTACATACATCCTCACATTAGTTTACCAAAAAAGGTTGGGAATGGTTGGTGACTGGGGAAACCTGGTTCATGGTGAGTTACTTGATCATCATCTATTAATTAAAGGGGTAGATACACTCTGGAAATGAACGGGGTTTGGTGAACTGAATCATGACAAAGCTGGTTGGTAAATCCTGCTGAGCAGATATCAGATGTTCTCTGTCCTGCATTGGGCAATCTCATAGTTTCCAATGGTTGGGGAGTGTTTTAACCACTGAAGCATGAGGTTTTGATTTTTTTTTTATTATTTTTTTTTCTCCTAAAAGAGAGGATTGTTGTCCACACAATCTTTTTTTTTTGCCATTTTGACCATGTTCACATTTTTTGCTCAGTCTTTGGCTGGCAGATGAGAAAGCTAAATTTGAACACACTGTTCTTGGCAATGACTTGTGTTTCCACTCCTCCAGTCAGTGGGATCATGATTTCCATGTTAAATTCACTTTCCCCTTATTGTGAAGTCACTCAATTTTGCCCTCATTGTTTCCCAGGTACCAGTTTCTCTCTGGCCCTTTGTCCCTGGCTAATGTAAATTGCATCAATTCATGGCATTGGCAGATTTTACCACATTTCTGCTCTTGGTCCTACTTGGTGCAAAATCTTCCCAGCAGGAAGCCAGCAGTGCTTGGCTCAGCCATTTGCTATCAGCCAAGGAGCTTTCCAACAGCTGCCACTGCCTGAGCGACTCGCAGTGTCATTTCTAGGGACAAGCACCCCCCTGCCTGTGTGCTCCTGCCTCTGCTGACCCCTTCCCCAGCCCTCCCAGCCTCTCAGAGCCACACCAGAGCCTGCAAGATGGGGCTTTCCTCAAGCAATGTTCCTGGGCTCGCTGGACTGAATTTTATAACAAAAGCCATGGTGCTTCACAGGCACCTGTTTAGTTTTTAGTGATCTGTAATTACAAAAAATAAGTAATTTTCAAGTGTGACACAGCTTAATTTATCCACATTGATGGGTTTAAGAGGAATACATCATAAATGCTCAAGGTCCCTTTGTATGCAGTGGCTCTTTGTAAATTGACTCCTCCAACACAAGTGGATTTCCTTTTCCAAGTCAGCATTTTGTACTTGTACAACCCATAATTTGTTTGGGTGGCAAGAAATAAAGCTCCTGGTTTATATCTATGGCAGATAGCCTTGGGTCTTGCCCTACCAGCCTCCTGTTGGACCATATCTTCCAGATTTCCTGCCCTTCACTAGAACTCGCAGAAGAGAAAACCCCCTTGGAAGGCTGTTCCGTTGTGCTGGATCCCAATTCTTGCCCCATTTCCTGGCTAATGCTCCCCACTGCTAAGGGCTGGTCCTTGCTCAGAATTATTCAACATAATCTGTCACAAAAAGTTTTCCCTTTTGTTTTCAAACCCCACACAAAGCACCATTGAAAAGTAAGTTTCCTTCCTTATTCCTGAGTCATTCTGCTGCAAAGAATGCACTCAGATGTCTTACTGTCTTGTGTCTGTACTTTTTTGGGTCTGTGTTCAGGCTTTGTGCATCAAAATAAAGCAAGCTCTGCTTTCCTGCAGAATGGGCTGTGTCTGCTGCAATGAAAGTGTGGAGAGGAGAGTCACAGCACACACATCTCAGGAGATGTAAGCATACATCTGCCATTCAGCTTTATTTTATTTTTGATAAAAAATCTTGCTTCTGACAGGCAGCTACTGGAGATTTTAATCAAAGCACTCAAGTCTGCATGAGCTGCACAAGCACTTGGAGACTCTGGCTTCTCCCTGGAACAAATGAAGATTTCTATGGAGCCTGAAATCTGAGCTGAGAAGTGTGGAACTTCAAAGTGGATGTTTAGTCAGGGATGCGTCCAAGAAATTTGGCTACTTGGTGATGCAGAGTGCTCAGGAATCCTGTGCCTGAGCTGCTTTGGGGTACTCTGTGCAAGTTCTGTCATGTCCCGTCTTGTCCATGCCCCTTTCCTGCCTGGTTTGGTCTCTTGTGCAGCACCATGAGATCAAGTAGTCTCTGCCTGCCCTTTCACACCCCCCCAGAACTTATCTTCAAGCCTCCAGAAGAAAAAACCCTTGATGCCAGTGTAGAGAAATGGTGGTGCATGAATCAAGACAGAGCACATGCCAAGGTACTTTCTGTGCTGCTCAAATGAGGATGGCAGGTCACACACAGTCACTTTGCAGGTTAGCTCTGCTCTGCAACCTAATTCTCAGCAGTAGAGCCCCTACTTTACAAATTTTCATTTCTGTAGTGACTCACTGTTTGCTAAATAGGAATATCCTAGGCCTCCTCCAAGGTGTACATTTGAGGATATTCCTTTTCTGTGCTAGACAGCAAAGGAGAGGAAGGGAAAAGACTGGTAACCTTCAAAATACTGTTACGGCTATGATGTTCTTCTCAGAAACACCCAGACTGAACTGCCCACACTTGCAGGCATTCCACATCTCACCACACAGACCAAAGTAACCCAAACTCTGAGGGATTGATTTTCATCTCCTGAACTGGTGTTCCTTCATGCAGCTTTTAACTTTTCCACTTCCTGAGTGGTCGCTTGGTTACCATTGCACTGGTTAACAGTTTCAAAATCCTTGGTGTCTTTCCTAATATTTGGCTCAATAAGCTGGTAGCCAGCAGCCTGACTGCTGTGGCTACAAGCGTTCCAGCTGTCTGCAGATGCACGTGGAGCTGTGTCATTCCTTTGCGCTGGCACCAGGAAGGAAGGTGAGGCAGAACCATGGGGGAGTTGGGCTGTGCTTTGCATTGGCTGCAGCCCACCTGCTCCAGGTCATTAATTTGTTAGCGTAGTCAGTCCTCACTGTGACGTTTGGCTGATGGTGTTTGTGTGCATGCCTGCCCAGCACCTCCCTGCCCCTTGCCCCATCCCGCTGCATCTTCAGTCGTTCACAGCACTGGGATGCCTCCACAGAGGCCAACCCACAATTCAGAGGTGTGAGACAAAGCGGATGCGCTGGGAGTACGCCAGGTCCAAGACATAGAGCAGCAGATTGACATAGGTGAAGATGGCAATCACCAGCTGGCTGTCCCAGGGGCACTTGCCCTTGGCACAGAGGCCAGGGCGTCGTGGGGAGCCGTACTTGCTGTCAAAGCAGAACACTGGCCAGATGACCGCAGCACTCATGTAGAGCAGCACAGCCCCAAAGGTGTAGATGACCACAGAACGCTCAAAAGGGAACCACAGCAAGGCAGTCTTACCTGTGACACTGAAGGCCACTACCACCACTGTCACCACAAAGCAAAAGCTGTAGACAGCCACACACCACTGCGTCGCCACGTATTTACCATATTGGCTGTCGTTCACCAGTGCCCCAAAGATGATGCAGGCCACAAAGGCCTGAACAATTTTCAAAAGCCCAGAAATAGTAGCCATGTAGCTGGTGACTTGTCCTGGTTTTGCTCTGGTTAAGAACACCTCAGTGGCGTACGCGACAAACAGAAGGCCCGCGAAGACACTGGCTGCAATGCGGAAATCTCTCACCTCACAGCCGATGGGGTAACAGCCCACCTGGACGAAGTAGAGCGGGTAGATCACTGCAGCTGTGATGGACATGAGTGTGGCAAGCATGGCAAAAGCAGCGGTGAAGTTTCCCCAGGAGAGGCTCAGGCAGCTGTGCAGGTGTGTGAACTCACAGGCGATGATGAACACAGTGATGGCAAAGCAGAAGGTCCAGACAAACATGCAGAAGGTGCCATATGCAGCACTGAAGCCCCCTTGGTGGGCAACCAGGCTGAATGTGGTACATCCGAAGGTCATCTGCAGCAATCGAGCTATTCCTACAGGGGAAGTCACGGCAGCTGTGTTCAGATATGGCCCTCCCGTGCTCTCCATTATCTTTCCGGTCCAGCAGACAATGCACTCAATGCTTTCTCAAATGTCCTTTCTGGCTCTTGCACCTTTGCCCTCAGGCACACCTGGTCCCAGCTCAGTGGAGTGGCAGCTTAAATCCTGCTGGTCTCTGCCGGCATCAGTGGGAGCTGCCTCTGACGCTGCATCTCTGGCAGCTCTCTGCACAGACCTGCGGCTGCAGGGAGGTGACTGGCTGGCTCTGCCCACTGGCTGTAAGCTCAGGGTGCTGCCATTTGCTCTCTGCTTCCTCAGGTCTGAAACCTGCCTCTGTGCTATCCTTTGGCTGTCTCCTTTCCCGCAGGATGGTGCTTTCCCTAGAAGCTGACATTTATTCCATTTTAGCTCCGCAGCTGTAGCTTTCTGCTGCACCGTTCACAGGAACCTGGAGTATAAATAGGGGCTTTATTAATAGTTCTGGAATGAGTCCTGCCCCCACTCAGCTGTTGGGAGCGGGTGTTATTTAATACTGAAGCTGCAAGCTCCATCAAAGGCTCTTGATTATCCTTCTGCTGTTCTTTTAGAAACTCTGGGGTCACTGGAATGCTGCCGTTCTCCACACAACCCCCGCGCTGAGGGGAGGTGGCTGGCTGTGGCAGTGGGCTGTGATACGGCTCAGTCCTGCAGACCCAAGAGCCCCTGCGAGGGGGCACAAGCCCAAAGGCAGCACAAACCCTATAAAAGAAAGGATTTAGGCCAGAGGCTGAATAAAAGCTGACTCACTTTGCTGCAGTTGATCTGGAGCAATGATACATTTACCTGCAGTACTTTGTTTTACAGCTTGTGGCTGTGAAGGTTTACAGCACCCGTCCTCAACCTCTTCCCTGTCTCTCTTTTACTTTATGTGGAAATCAGTTTTTCTTGTATCTCTGAATGCAACAACCGAATACAATTGTTTTTTAAAAATTTGCTTTGATATTCTTAGCTCTGTTTTGGAACACAGATTTCAATAGTATCAAACCCTCCCTCCTGTGAGATCAAAGCTTCCACAGTGAGCCATTCCTGGTATAGAGTGCTTCCCAGACTTCACCTCTACCCAGGAGTGCCTTAATTCTATCTCTAAAAGCCCCAGACAAAATTTCTGATGTAGTTTCAGAATGGTACTGGGTGAATGTTTTCACCACAACATAGTAGAAAAATTCCTCCCTTACCCCACAAGCAACATTGCTGACTTCTCACTTGCAGTGCTCATCCCGGTGTGGAAGCAGAAAAAATTACTGCTGGAATGGCTCACATGAGAACAGTACAAATTTTCGGCTGTAATGATAAAACGTGCCTACCTTCTGTTTTGTCACCATCTTGTACCTCAGTGTCTCTTTCATTCGTCTCAAGTCCCTTCCATTTTCCTTAGAAAGGCCTCTGGTGCTAAAAGTACAAAAGCCTGCATTCATTTGGGGTGGAGGTTGCACAATTAAAATCACAATAACCAGGAAATGCAGCAGGACAGTTGAGGCACTCCAGGTGAAGAGGTTCTCATCCTGAAATCTTGCCTTCCCTGACTCTTTATTAATCCTTCACTTCCAGCAGTTTTCCAGGCCTCATTGGCAGTGGGTCACTTTCTGAATTGTGGCACTTTCTGGTGCATCACTTCCCATTTGCCCAGGGACCAGCAGAAAGCACAGGGACCGCCCCATGTCATGGCCTACCTGTGACACTGGGGCTCAAGGCAGAGCTGGTCCTGCTGCTCAGCTTCTGCTTTCCCATGGGAAGTGGTGCCCCTCTGGAGAGCCCTCAGCACCAGAGTCAGTGCTGGCAGAGGGCAAAGGTCCCCAAAATCACACTGGCGGAGCAGTGCACCAGAAAGACCACGGCCACTTTTCCTTCAGAAATAAAGAACCTCATCTAGCCAAAAGATCACAGAATACAAACATATGGCACTGAATTCTTCCAGTCTTGCCTTTTTGTCACTGGCTTCTGCATGGCAGAAAATAGATGAAAAACATCATTAGGACAATTCTACTTTTATACCCAAGTAATTAAAATATAGAGGATATCAGTAATCTCCAAACTGATCATAGGGAAACTCCGCTGATGTTTTCCTGTTCTTCAGTTTCACTGGGAGCACCAATCATTTTCTCTGTAATTTTTCTTTATCTTCAATCTATGTTAATCCCATCATGCACAGGAAGACAGCTGATTATGGTGGTCTGTATGTGGTCCTGCCTGACTTTTCCTGAAGTCCAGGAAAAGGAACCAAAGGGCTACAGTTTGGTTCATTTTTTGGGTTTACACACCCAAAAGAAGGGATCTCACAAGCAGCACCACTGTTCTAACCTGGCAAGGTCTGTCTTGGAAGTACAGGGAATTTTTCTAAAATCAGGCCCAAATTCTCTGTGGCCTCCATGCTGTGTAACCGTGTACACAAGTGCAGGCACAGACAGTTGGTCCCAGGACCTTGTGCAGTAGGGATGTGCAGCTGTGCTCCTCGTGCAATCTCCCCACAGCCCTGCACTGTGCTGCAGGGGGAAGCTCTGACCCAGCCACCCACATGCTCCCACCCAAAGAACGGTCTCCTCTCCAGCCTCAGTCATGCATTCTTGATCCCTCCCTTGTTCTCCTCCCACTACCATCAAAGGGGATTCTCTCTGCTGAGGTGGGTGTGTTCCCAAATGACGAGAAGAGCAATATGTTGGTGTTGTGGGTTCTCTGCCTTTTCTGCTCCAAATGCTTCTGAAGCTCTGATCAAACATTTCCCTCACTGGAAGAGAGGCCTTTGCAGCAAAGCCAGATCTCCCTCCACCTTACTATGCAATGCCCTGGATAACCTGGGTAATCACAGGCAAGTCAAAAATGCTGTGAAAGTCTGCAAACATCAGGTGCTGGGTGAAAGTCTCTGTACTTAAACCTTATATTACAACCTCTTCGTCAGAGAAACAATGACAAGGAACACTGCAAGGGGAACACAGAAATCTAATTAATACAAAACGTCAACACCACCCTTAGCCCTCTCCCAGGCACAAGTGACCATCAGGATAACCCATTCAAATGAGCAGCATATACAACTTTACAAAGACATAGGTATGGTTCTCTGGTCAGCCCTTATAAATAGCATTTTACATATTAAAATAAATATGTCCATGTTGCCAAAGTACCAAGAGGTTTCTTCGTTATTAAAAAAAAATATGTTACAATATCATTTATATTTCTTGCTTAGTTTAAAAAGTAATAAAAAAGTCATTTTATAAAATAATATGAATAAATTGAGTACAAGAGTGTCCATCCCTAGCACACGTCCTGGGTCTGTATATTGTGACTCGGCATGAGATGCTAACCTCCAGGAAGTAATGTAATCACTCCTTCACTTCTAGTTGGACAGAAGAAATCCAGTGCTTGCTTTTTTCACCACTTGTAACAAGTCTATGATGTAAAATTCATGGCAAGGGAAGATGTCCCAGACCTGGGGAAGGTTCTCATTGCTATTTATGGCTTTGCTACTCCCTGTATCTGACTGCCTTGTACAACACAGGAAGAGGATGTGACCGGCTAAAACTTAGCCCAGGAGTTTGGAGGGAACAAGTTCCAGCCAAACAGTACAAGCAAGAAATTGCTGCTTGCCTGGTTTTGTTTTTGTATTTTTTTTTCTTTTTGTTCTTGACACACCATAAGCGTGCAAGAGTGTGGGAGCATGTGAGTGCACAGGTGTGAGTGTGCATGGGTATGAGCATGCATCTGCCTGCAGAAACGTTAAGAAGATTAGAAAGTTTGGGAGAAGGGCTGTGTATCTCTCTCTCCCCTCCTGATCTAATCTCTGCCCCTCTGATGAGCCCTCCCTAGTTACCACTGCTGAGCATCCCCAGGAGTTTACTGGGCTCCAGGCCCTGCTGCTGCGCCATCTTCTGAACATCGAAACCCATGTGCATGAGGAACTGGATCACATTCATCTCCTGCCCTGTGAACTGGTCCCTGATTGTGGGGCACGAGGGGTTGCAGTGAGGCCATGGACAGCTGTCAATCAGGTGAATTGGGCAGCCTTTCAGAGGAGCCTTCCCATTTTTGTTGCTCTCATGGAGGCTCCGATCCCAGCAGTGCAGGGCACGGGGTAATGATGTCCCCTTCACCTGGATGTCAGTCCAGTGACTGAAAAGACAAACCATACAGATCACATCAGACGAGTCTGGCTGCCAGGACAAGTTCATTCCCAAGCTGCATCCCCATTCACCTCTCACAGGATCTGCACAAGCACTTACTTGCGTGTGATGATCTCGTGGGACAAACAGGCAGGAGCAAAGCTTGCTCTACAGGAAAAAACAGAAACGTGGATTATATCTTGAAGGACAAAGTAAGTCCTGCTGAATCAAGCCTTCTAGATTAGGGAGAGGGTGGAATTTCACACAAAAATGAAAAAGGCAAGTTTCTTGATGTAGATGAACTAATAGTCACCAAATTTACAACACTCCTTTTCCATCAGAGGTCTGAGAACACTAGGACACTAGATAAGAATGTCCCTTAGAAACAAATGAGACAGATTTTTCTCAATGAAACACTTACGTCACATCCTTCAAGGTGTTTCTCAGCTCTCTACCCAAATTCTGGATGTAAAGCCACTGCCCTTCCTGAACAGGCTGGCCAGTTAGGTGTACATTGTCTACAGTAAGCTGGGCCTCATCAAAGAGCCACTGGACAACAAAGACTGGGCCTAGAAAGGCAAAAAATTTGGAAAAGGGATTGCTCCAAGTTAGTTACAGATACAGAGGAAACCCTAAATCCATTTGATCTCTCCCCTTTGGTACTTACATCGAAGAGTGGGGTAAATCTTATATCCAAAAAAGCAATTCCATTCCTCTCCCTCTTTAAACTGCAGTTTACAGCGTTCAGGAACAATGCCATTCCAGTATCTAGAAGACAAAGCAGTAACAGAATGGGAGGCACAGGGCAATCCTAACAATGTGTCCTCTCCATATTCTAGTTTCTGTTCTGATTAGAATTTCAACTGACAGAACAGCTCTCTCAGCAGCACTGTCCCATCAACACATTTTAGAGCATCTACAACTGTACATGTCCTTTCGCACATCTAGACTTTCCATTATTGTCTTTTCCAATAAAATAATTGAAAAACCACTGATGTAGACAATACTCCTTGAGTATCAAAGTGAAGGAACACAGAGAAGGAGGACATCTTTTCCACACTCTAACCTCTTAAAGTAGTGTACTTTAGACCATCCGACTGTACCTTATTCCTCTTCTAATGGCCTCTGTTGGAGCACATGTTATGGTATCAATACAGTCAGTTCTGCGATACTGTTTGTTATCCAGGAACCATCCAGAGTCTGCCAAGCCTCGAACCTGAATCCCTTGATAACCCATCTCTTCCAGCTGCTCTGCCACTCGATCCACATTCAGGAGCACTCCTGTCCCTCCAGCACTGCAACAGCAACATCAACACTGCAGTCATGAGGCACACACACAGGTGTTACAGACCTTGTTAGCAGACACACTTTCTTCAGCGCTGACATGCTATGAACACCTTCATCTACCCACAGCAGAGCTACCCAACCATTCACCACAAACTTGGTAGGCACCACACTATTTCCTGCCTTTGCAAAATTCAGAAATAAGCTAGTGTCAAGTAATAATCTGGTAGCTCAGAAGCAAAGTCCTGTTGTTACTCTTTTTCCTGGGAGTTACACGTGCTCTGTATAATTTCCAAGGGGGCTGGCAGCTCAGAAACTAAAAGCACCTGAAGTGAGACAAATTCACTCCTTGCAACTTCTCTATTACACTCCTGTGTAGTATACACTAAGCGTACCAGAGCTTTAAACAACACAGGACAATCCAGAGCACCTGTGTGAGGCAAATTTGGTTTTTATTTTGGTGTCCTGAATCAATTCACAGGAGGTGTGTGTCTTATGATGTGGGCCAACAGGAACCAGCATTCTTGATGCACAGAAGAATGCAAAGCTTTGTTATAATTTTCCCAGTTTTCTCTTAAGTGGACCTGGACCAGAAGCTGATGAAGAAATATTGTATCATCCCCTGTTGTACCCCTTACAGGAGAAAACCAACCAGAGATACAGGGTTTGCTGTTACTGTACTCCTAGAAGAAATGTTTCAGGAACTGCTGAGACCTCCCTTAACAGCTTTCTACTGTGGAAATCTCCTCTCTTCACCAAACAGAATCTTGTGGATACCTACCTGCTCCCAGCTAGCAGCAACACTTTTGCAGTGCTCAGACCTTTTCCCACCAGCTCCTTTATAACCTCCTGTATGATCAGTGCTCCCATGAAGGCGTATTCATCTGGAAGACAGCTCAGTGTTAAAAACATTGCTTCTTGTCCAGGCTCAGACTTTTACTTCCTCTCAAAAAATGCTTAAGAACATTCCAAAGGGATTACGAACCTAAACTCAGGCTCATTTTATCCATCTATACCAAATACACCTAACAAGAGATTCTCCCCCACCCCATACAAAATGTGCTGCCCTGAAAGAGAGTGAATTGAACACTCAATTACACAAGTACCTTCCTATGACAGTGCTTAGAAATGAGTAAACTTGGAAAAGGAAAACAAGAAGGAAGGTGCTGGAGGAACACCCACCTTCTTACCACCTGGAATCTCAGTTCCAACTTACTGCCCCTTTTTCCCAATTCATCGAGCCAATTCAGAGAAGCAATGCTTCACATGATGTTACACACACACAGACACTGCTTCCTTGGCATCACCAGCATCCGTGGTTGCTGATGTGTAACTGCTCCAAAGGAACAGTCCCAAGGAGCTGGGATGAAGTGAAAAGGTCCCTTACTGTGGCACCACCAGAATGACAGCTGATGGCAATGCAGCATGTATTAAGATGAATTATGCTGTTTCCCAAAGAAACCTACAGACAGCTTTAGCTTGACACATGATGGCTCCTGCCTAAGGCAAAATATCCTTCTGATAAAAGTCTGTCACTAAATTCCCAGTCCTCCCTCTCAGGTCAGCCATGCAACAGCCCATAGTCCCTCAGCTACAGCAATTAATTTGCTGCGTGCTGGAACCTGGAGATTCATCTAAAAGGAATTTTGTTCCTCTAATCCTTGCATACTGCATCAGTGTAACATCTCTGCAAGCAGTGGCTCTGAACTGTGTCAAAACAGCCTGAGCGAAAGAGATCAGGATGTTTTATCTGGAAGTAGCTTGATATTCTTTCCTGCCCTTCAGCAAGAAAAAGCCTGTTTCTCGTCCATGTGGTTTCACAGAAGTGTGGCCACATCCTTTAATGTGTGATGTCTGGGGCAGCAAGGGCCCATCAGTGACACTCACTTTTCTCAGACTTGGAAGAGGCACCGCTCCAAACATCACTTGAGCAATATGGGATGAATCTGTAAGAGAGAACTGTGTGAGTTCTGCTGTGCCTCTGACACGCACAACGGGGTGAGGACGGGGTCACCTAACTGGAAGAAAATAAAATCCTGAGAAGGGGAAAAGGGAAGAGTTTCTGTCCAATTTGACAACTTACCTTCCTGCACACCAAGTGACAACTATAACTGTCTTGAATTTTCTCCTGAATACTAGTAGTTTTACTGAGTTAAATCAATAAATGTCTTTTATCAATCTAATTGAAGCATTAAGCTCAGTGGATGGAACGACGAACTATGACTTTGCTCTCAGTTGTTCTGCCAGCACAGTGGATGCTCTGTCCCAGAGCAACTCTCTATGCTTCAGTTTTTCACATGGAAATTGAAAAGACTCTAGTTAGTACAGTGTAAATGCTGACTGCAACCACTGGAGGTTTTTTCAGGAATTAATTTCCCATGTCTCTGTCTTGCAGAATTAACATCCTTTCTGTGTAGATGCGTATATAAACTGGTCTCTCTCATTTCTCTTCTTTGAACTAGGAGAGCTGCTCCACACTCTTCTCAAACTGTCAGATGTGTTTGAGACTATCAGCCCACTGCTCATGATGGATTTACCACTGCAGCTGTTTGAGAAGGCTCTCTAAGCTATCCCCAGTTTTTCTCCAGTAGATCACTGCAAAACTCCAAGGAGACTGAACTTAAGTTTCTCTGGACCTTATTAGCCCTACATGACAGAGTGCTGAACTGCAGCAAATGAGGAAACACACAATTTCCTTTTCCAAGTATTAGTCTTAACTTGTCTCTGCAGCACTCTTGCTAGCCTAAAAGGCAGGAGATGCTGTTTAAGTATAAAGCTATTTCCCTCCGTTGTCCCTCCTTACACCATGTTTGCATTCCACCAGTGGGGATTTTCTTCTGGCTGAGAGGACAGGATCCCAGTTCCTGCAGATGGGCACAAAGAAACAAGAAACATAGAGATGACAGTCTGTGATTTCAGAGGAATCGTGGGAGCCTCATGCAAGACCTCTGACCGCACAGAAAACAAACATCCATGATGAAAAACATTGGCAAGGGAAGTGGAAGGAACATTTCTAAATTTGCCCTTAGGCAGATTTGACATTCAGAATTTGATTCACGCTACAGATGAAGCCTGTCTAGAAGCTTCTTGTAGTACAGAAGAGACCTGTGATGCCTATTTAAGTATCCCCCCAAAGTACAAATCCTAGCAAGTAAATTCCAATATACTCAATTAGATGATCTGTGTGAGTGACGGAGATTTGGGTACCTAGGAGGCTGCAGCATGAGAAGAGAGTGAAGAGAGCAGCACACATTACCCAGAGATGCCCATGCACCCAAACGCCTGCCCGGTGCCCGTGGCACGGGATCATCACGGGGCAGCAACTAGGCACCTTCCAGGGCGGTGACAGCGGGCGCTACCTCAGCCCGGTCCCAGTCCCTCGGGGCTGCCCAGCGGGGTGGAGGGGGCGACTCACCCACGCGGGTCGCGGGCCACTCCCGGGAGCTCATCAGCCTCCGCATGGTGTCGTAGCGGGTGTCGCAGTTCTCCCTGTTGAAGCAGTACCACCCTCCTGGCGAGGGGACAGGAGTCAGCCGCCCCGAAGGGCATGGGGCTCGCGGGCGAGGGACGGCGGCCCGCAGGGGCCGGGGCACCGAGGGCAGCCTCGGGTCGCCGCCCCGCTCGTGGCCGCCGTTGCGGAAGTCGGGGGCGCCGGCGCTCACCTTCCAGGAACAGCAGCCACCGCCGACTGCCTTTGGACTCCTTCAGGTAGTAGCTGCGGGCACAGACAAGGGGCAATGCCTAAGCGGAAGCCGGGCCCGGCCGCAACGCTCTGGTGTCAGTCGGGCCGGGGCGCCGGTACCACGCCGAGGCGGCGGGCGGCGCGCAGGGGCGGCGGCTCTGGCCGCGGCGCCGCTCGGGGAAGCGCCAGGGCCGCCGCCCGGG
>JACBWW010000087.1:1222535-1297351 GCA_020086605.1 Lanius collurio
GCCCTGGAGCGGCCTCTCTCCGGGGCCGGGGGGGGCGGTCGGGCTGCCCGAGTGCGAGGCTCCGCACGTGGCAGCCCCCGTGGCAGCGCCCCAGGCCCGACCCGCGGCCCCCGTTTCGCCCCTCTCCCCCCACAGCCCCGACGGCAGCTCCTCCCCGGCTCCGCGTGGGCGGCACTGCCCGCCCCGCCCCGGGACGTGCCGCCGCCGTTTCACCGGTGGAGCTCAGCCCCGCGCCCCTCGATCGCTCTTGTGCGGGATCCCCCACGCTGGCCGGGGGGTGGCCCGCGGTGCCGGGCTCCGGCCTCGCCCTGGCCCCCAGAGCGCAGCGGGAAGCGGTCGTTTGGTCCCAGACATCGGCGTCCGGTCTGCTTAGCTTCCGCGGCTGACCGGGGCCGGCGGAGGATGCTGCTGCTGCCGGGAACAGGAGGGGACGTGGAGGCCCCGGGCGTGCCGGAGTCACGGCAGGCCGGAGGCGGGGGTTCCGGCCCCCTGGCAGCCCCCGACAGCCGGCGCGGCTTTCCCGGGGGTCGGAGCCTCCGCGCCGTGGAGGCTTCGCTCTGTTGCTCTCGGCAGCTCGCGAGGTTTACCGCCGGCTGCTCTCCCCCGGGGCCCGGACGTTTCCAGGAATTGCAAGAAAAATCCCGGAGAAAAAGCCGTGTTGTCACCACAGTGCAGGCCATCTGAGAGAGGGGAAATTCCTTGGAAATGGCCTTATCGCAGACCTCGTAGTTAAAAACCGAAGAAAACCAGAGAAAATGCTGCACTTTGAATAGTTCATTTAGATATGAAATAGGACAATTCACACTCCTTGACAGCCCTCCAGAAAGGAGCAGGAAGACTGTCTTTACTGGGAAGTATAATCTATCTGGGATAAGAAAAGGTGAAAATAGTACAATCTTAAAATTGTACGCGGAAGGTTTTTTTGTCAAGCTGAAAGTAGGGCTGTCCAACTGCTGCAACTACATTTTTTACCTTACTGTCTTTGGACTTTCTGAATGTAGCCTCAGCACTAGGTTTCCTACACACGTAGCGTGTGGTTTCGGTTTGCTTGCCATGTTGGGTTTTTAATCTTTCAGTTACTCATATGTACTCTCAGTTCTTCCTCTGTTCTCACTCAGATTTTTACCTCCAAATGTTGTATTTAAGTGCTAATACTGACAACAGTATCTTTGAAGCCAAGAAAAGCTTCTCAATTGACTGTGCACCTCTTCAAGTGCACTGTATGCACTCCCTGACAGGTTTTTGGTCCCAGGACATTTCTGCATCATTGTATCTTTCTCTACACAGGCCTAAACCTCCCTTCCTCACTGTCTGTGCCAGGTCCAAGCAATGGATGACTGAGACTCATTACAGCAAGTTAAGGAACTCCTCACTTGGCATGAGCAGAGCTTCATCTGGAAACTGGAAACTTTGCACTCAAAGTCTGAAGCAGTAAGTCCTCAGAGTGTTCCAGGATCCCTGGAAAAGTTGGCATAAACAACTTCAGGACCTCATAGTCCACCAGGTACAGCAAGAAAACAGGAGGGGTAAGATTGCTGAACTCCATCCTTCACAGTAAAGCTGCTGTGCCTCCCGTTTCCAGGCTTGCATTCCTCCTGATGTCCCTGCTCTTTCTGTCCACGGAGGGCTGAGTTCCTGCACTCTGTAATGCCTTGCTTGGTAACCAGCTGGCTGCAATAAGGGGTGACTGATTCTGATGCACCAGGGAGGAACCTTATGGCAGAGAGGAATGCATGTTAAAGTTGCAGATCTTTGTCCTAAGAAGTGAAACAAAGAAATTTAAATTTTACCCGGCTTGGCTTTACTGAGCCCTCTTCAGCTTTCTGACCTCTGGTTCAGGTCACTCAGGGGAGGGTTCATTCAGAGCACTCCTGCTATCCTTCCAAAGCTCAGTAAAATGTTGTATTGCTTGTCATGGCCGAGCAATGGGCTATGAGGAAGAATGTAAGGCTGTAGGTCTGGTATAACAGCCTTTCTAACTTCTAAATATTTAAATCTGGTACTGTTCAACTCGACATACTGAACTTGAGTGAACATCAAAGTAACACAGATTTTAGAGAATTTTATAATACTTCAGCATGAGAGGTTCACTGAGTTTTAATCTTTTGATAAGAGCCTCCCTACATTGAATAGATTGGCCTCAGTAAAAAAAGAAGCTCAGAGAAATCTGAAAGAATTGGAGGCCTGTTCCAAGCACCGGAGATTTGGCATTTTTATTGGTAGGAGTGAGGCACATAGGAGGCAAGCAAGAGACTTTTAATGATTGGAAATAATGCTAAGGGAGATACTGTTTTCATTTAATACCTTTGAGAGTGAAATGTTCTGCATAATATGTTCCAAGGTAGTCCTATATGTTCAGTATTTTGGACTGTCTTATAAAAAAGCTTATGAGAAAGTTCTGAATTCCCTTGTACCCTGCCAGGACTAAGGCAGCCCCAGCACTTGCCCTTTAGATGCTTGCCAAGGAAACCCAGGAGCCAAGAGGGTTACACCTGGATCCTGTGTAAGGACTTGTACCACAGGTATCGTTCCCCTTAACAGCCACCTCTCATTTCTTATTTGGGCCACTCTGCAGTCCTGGCTCAGACCAAGCTCCCTGGCTCATTGCTGGGTTTTGTGTTGATCAGATGTGTGTATGTAAGTTACCCCACACAGCACCACTCACCAACAGAATCCTGCTTTCACGCAGTCATGCTACTGCTGCCTCCTCTGACCCTGAGGCCAGAGGTTGTAAAGGAATCCAGGAGAGCAGCAGAGCCCTCTTAAAGCCCGGGTACAGATGTCATGTGCTGAGTGATGCTTGGGTAGGAGCCACCTCTTGAACATCCCCAGGTCAGTGATGTTGGTACAGGCAGCAGGGAACACTCCAGAATCGTTGTTACTGTGATAAGTAGCTTGTTCTGCATCATGTTCAGGAGCTCGTTACTACATATTTCTAGATGTTCACAGCTAATTTCCTATTCATTTTGAAAGAAGAAAGGAAAAATAGAAGCAGGTGAGGTTTTGCTGCTTTATGAAGAATCAAATATGCATTATTCCCTGTATGCCTGTGACAATGCAGATGCAGACAGTGCCAGGGCTATGTATTGAATGCAAAGCACCACCTGCCTGAAAAGTGGGATTAGGGAAGGTCATTCTGCAGCATGTTCACTGTAATTACCAAATAAATACAATTTATGACAAATTTTTGGAGGATGTTTGGCTGGGGCTCACCTGGTACATTTGCAGGCATCCTCCAGCCTGACAGGGCTCAGGACTTACTGCTTCAGACTTTGCACTAACTGACCAGTTCGCAGATGAAGTTCTGGTCAGGGCAGAAATCTGATATAAAGGTGCTTTCAGCCATTCCCAAATGAATTCCTCTTTCTTTGCGGCACTTTAATGGATTCCAGGTTATAGTCACCTTCCCCTTTTCTCTCCTGATGCTTCTAATTTCAGATAAATCTTTGAGATTAGAAGTTGGTCTGGGTATGAAATGTGACCCTTCACCTCCGTGCAACTTTTTGGTTATGCCATACCATTAAAAACCATAATCACTTCTAATCCCAGAATTTGGAAATGTTCAGCTCAAATTACATTGGTGTCTTTTTAACAGGAGCAACAGTTTCTTTAAGGGAAGTGTCACTTCCAGATGCAAAAAAGGAAACAGCTGCCTGCTTCAGACATCAAATAGGAGCTACACCCATCCAGAAATGAAACCAGTGTTTTGGACTATGAAATCCAAAATGCAAATTTCAAATTGGAATGGCTGCTTTGCCTGAGCAGGGGGATAGTCACTGCTGTTAATTGCTTCTTCTCCTCCAGAAAAAGTATTAATTAGTAGAAGAATGGGATATCTTCATTATGTGTGAGATAGTTGCAGAGCTTTGGATCCCTCCCTATTTTAAAGACTAAGAAGTACTTGAACATGAAAGATATTTGTTGCACCTTATTTTAGACAAAAGTGTGTCAACTTTCAGAAAATCTTGCCCTTAAGTCCTCACACCTCTTCATGTATATTTACAGCAAAAGGAAATTGAGAAGGTTGGGAACTATATATCCTGAACACTGTAGCTCTATAAATGTGATGGCAATGACACTGCCCAATAGAATGAACAACATGTAAAGACATTTTTAAGCATTGTTTTAAACATTATTCACCTGGACATCCTTTATTACTATTTCTGCATCTCACTGAATAGTTACAGTGTTGGGTGGACTTATGAATCCACATGCATAAGCAAAGGGATGTCTCTCCATCATTAAAATTCTAATTTTCATCCCTTCTCTCACACTGCTGATATGGTAAACACAAGCAAGTGTAATCTTCTATGAAAGTGTCTTTCCTTGAAAGGATTTTTTTCCTTTATAAGACAAGCAAACCAGACATTTTTGTGGGTGCTGGGAGTAGAAGTGGAGACTTAATCTTGACATATAGGATAAATATAGAAGAAGTAGAGAAAAGAGAAAGTATCTGGCATGTAGTTACAACTTAGGCTAAATAAATTCCAGTGGTTACTCAAACTAAAAGTTTTGGGGTTTGTTTTCTTTTTGGTGAGTTGTTTTGCTTTGTTTTTATGATAGCAAACTAAACAGACTGTCATCGAATCTGAGAGTGCCTTTGATGCAGAGGCTGTGCTGAGACTGAAGAGGAAACCCATAAATGAAATAAAGTCTCTGTGAAATTGTGTGTTGTGAAATGTATGATAATGTCAGTTCCTTGGCTGCAGCCATCTCTCCTGACCAGCTGAGTTTGCAGCACTGACCGCGAGGTTCCAAGTCAACTTTTTTCTCTTTCTTTGCCAGAAGAAATGGCTTTCAGGGGCAGCAGGATGCTGTGCTTTGTCTGACCAACGGCGCCCCGATTGTGACACTGCCTGGACAATCCTGAGGCACTGGGAAGGCGGCAGGATGCTCCCCGCTCCCTTGTGAAATGCGGGTTCGCCAGGGCTGTTATTTGGCCTGGGAGAGCCCTCCCAGTACGCGCAGGGATTTTCAGTATCACTGCTTAGGAGAGAGACAAGAATCCATCAGCCCAAGGGATTTCTGGCCACCAGCGCTGCCTGGGGATGCCCGGGCCGGCCAGCCCTCGGTTCGGGGTCACCGCCTGCGCTGCCGGGCAGGGTCCCGGTACAACGAGGAAATGTTTTATTTCCCTGGAGGAGGTGACTGAGCCCGACATTGGAAACCCAAGGGACAACAGCCCAAGCGCCGTCAGCCACAGCGGGTCGTGTGGCTGCTCCCCTCCCGCTCCACGCGGAGCTGCGAGACGGCAGCGGCTCCGGAGCCGCCCCCGCTCCGGCCTAGCGGGCAGGGCCGGGGGTCGCCCCCGCCCAGTGCCGGGGGGGGCAGCCCGAGCCGCTCACCGTATGCCCTGTCCAGGGGCCGCTGCTGCCGCCAGCCCTCCTCGCCCCCAGGGAACCGCACCCGCCCCGGCCTCAGAGCCACCCGCCCGTCCCACCGCGGGCCGACTCCGCAAGGCCGGGACTCGCCCGCGACAGCTCGCTTCCGCAGCCGCCTGGCCGGGTATGGTCCGTCCCCCCGCCCTACTCCCGTCCGGTGCGGTCCGGGCGCGGCGGGGCGGGCCCGCAGCAGGACGGCCCCGGGCCGACTCCGCCCCGGCCGCGCGGGGCTGGCACGGCAGTGGAAGATGGCGGCGGCGGGTGGGGGCGGCGCTGCGGTGTCGGTGCTGGCGCCCAGCGGGCGGCGGGTCACGGTGCGGGTGGGGCCCGGCACGGTCCTGCTCCAGGTGCGTCCCCGGCGGGGTAGGGGGTGAGGGGAAGATGGTGGCAGGGCCGCGGGCCGGCTGTGACGCCTCTCTTCTTTCCGCAGGTCCTCGAGGAGGTCTGCAGGAAGCAAGGTGGCAGCCCCGGCGAGTACGGCCTGAAGTGAGTGTCGCCGTGGGGCCGGGCCCGGGGCCGGCTGCCTGCGGCCGTGGGAGAGGCCTCGCCCGCAGCCACTCTCAGCGCCGGGCCTGGCGTTGCCGGAGCCGGCGCTCCGTCCGCGGGGTGTCCAGGGCCTGGCGGAGCCCGCGACGGGCGGTGAGGGTGCGAGGGGTCGGGGCACACACTAAACTCTCTTCAGGTCGGTTCCTCCCGGTGTCCCTGTGCCAAGTTCCTTTCGCTACTGGGACAGACGGCGAGGCCCCATCCAGGTCGCAGACCGGCAACGCCCATCTCCCCTCTTACCTGGGGTTTGACCCTCTGCTTTTATGATGTCTTAATTGAGAGGTCATTTGTCTGAGTAGCACTAAAAAAAAAAAAGAGTACTTTGGTATTTAACCGGGCTTGGTTATATAGTCGGTTACTGTTTATCTCTTTAAAACCTTTACAAGATGAAGATAGATTTGGGTATCTTTTCTGTGACCCCTACGAACTGCAGCTCTTTTGGTGTGCAGAAGAGCTTTTGTTGATGATGCTTTTATAATTACCAATTGTTCATTATTAAATCATGTTCTGTGGCTTCTAGTCAGTCTCCCGGGAATTCTCTTGCACAATACCTGGACTTTGTATTGCTCATAGGCTCTGTTCTCCTTCAGGTTTCAGAGGAATGTTTTGGACCTGTCTTTGCAGTGGAGATTTGCTAGGCTGCCCAACAATGCCAAACTGGAGATGGTGCCAGTCACTAACAGAGCAGGAGTTGGAACCACGGTATGTTAATTTACGCAGTGTGACCTGACCTGTTCATTTATCAGTTGTGCTGATATGATCCCATCAGATCTAATGAGCAAGGGCACAGGTTGGCATGGCCAATGCCTGTGTGCGAGACCTGCTGAAGACTGGTTGAAATGCAGTGGAAAATGGTAGCTGAAAGTCTTTACTTAGAGTCTGCATGAGCATGGGGTACCTGGACGAGAGCGGGATCATTTGGGGAGCTGAAAAACTAGTAGTCATGGATAGCTAAGAAGTTAAGCATCAGTGATGACTAACTCAGTTCCCTTTCCTAACTTCTGTTTCAGTTGCTGTTGTCCAGCTCTGGGTTTTGACTAAATCTCAGACTCTTAGAGAATCCTCTTTTGCTGCTTTCCTAGCATTGATGTTCATGGCGTGTTTATGCAGCTTTAGAGTCTTTCATGACATGTTCTGAGTTCAGCAGTGGCCAAATGTCCCTATTTAGTCTTATTTTTAAAGGGCTTATGGATGCTGTTTTCTCTAGAAAATACGCCATGTTTAGGAGTGTAAAAAACTTCTATACATTTCCTTGTGGCTGGAGGCATAACTTTCCAAGCAGTGCATAGGTGTTACTGAGTGTAAACTTTTCATGTTGTAAAAATGATGTGTAGTCTTACTTAAGTAGCCTGGGAATGAAAATTTGTCTATCACTAACAGTCATCTTGCTATTTGTTAACTTCCTCACAGGGAGTTTCTTGAGTTTCATTGAAATTGCAGGTCTGTTGGTGCTGATCTCTTAATGTCTGTCAGCCAAGCAGTGTTAGTGGAGTTTGTTATAGGCAGTTGCTCTAACTGCACAGAGAGAAACTGATAAGTTGAAAAGTGAACTTTGTGGTGCAAGAAGGCTTTGGAATCTCTGCTCTAGTTCACTGTGTAACGTAGTTTTGGGGGGGTGCTGATGTTCATATTTTTCTCTGTAAGACCTCCATGTTCTTTCTTTTGGCACTCATGCCTTTTTTTCTAACTTGGGGGTAGAAAGACATTTGTGCTTCAAATGATGTCTTTACTTAAAAAAATACCACAAACCAGTGGCATCTGCTTAAAATTTTCAGTGAAATGTTGTGGTGGAATGGAGTTTTTCTTCCAGAGAAGAGTGTTTCTCTTGAAATGGTGCAGTGATGACTATCTGACATTTGCATCCAGTTTGGGAAGTACTGAAGGGAAACGGTGATTTTATTTTTTTTCTCTGAAGTTACATTATGAGAAAGGGCAAGAAGGACTGTGCACTGTAGGAGAGGGGTTATAGCGTGGAATTGTTACTTCAGATCACGAAAGAGAAGAGCTAATAGAAGTGGAAGTAGTTACTGTTTAGCTGCAGTTCAGCAAAACAATCTACAGAAGTGAGGCTTCCCTAGGAGTGCTGGTTACTGTGTCACGGAGGTGAGAAGATGGAGCAAATGTGCATGAGAAAAGCAGAGTCTAAACAGAGTCCCTGCTGCACAAAATTGAGCAAATTTTACTTGGGAGAATTTCACAGTGTAAAAAAAGACTTTGTACAGAACAACTGACTAAAAAGAATTCCCTGCCACAGGGATTATGTGTTAAAAAATAGGGAATTTTATAACAGCTAAGTGACTGTGACTGGGTTGTAGTGGCAGTGGAGATGCACTCAATCATGCCGGCTGGCTGCAGTAATGTTGGGATGAATTTGATTCTGTGTCTTTTGTTATCATATATTCTATTAAGATTATGTGTGTGGAAGTAGGTGTGCTTTCCTGTAGTGACAGCAG
This sequence comes from Lanius collurio, assembly GCA_020086605.1. NCBI lineage: Eukaryota > Metazoa > Chordata > Aves > Passeriformes > Laniidae > Lanius > Lanius collurio. The sequence goes on from JACBWW010000087.1 coordinate 1,230,916, forward strand.
TTACCCTATAGACAGAATACAGGTTTTGATAAATCATGAGTTTGTTCAGCAAATCTGATATTTTAAAAATAGAAAGCTTTTGGATTTGCCTTTGCATGTAGAAAACGTTTCCTGTAAGACAGTTCTTCAGTGAAAAATTGAACAAATTCCCTTTGTGATGGCAAGTGATGCAGGAGCACTATCAGTACAGCTCTGGTGTTAAAGTTGTCAGCCTCTTGTTTAAATATTTGTAAACTTAGACGATAATTGGCATTGGTCTCAATTATTTTATGTAGCCCCTGGGGTTTTTGAAGAGACTTTTCTAATGGACTGAATAGGACTTTCGTGACATGTTTAACTTTGAACTGTTGCCCAAAAACTGATGCAACTGGTTGTCTGAATTTCTGGGCTGGTTTCTTACAGAATGGTGATGTCAGCTGTCATCACTCTGTTGTAGCTGAGAATAATCTAAGGCTTGTCTCCCGTGTAGGAGAAACCATGAGGTTGTGTTAGTGGTGGGATGAAACGACATTGTGCTGTCAGCTCATTGTTAATGATGCCACTGTTTCCTTTATGTAGAAAAATTCTTGTCTCCAGCAGATCAGCATTTGCAGTCCTGTGAGGACTGGTGGGAGCCAAGGCAGATCACAAACATATTCCTCCATGCAAATCACAGTAGATTGCTGGAATGTGTCTCTTTCCCATCTTTCTGTAGCCCCTGCCTTCATGCTTGCACACACATCTTGCGCTCAGTGAGAGGCTGCACTGAGAGTGTCAGTAAGGACACAAGAAAACACAGAATGAAAGAAAGTGGCTTTGGCTGTCTTGGGCTAATGTCCTTCTCAGGCTTTGGCATAAGGCCAGTTTTTGTGGACTTCTGAAAACTAAAGTTGACTGGAGAAGTCAGGTTCTATCTAGTGGCTACAGGATTTTCTATGATTTTTCTTTAGACAGGTGAGCTAATTGGGAAAACTTAAGAGTTAGACATACTGAAAAAGGCTGAATATTCTCTAAAAGGCAAAGATAACACCTGAAGTGCTCTGCCATTCTCTCTCTTGGTCAGCTGCTAGGCTTTACCCGGGAGACAATCAGGAGTTTGAAGTTCTTCAGGACTGACCCCAGCATGTGTTCACTTTAGAAATGCCTTGGATTTTTTTCTTTTTTTTTTTTTTTTTTTTTGGGTGGGGGGAGGAGTTGGAAGCAATTCTCTGAAGTTTATGTGGCACCTGCTAATGAATGTGGATATTTGCATTCCAGGTTGGAAACGACCTGTTAAAATCAGCAGCTAGCTGACCCTTGCCTTTTTTCTGCAGGTTTTCAAGAACTTGATAATTTAACATGCAGAATTATCGTTGAGATTTTTTGCCACTTCACTCTTAAATTGTATGTCAAAATTTGGTGGTTAGGAAGCATTAGTGAGTTGAAAATTACAAATGTCATTTCTCTGGACTTGTAATGGTTATTTAGGTCTTCAGTAATGCAGGGATAGATGGGGACTGTGTTCATTGTTTCTGTGTATGGATGTGCAAGTAAACAACAGGGAAGTTGTTCTTCAAAGGGATGTTGAAGTGGACAAAGTTCTGTGTTGGTGTTTTAGATGGTGCAGCTGCATCAGTCATGTCTGGGTTACTGGAATTTGTTTCATGTAGCTGTGAAGACCCTTACTGTAAAGTTTTGTCTGGTATAAAACAGAACACCTCCATTTATGTGGGATATTTGCATTGGCTTTTCTCTGTATATGTTCCAGCTCAAGATGTAGCAGGGGAGATGGGCCCATGAAAGCTGGTTAGTATTCTGGGACAGCCTCTGCCATGCTCAGGAGCCATTCATCCCAATAAACAGGAATTCAGGCCAGAATGTTTGCGTGGATGAACAGGGACCACTGAAATATTTTTAAAAGTTGTGAAGAAAAATAAATTTTCATTCAATTTTCAGATGAATTCAGTGTGGTGTTCCTATAGGTTCGGATAGCATTACAACTGGAGGATGGCTCCCGTTTTCAAGACAACTTCCTCTGCCAGCAGACCTTGTGGGAACTTCTCAACCATTTTGCAAAGATCAGGTGAGCAATGCAGTGAGAAAATACTTGTTTGCATGGTTCTCTGCATGGCACTACTTGTTATGGTGACCCAGCTAAATCCTTCAGATTTGTAGAATTTGCATTTATTTGACTGTGATTTCTCCTTTATGTTTGCGTTTTCCTTGCTCTTTCAGATTTCTTTCAGACACTCCATAGTTTTATTACTTTTTTTAATCTGGGAGTAGCGCTCCTGATTCAGGGCATAAACTGGTAACAAACTGCTAAAGCTGTGAAGATACTTGTTGCACCACCTTCCTTTCACACAAACCTGTTTGAAGTCAAGTTACTGCCAGAGGTGAGGTGTTAGCCTGGATGATCTTGATGCCCAGTGTTTCTGTGCTGCCATTCCCTGTAGTGTAGTGGGTTCTTTCTTACGGGTTGCTGTTGCTTTTGAAGCTTGCTGTTGTGCATGTTCTTCAAAGAAATCTGGAGCTCCCAGCAGGTTAACTTGGAATCTTCAAAAGACATCTTCAAAAGACTGATTAGATCCTGTTAAATGGAAGAATTTCTGGTTCTGCACTTACTGGATATATACATGGGTTAGAAGTCTTATTATTTTAGTGCAGTCTACATTGAGTGCTACCTCTTGTCTTTAGTTTTGATTTTAAAAGGCTGTATTGTTTTGAAATGTCAAGCTAATAAACTTTTCTCAAAGAAAGGCACTTCTTTTCTATTTCTCATGGTTTGGAAGAGGAAGCCTTGAAGCTGTGACAGCCATGCCGTTTCTAATCATAGACCATGTCTACAATGTGACATTTATTCATGTAAATGCTAGAGATAAAAGAATTATTTTTCTTTTAATTGAGGAAAAAAGTAGGACAAAAACCACAGGTATAATTTTCCTGAGTGTTTTATGTCCCCTCTTGTCCCTTGCGACACCTTCTGTGCCCTCTGTGAGGAGAGGAGTGCCTGTTGCAGTTTGGGGACTTCTAGACTGGTGGGGGGGTGGTAATTATTGTCAGTGACAAATAACCTTTGTATGGCTTTCTCACATATTAGCTGATTGTTTCTTTGGTTTAAATTTTGAGCTTTTTATATAATTGGTTGCAGGTCATTGTATTACTACTACTTAATACACGTGTTGCTCTTCTTAAGCTTCTAACTGGTGCAGTGTGCTAAGCTTTCATAACTTCAGTTCACAACACAGCTGCTCTTCTCTGCCCTCTGGAAGCTGAGTTCAGATGTTTGGATGGACTTCACAAACTTGATTAAGTTCAACAAGCAGCAAAGGTGCTGTGTGTAATTTAGTCACAGAACAAGCTTGATCTACAGCTATCCATATGAATTTTATGGGCTGAGTCACTGTTCTGTGTATTTTGATTCAGTTGGCTAACTAGTCAGCTAATTGTTGATGTTTGCTGAATCCTTCCTTGGACTTTCCAACTGGAGATGTTTTCCTGGAATGCTCAGCTGCTCTAAGTGCGTGAGGGGAAGTATTCTAAATCCACTGGAATTTCCCCTGGGTTTCCAGCATCAATCTTGGCTAATTGGGTCTGAAGAAGGTCTGGAAGCTATTGTAGGGCTGCTCCTCCTCTCAGCGTGCGGCAGTCCTTGCACAAGATGTTTACAGGCCCTGTCAGATCACTACATGAAGGAATCTAATCTGCTTGCCGTTCTCCCTCTGAAGAGCAGCACATCAAAGAGAAGACAGTATGTTTGATGTGTGTGCTTGCCTCAGTGGGTGCATGTAATGGATTAGCAGCAGCTGGAGGAGGAGCTTGCTGCTTCTAAGAGTTAGACAAAAATAAGTCTCTGGGGATGTTTGCCTGGAGTCTGTGCTGCAGAGGCTGGTTGAGGGCACAGTGTTGTCTGCCCTATGAGCATGAAGCCTGCATTTCTATCTCCCACTCTTGCCTGCATTGGCAGCTTCAGCAGCTTTATGGGCTATTGTCCATAGAGAAATTGCACTTTGGGCACTTAGAGACATCTTTGATAGTCATTATGATTCTTCACTGCTTCTATGGGGTCGTTCATTCGATTCACATATTTTCCATACATTTTTTGAAGACTCTTCAAAGAGTTGCTTGGATTGAAGGGGAAAGCAGTTTTTGGAAAAGTGAGTGAAACTAGATTCTGTAGGTCAAGCTGGCTTCCTCTCCTATTGTTCCATTGTGCCTCGGATTTTTTTTTCCCCTAGCTGGTTGTCGTCCACCTTTCCTGACAGACAGCAGCCTGAGGTTCAGGCTTTTATTACCTGGGCTGTTCTGTCTGCCTTTTCTGTGATTCTGTACTGTTTCTCTGTGTCTCATCTTTTGTGCCCTCTTATTGAGGATTCCTTGAGGTATACAGCTAATCTTAATTGGAAGCAAAACCTATTGAAAATAAGGTGGAGGTGAGTATCTCCTGGATTGTCTGGAGAAGTCTGAGTGCAATAACCTGCTATGGTGTGCTAAAGGCAGTCTCTGGTGATCTTTTGTTCCAGTTCTCCAGTTGAGACAAGAATTTTTTTTTCTGCCTTTCATCATCAGGCATTGGTCTTGGGAATTTCCTCAGGTACTGCTGCCAGAGGAACGATGGAAATTGGAGCCTGGGTCTTATATCACAAGATAATCTTCTTTTGTATGAGAAACTTAATCTCTTGATTCCTGCAGAGCATTGTATAGTGCTTTTTGTCCCTGAAAGATAATAACTAATTGTAGAATCACAAATGGAGGCAGACCTCCTAGTGTTGGTTTGGTTGGTCACCTTGAGTCAGAGAGTTAACTGTATTTTATAATCTGAAGCTTGAATGTAGTATTTTGGATGCTCTGGTGTCTGTTGCTTTCTGCACAATGGGATTTGTTGTGGTGGCTGGAAGAAGTGTTCTGAAATAGTGGTCTTACAGTCTTGGTACTATAAACTCCTTGGAACATGTTCCAACTGGTCTGGGAGTAGTTCTCAGCTGCTGACTTTCTTAAAATAGACCTGACCCTCAGGACTGGTTTCATAGCTTGCTCTGTTTGGATTTGCTCTACCTCTGGGTTTCATTGTGACTCTCCTTGTCCCATACCACTGTGCTGTTGCAAGCTTTTAACCATTTGATCAAGACGGCATATAGACTGCTACAATTAAACCAAACAGACCTCTCAGTTCTGGTTTGTGCTTAACAGGTTTGCTCCCTCACATCCTTCAACAGGAAATCCTTGATGTTCTCTGCTCTTGAGAATTACTCAGAGATTGAGTATCATAATTTTCCGGTGGCTGTCTCGATCCTGAGTGGCTTCTGGTTTCACTTACATGTCATTGTGGCTGAGTTTTGAGTCTAAGTGTAAATGTTCTTGATGAATTTTCATGGAATTTAATGGCTATTTCCCTTCATTTTCTACTTCATAGGCTGGTTGACTCACTCTCAGTTCAGTTTCTTTTGTCACTTCATGCTGGGCTAAATAGGTATGTGTTACAATATGGTGTAAAACTTTGTATATATATCCTAACCAGCTCCTCCAGGAAACATTTTGGATGTAAAAAAGACTGAGATAATATTGACAAAGCTGTTCTTGTTAAGTACCTGTGAACATGATATGATACTCATTTGAAGGTTAATTGGAACCACTGTCTTGAGAGCAGAAGACCTGTTTGGTTGTGCAGACTCTGGTCTTCTGCTGGGCAAGGTTGCTGAAGTGCAAAGGGTTATTTCCTTGTTACCGGAACAGAAAAATGTTATCTATGTCCTAAGGTGGTTGTTCCCTGCTGTCTGGGTATATTGCATGCATATTTGTGGAGTTCCCAGCTCTTCTAACAGCAGCAGTCAGCGTGGTCACAGCACAGACAGACCATGTAATGTACTGTCACTTCAGAACCAGACACTTGATTGACTGAGTGGATTTTGACTGTTACTTAAGGGATCCTTTTCCTACATAAATCCTTGAGATAACTTTGTTTATGGTAATATTGCATCTAAAACAGAAATGTTTAAATCATGTGATGCTGAAGGCACAGTGTTTTAAGTGGTGGGACTCTGTTCATTAAACTCCTTTCCCAGAAAAGTCAGACTGCAGCCAACATTGATCACTGACATCGTGTTCTTAGAGTTATACCCTGATCCATGCCCGAGGTACAATGCTCACAAATTTAGGGACAAGATAGAGAATGTACCCTGAATGCACAAGTATAGGTGTAAGTGATGTACTAGATAGAAGCAGTCTGAGTTGCTGCTTAAATTTTGTGACACTTGAATGCCAAGTTGATCAATGTTTTGCAGATGTATTTAGGAGGAAGTGCGGTTATTACTGCTACTGGGGAATTAAAAACAATGCAGAGTAATGTGAAGTAGAAATACTTTTCCAAAACTTCTACTTTCAGTGAAAACTACTGGATTTTTTTTTCAGGCTGCCAGGGTCCTACAGGTTTTGATTTTTCCTGTGAAGTTCACTGCAGGGACTAGAATCTGGTGGCTGAAGTGACAGCTAAGTGGAAGTGTTGACATAACCCTGTAAGTCAGTCATTTGCAAAGCTCCTTAGGTGTTCAATAACAAACACTTGGTGTAGTCAGGCATAACATGGCAAGCTGACTTTGGGAACTGGCTCCAGAGGCCTCAGGCGGTGAGCAAGGATGTGTCATGTTCCTGGGCTGCCAGGTGGATTTCCTTAGCTGCCTTGCAGAGAGGTGGTTTGGGGTGAGTGGAAAGCCACTCCCCCCACCTACGACCCCCCAGACTGGCTTGTAGAGAGCAGTAAGATCAAGGAAGTTTACCATGAGGAAGAGTTTCATCTGTTTTGTGTTTGATGATAAACCAACTGTTAGAGTGTGGGTGGTACATAGAGCACTTTACCAAGGGAGTGCAACTGCCAAGACAGGGGGTTTGAGACAGAATGTGCTAAGAAGAGCTACTGGGATGTATGGAGAAGGATAAATCTCATCAGTTCTCATTTTGTAGATGAGGAATATCCTGGGCAATGTTCTTACCTTTTGTAGTCTCCCAGGCTGAGTTAGGCTGAAATGTCTGAATCTGAAACTTCTGAAAAGATGCTTGTGAGAATTCAGCCAGGTGTATCTTTCCAAACCAGCACTGTCTTAGGGTGGCCCGTGTTTTCATGGTCACTTCTTACCATTGATAAGAGGTGCTTGGGGTGAGAAGCAAAGTATTCTTGATCTCATGTTTTACCATATTCTTCTTGATTTCAGTTTGAGTTTCACTTTGCTGAAATTGGAGACCAACATGACAGAGTTTCTTCGAGTGTTGAATCTGATGTTCTCACTGATTCCAGTGCTTCAGCATAATGTGCTGGTTAATTCTGTAAGGCTTTTTACTTTTCAGTAGACATCAGAGGTTTTCTTGCTGAAAGTATCAATCTTTTTTTTTCCCTTTTGAAATCACATCATCTTGGCTGGATGAGAACTGAGACTTGCTGTGATTGTCCTTTCCCTGTCTGTCTTTTGTGTTCGATCAAGTGAATAGATAATAAAGCTTCTCTTACTGGAATGCCTCAGAATTGCTTATCTAGAGGAAAATGGAAAGAGTAGCATCTTATCTCCGTGATAAGGGTCCTTCACTTATGTCTTCCTCTGCAGATGATCTGTCGGGAGTTTGCATCATGGCTCATATGTATCCTACATCACTGAAATGCTTAAATACAGGTTGATTTTCGCTTTGTCTACAGTGGCAGCCTTTCATTTGGCTTCACTTTGTTCATGGTCTCCAGAATCTGAAAGTCTATGCTCTTTGTTTTTGTTTGTTTACTTTCTCTTTTCTTTTTTTTAAATGATACTAAGACAGGCAACTTCTTCATCCTTAGTTGATCTGCTTTAGATCAGTATTTCATTTTGTTTGTTGCTGTGCATACGTGAAAAGAAATGGACCTCTCCTCAGTGAAACTTCAGTCCAAACTGTAATGAAGTCTTTAACTTGGATTAAAAAGAGCAAGTATAAGTAAGTAATGTTTCAGATTTGGTACTGTGGCACACGAACAATGATGAGCTTAAATTTATCGTAAGATCAGCTAATTTCAGAATTTACTTTAATTATTTCTTCTTTTCTTTTAAACTTTTAGGTTGTGTTTAAGAAAAAGTGAAGGCATTGAAGCAAATTGAGTACCTAATGTCTAACAGTGATTCTGTGAACTATGTAGTGGTTATTGCTGGAGAAACATAGATGACAATGTTACCAGCTGATTTCACTTTTTATTGTTACTCTGCACTGGTTTTGGAGAGGATAGGCTGTTCTGCAGATGCTGCAGTGTTTTGCTCTTTCTTGCAGGGAATTGATGGAACAGCATGGTGAATTGTCTCCTGTCTGTATTTACATGCGAGATGAGGTAAGGCTGCAAAGGCCTCTCAACTGTCTCATGTCCCTAAAACATAAGAAAACTTAGCTATGCTTTCCAACCTGGGAGGCGTTTCTTTTGAACTTTCTTGAGAGGGAAAATAGAAAAATGTTGGTCTTTTCAAAGCATGATGTGTCTGTACGGAAAAAAGCTCTATTGGCATGTAACCTTGCACCGTTGAGACCTCTGAGCCCATAAAATGAGCTCAATGACCTATTTATGCTTTTCTTTCCAACTTCTTTTAAAACTTGAGTCAAAACAGTGTTTTCATTTTAATAAATATTTGCTTTTCTCCGTTTTGATCTTTTGCTCCTAATGTTTTGTTAGATATTTTGTATGTGGATATTATGGAATTTGCTCTCCCTAGCTGTCCCCTTTACTTCCCACTGACCTCTGTGGACAGATTGTCTTTATTCTGGAATAGGTTGTTGCAGACGGATGGGAGGTGTATGTAAGGAAATCGTCTGTCTTGCACCTCTGAGATGTTGCCTATTGTTGACCTTCTGACATAAAAGTAGCTTTGCTGTAGTTGGATCCTATTTGGATGTGTGTATGGGCTGGAAATATATATAGGTCATCTTCCACTGAGATGTTCTAATAAGCTCTGAATTTGGTAAAACAGTGTAGGTTGAAACAGATGGATTCAGGTCTGATTTCCAACTGCAGGAGTGTGTTTTCACCTGTTTCTTGTGTTGTGTGGTGTTTCTTTGGATACAGACTTCTTTCTGTCAAGAGCTTTACATGCTCTCCTGGGGAATCGGAGGCCATAATTACTCTCCTCTGATTTTGTTGCAGATATCAGGAAAAGATGCCCTGGAGAAGACAACACTGAAATCACTTGGCCTGACTGGAGGCAATGCCATTGTCAGGTTGGGAGAAGCAATGCTTGGTTTTTTTATTTTCTCTTTCCATCTGGTGCTGAATTTATTTTGTTTCAAATACCAAAAGAGGAAGGAAAAAAAAAAGTCACAAAAGAAGATTCCAAACTAAAACATTGCGGCACTCAGAAATTATTGCGTTTGCCTGTTTATCTCAAACTGGTACCCAGATGTGCTTCTCACAGCAGCAGATGCTGGCACTGACCAGTCACGTGAAGATTAAAAGAGCTTGTTTGTTTGTTTCTTTTTTTTCTTCCTCCCTTGAGTGGAACAGACAATTCAAAGTTAAGAGTCTCTCTGAGAGGGCAATCAGCTACCACTTCATTCTTTCCTGCTCTGGATCTCAGGCACTTAGCTCCCAGCCCATGCAGGCCCTGTTGGCTGTTGGGAGATGGGTTGGGTACAAGGACAACCTTTCTGTGGTCTCCTGGCCAGCTCCTTGCAGTATATACAGAGGGCAGGAGTGATTAGAGGCTATGCTTTACAACTGACTGCCGTTTTTCTCTGGGAGGCAGTTTTCTTCCAGAGGAGTGGGTATTATTTTGCACAACCCCCTGACCGTCTACCCCCACTTTACAGCAAGTGGACCTTGTTTCTGTAAGCACCTGGAAGAAGAAAGTTGTTAAATCAGGGTGTATTTGAGTCAGCTGTTGTCTTTGTGTCGTGGACACACTGAGAATGGGGAGGACAGTACTCTTAGGATTATGGTTTTATTTTTATTCCTTTTGGTGTCTTCTTTAAGAGTTGTCATGAAGAAATGCAGTTCATCTGGTGAGGAGGAAGCTGTGGGTGCCATGGTGCCTTGTGATGAGCCAACAGTGAGGCGAGGCTCTGTGGAGGAAGCAGTGGATGTGCCCCTACCTCAAGCAAACACATTTCCAAAGGACTTGGACCACAGAGATGTGGCCGTATCTTTAAAAAACTGCACACACAAGCAAGACTCGATCAAAGAATCTCATGCTAGCTTGGAGGAGCTGTGGCTTTCCTCAGAGCCTGAGCCTACCCCTTTTGCCCCTTTTTTTGGAGATGGAGAGCATCTGGGACACTCTCCTGTAGTTGTACCGTCTTCAAAGCTGCCAGCAACTTTTTCCAGCCCTGGAGGCCCTTCTAAGCCAAAGAAGTCTAAGAACAGCCAAGAACTGCAAAAGGAGCAAGAACAGGTAAGAGAAAATGTGTTTGCAATTTGGGCAACAAGGGCTTTTGTTTAATCCTGTCTTGTCTGAGGCTGTGCTCCCATGAGGAAAAAGATGTTTCCAGATTTAGGACTTTTTTCCCTTGCTACAGGAGTAGGTGCCTTGATGACATACAGTTCTGCCTGAGTTCAGAAAGGAAGTAGGAAATAGGAAAGATGTGAGTTTGAGAATTTGCTGTCCAAAGGCAAGCAAAACTTTGAATCTTTAGGTATCTTGATGAATAGTTCATATAGAGGCAACACAGCTGCATTAAATCACAGTCAAGAAGATCCTACACCTCAGTCCCTCAGATTTCATGAACAAATGCCCACTTTGTTACCCTGTGACTTAATTTTCTTAGTATTGCAGATGAAGCAGAAATGTTCCATCCTTTTCCTTCTGTATTTTTGCTTACTTACAGAAGTGTTTTCTGTCTTAATCTAAAATACCCTACTTCTTAAATAGTCTGCCTATCTCTTAACTATTTTCTAGAAAGAAAAATTGCACATCTCACCGTTGTTGGTGTCTCTGAAGTAAAATTGTGTTTGTTAAAATTAAAAGAGCTTGAGCCCATGTTGAGGTACCAGAACTGATGGCTGAAGAGTGCTGTGATGCCATCCCAGAATGTCCTGGGAATGACATGAAGTGTGTTTTCTGTAGGGCAGCTGTATGGAATTGAATGCCTTCAGGAAGGTTGAGTATGTCTGGCAAGTGGCCTAACATGAAGTACAGGAGCCATTCAATTAATAGCTTACTCCTTGTTATTATGCACTGAGAGTTTGCTATTCTGGATTATCAATGAGCGGCTCTTTTCTTCTTCTTCTTTGGCTCATCACTGGGGCTAGCTTTCATGTTCAGAGATCCCCTTTGTTGTTTCTGACTCTTTGTACCTCCTAGAGTTGGACGTTTGAATCTCCTCTGGTCTGATCCAGCCAGGATTGAACAATAGAAGGCTATAAGTAGAAAGGAAGGATGCCTGGGGAGCTTCAAAGGGATCTTAGTACAGGAGGAATTTAGCAAGACTGTGGATGCTTTGTTGATGTAGAGAGTCTACCTTAGTTGACTTCTTTGTGGTTGCAGTCTATTTTTGATGAGTTCTGAATTGTTTAGGAACAGAAGCCAGACCCTGGAAGGACTCTGAAGCAGTTACGAACTGCACAAGTAGCAGAAAGAAGCCATGCCAACCTGCAGTGGTGAATATTTCAGTGTATTAGGAGCACATTTGGGTCTGTCTAATCAGTGTTATTTAACCTTTTGGAGCAGACCCTGAGCATGGAGAATTAAACAGTAGGCTAGGTGATTTGTCCAGTCTCATATGTTGCTTGCTTCAGTTGCCCTCTCGTCTATGAGGGATTTGGAAAGGAAGAGTTTCCACTGTGTCTGGCTAGGGAGGAGAAGTGCAAGGGTTTGTGGTAGTATTCTTCACCAGTCTTGTTGCCCACACTTCTCTGTGCACTGGAGGGAGAGGGAGAACTTCATCATTTCACTGACTTCACAGCCCGATGTGGAGCTGTGCTTTTTGGGCATGGGCTGAGTGGTGGTGACTGAAGGACTCACATGAACCAATGTCTTTCTCAGAATCACAATCCAGTTCAAACCACTTCTGGAGCCAGCTTCCCTTCCAGTCTGAGAACAGCTTTTGAAACAGCTGCAGATTCTGTTGGGGGAGTTGTGTCCTTGTGTTAAACAGCATGTGATTTGACGGCTGCTTTCAAGCCCTTTGATCTCTGGTACTTTTGCAGCTGATTGATTACATTTTGTTCCCTCCTCCACTCCTGCCATCTTCCACTCTCCTCCCAGCAGCAACAGCCAAGTAGGACTAGCCACATGGCGTCTGCTTTTTGTCCCTTTTCAGTCCTGAGGAAAAAACCCCAAAACAAAACAAATTATTTTTAAACATCAAAGGTCCATTTTTGTAAAAGAATCTTCCCATTAATGCTTTGCCTGTGTGTGGTTTTTGAAGCTGAAGAGAGGCTGGATAAAATCTGTGCCGGCATCTCTTCGTTTCTTGGGCTAAAGATGGTTTACAGACAGCTGCAAGCTGACTTTGATGTCAGAATGTTAATTATTAGAAGGTAACTTTAAACCAGATTCACCATGAGATTAGAGCTCCCAGAGGTGGTGGGGAGGAAGTGCATCTCTGGGGAGAGTTTGCTGCTGTGGAAAGCACAATAGCCACTATTTCACTTAAATCCTAAGAGTTTTCCTCAGCTTACCTGTGTCCTTGGGTCCAGGATGGTGACCACAGTGTGAACTGCATTATTCCTGACACCTGGCTTTGTCACATAGACTGCACTTATGGTAGATGCTGCTGTGAACATATGGCTTCAGCCTCATAGTGAAAAGGGCCTAACATCTCAACTTTGGTGGAAGAATAGACTTTGAAGAAGGAAGGTGGCAAGCCTTAGCACAGCATCTTTGGCTTCTGGAAGAAGTAGGACAGTAAAATTATCACAGCTTGCTTTCCTTCCATTTACATAATGGAAAGTAGAATGTCCCTGTGGTGGCCATTTATTGTTACAGGAGATGGTTATCTTTCATCATAGTTGCATAAAACACCGTGTGTGCAGTGGGCTGGGAAGTGGGTTAGTATTCCTGGAGCCTCTTTTGTAATCATTGTGGGAAGTAAAGTTTATGGATTTTGTCTACGCTTTAGAATTGTTGGAGCCCACAGCAATGAAGAGGAGTGAACACTTAGGACTGGAATATATGTCTGCCTTGTGCCATCTCGTGGTTCCCAGTGCCTTGGCAGATGCCATTAGCTGTCACCATAATTTGGATGGGAGCTGGTCCTTTCCCTGGGGAATCCCACTGCTGTTGGGATTAACTAAAGTCCTTGTTAGAGCCAGTACTAAATGGTAACTTTAGGATTTGCTAATGCAGACTCTGGAATTCTCTCCATTGTATCCCAGCACCCTTCACAACATGCCATAGGATATGCCTCCTCAGACTTTTGGGTTTGGGTTTTTTTCAGAAGACATCTATTTTCACTTCATGTTCAGAATGAAATGAAACTCAAGCCTTTTTGAGGAGATTTAAGTATACCTGGTTCTTGGGGAGGCCTGATTAATTCTCCTCTGGCCTCTGATGTAGATGAGCCCCGACTGGAGCAGCAGTGGGCAGGGATCAGGGTGCAGCCTGCTCCTTCCCAGCAGATGGCCCTGGGCGCTTGGGGGTCCTTCCTGCAGCGCTGGGCACCCCCCACCCCGTCTGGGGCCTGGGGAAAGCTGCAATCAGGTTCCTTTACCCACTCGTTAGGGCTGACCCTGCTCAACTTTCTAAAAGTAGCCAAAGGTCCCACCCACACAACCTCGATCTTTTAATTTCTCAAATTACCCTTTAGTGCCCACAAGTAGAGTGAACATTGCCTTGTAATTTGTGTTGTGCTTTAGACAATTGAGAAGACTCCTGTTCCCAAGTGGCCAGTGCCTGGGGGAGGGGTGAGTGAATGGAGGGAGGACATCCGAGTGTTAATTAGGATTGGAAAGAGCATTTGAGGGAAGGAGGGGAAAAGTCCTTGCAAAGACCACCAACGCTCTTGTCCCAAACAGGCTTTCTCAAAGGGGAAAATGTTGGTGGATTCTCACCATGGTGATTATAGGGGATTATTCTAGGATTCTCAGAAGAATCTGAAAACCAATCTTTCTGAGTTATTTCTGAATAGCTATTGAATGGATAATTTCCATACCCATTATCAAAATGATTTGCTGGTAGTGAAATTTAGCTGTATTTTATCAGTAATTGGTGAAATGTTTTCCTAGGTTTAAAAGTAGCATTAGCAACATCTCTGTGTAGGGATTTGCAAGGTGTTTAGATACAAGTCAAGCCATTATTGGTTCATTCACAGAGCCTGTGGCCTTTTTAAGATGGCAGCTGACTAGGAAGAAATGTTGGTTTGACTAATGAAATTGTTGTTCCTGTGAGCCTCTTCAGCCACAAGCTGTGTCCTCCCTGCATCTCCTGTAGCCTTCAGTATGGTGTTCTCTGTGTTTGCAAGCTTTGTTCCTTTAAACAGTTTTGGAATTTAGAAAGTTTTAAGTGGTTGGGGCTCCAGTTTAGTTTTTTTAGGGAATTGTGGGTCTTGGTATTGGCCTGTTTTGTTTTGATTTTTTCATAACTGCAACAACAGTTTTAGTCTAGGCCCAGTTGTACTGGAAGGTTTGGCGTTGTGACACCCAGCTCTGGGCTCTGGAGGCTGGGGGAGCAGGCAGCCGGGCTCTCTGTGCCCTGCTGGGCAGGTGAGAGGGGTATCTGTGTGCAGCTTGGGGTACCTGCCCTTAGCTCTGGTGTGTAGGGAAAGTTGCCAGTAAATGTATTAAGTACCATTATTGCTGCTGCTGCCTACAAGAGAGCTGCTCTCCTGCATCTGTGAGCTGTGGCTGCAAGCAAAGGCTGATCTCAGGGTGAAGTTCTTCATAAGTGCAAAACAAAAGGGTTTTGCTGTTTAAGGGATCTTTCTACACACCAGAAACCAGGGTAAAATTTTGAAAGGTGCATAATGAAACCCTGCAGTGGTTTAGTTCAGAGAGCTGAACGGGTCAAAAACTGCCTTACCAAAGCAAAGAATTGCTCTCTAGAGTACGGAGAAATGGAGTGGGTCTTGGCTGGTAACTAGTGGCCATTCATTTGCTACCTTTGTAGCAAAAGAATGTGAAGTGAAGGCAAGACATAACACAAGCCAAGAGTACATGGCAGATGGAAAAACTTCAAAGGGCTCTATAGTCTGTAGAACGAAGGATAGCACCTGTGTAAATTGAGTGCTCCCTGTAGAATGGTAAGGAAATGGTTACATACTGAGAGATGTTTGGAGTAGAGCAGAGAGAGGTCAGGTGGGGTTTTGGGACAGAAGTAATTTCTGAATACTTGTAAGAAGCTTGTAACTAGCTAGAAGCCTGGTTGAACTGCAAAATACCGTAGTATTGTAAGTGAAGAGATTCTACAAGCATTCCCTGCAAAAGAGTTCCCTCTCCTTACCTGTGGTGACTGCTGAAGTTACTACCCTGAGTTTCCTGGACTGATAGTGGAGAGGAGCCGTCTGCTCACCTGGCAATGTAGATTCCTGCTGCTGTTGGCAGGGATTGTGTCCACAGCTGTATCAGCTGTAAAGAATGACAACACTGACAACTTCTGTATCGTTAGTCTGATATTAGTGACAGGAATTGCACACTAGTGATTGTATTTCAGTTTGCAAATACTGTCTTCTTACTCTTTTTCAGGAACCTTACAGGATAAGCAAAGCAATGCATTTAAAACTAATTGAAGCTCTTTTTTTTTCTGTAGCTTGTAGAACGTGAGCCCCTTGTATATCACCTAGACCTATGGGAACAACTTCCTGATGGCCCAGAAGAGCTTCCTGATGAATTTTTTGAAGTCACAGTGGATGATGTACGGAAACGTTTGGCACAGCTACAGAATGAGAGGCAAGTTCCCTTCCTGCTCTGAGTGAGATTTGCTGTGTCCTGTTGTTGAGCAGAGTGACAGTGATCAACTGAGCTTGTTGCATTTTTGGCCAGTAAGAAAGAGCTTATATTTTAAATAACAGAATTAACCTTTTATTAGACCTCATCAGGAAAACCATCTTAGCCACAAGTCAGGACCTGAGGATGTTTGGAACAGGCACACACACACACACATAGGAGTTATAGGAAGCTGACTAACAATGTATTGCACTGTTCATGTGGCTTGGTTTCAAATATTCATGATTTTACTTTATTGAACTTCAATAAAAACTCAGTTGAAGATAAACTGGCCTTCCTGTCACAGCAGCATTTTGCTATCTGTACATTCCTTAAAGAAATTAATTTCATTAATGTATTTAGTTTCAAGTAGGTCAAAGCATTTCTTTAGACATTACAATAACTCTGCAAGACTGTGGAACAATTTCCTTTATGCTATAGCCAAGTCCAACTTGGCTTTTTACTTAAAGTTGAGGCCACTGAGTGCACAGAAAATGGCCTGGAAATTACTCTGCTGCTTGTGGGTCTGGAGTATTTAGTGGTGCAAATGTAGAGTCATTTGGTTGGGGATTACTGGAATACAGGCCCCCCAAAAAAGACCCAGTTTCCAAATTTGCTGATGCTTTTCCCCTTACCGCCAGGGATAAAAATAAAGGCAAGTTACCCATTAGTTACTTGGATACAAAGAAAAGGTGCTAAAGCTGAACATGAGATCTGTTGAGTCTAAGCTAGTTTCTTTACTTACAGGAAAATATGTAAGTACTTTCTTACATTTATTGTCTCATTTTAAATACAAGTAGACTTTCATATTGTACCATACCCACTATTTCTTTTAATAGCAGTCTAAAATGCCAGTTCTTGAACGATCTGAAACTTTAAATTTTTATTTTGTTTCCCTGTTGCTAGTTAATACTTACTAATTTTTTGTACCATCATTGTTTTTCAAGCTCAGTAGCTCTTCTGCCCCTGTGGAGTAATCGTGTCCAACTTTAGTCTCTACTTGATTGGATTAATAAGTCTATCTCTTCTTGAATAGTCTAAGCAGACTTTCCCCACCTTTTCTTAGGATCTTTTCTTGCATCTGCTGTCGTGAGCTTACTTTTAAACTTGTTCAATAGAAGTAATTTTATATAGTATTGTTGCTGATGCTCAGTAGTTTAAGGAGGTGGGCAAAATGCTGTTAAAGATGCATGGAACAGTTGAGCAGTTCTCATCAGACCTGCTTGGGCCTTCTGCTATCTTAATAAAGTAAAAATATATTGTAAAACTACAGACAACTTGCCTTCTTCCCATGTCTGTAGGAAATGCCTGGAAGAAGCTCCACTGATGACAAAGTCTTTGAGGGAGTCCCAGCTGAAGGAGAAGTTGGAGCGTTACCCAAAGGTAATGTTTGTTCATTTTCCAGTCTCTCTGGCTAGTCCAGACTTGGGGATTGAGTAACTTGAGATTCAGTTGTGATCAACAGGCTCGTAAGCTACTTATAGGAGGATTTTTCAAATACCCATCCTTATTAATTGTTTGTGGGACTTGAATAACAGTTGTGCCATGTGAAAACAGCTGTACTGTAGTGTGGTTGAGTGACAGGCAGTATAGTTGCTTCTGTTCTGTTCCAGATGTCTCAAAACCTTTTTGTTGTGCACACATCAGTCTGTATGACTGAGCCTTCCTACCTGCCTCTCTGTAGACATTTTGTTAGAATCCCATTGAAAGTTGAATGATTAGATGTTACAAGTTTGATTTATTTTACTCTGTAAATATGATCCTTGTGCAGTTCTCAAGTTAACTGCTTTCTGACCAAGCTGGAAATACAAAGGTCAGAGGTATGTCAGGAGGATTCCTATTGCTGTGGACAGTGTAGGATGCCAGTAAACTGCACCTCTCCATGAGGGACTGTCTTTGTTGTTTATGCATCATTTAGCACAGGGAGCTCCTGCTCTCTGAGCAAGTGCTGCTGCATTTTAGATCATAGTGCTTTGACAGGTGAGCTCTTGTGCAGCCTTTGAAAGCCAGGCAGCCCTTATTCCCTAAGAAGCTGCATAGCAGTTAGCCAGGTTGCTCTTCTTCCCCTGTAAATACCTCAGATCTCCCCATTAAAGAAAAACAACAAAAAAACAACTTTAAGATGCTAAGTGAAGGACAGGTGTTACAGAGCAGGGATAAACCACTGTCCTCATGGGCTTTATATCTGTTCTAGGTGGTGTTGAGAGTTCATTTTCCAGACCGCCATGTTCTGCAGGGGTTCTTCCATCCCACTGAAACTGGTAAGACCAATCACCCCCTCAGCCTGTGTAGCTGTGACTCGTGGCTCCCACCATGACAAGAGAGTGTGTCTGAACAGGTTTTTCTGCTGCCTGGGAATGTAAAGCTGCTTTGAAAAGACAGCAGTACAGACAGTTACACTGTCCTTGTAGGGCCCCTGAATGGACTAAGAAGGGAGTCTAATTAAATTAGCTAAGGGCTGCTTGGTGGAGGTGGCAAAATACTTGTGCTCAGGAAGCTGTCCCACTTGCTATCCCGTAGTTTGTGTCTAAATTACGTGTTATTGGGATGCATTTGGACACTTCCTCTGTGTTAATGCTTAAAACGTTTTTGGGGAAAAAACAACGCCCCTTTCCCCAATCCAAAACAAACCCCTAAAAGTAGGAAGGAGGAAAAAAAAACTTCACCAGCTGTACTAAGAGAGGATGTACCTTTCTGCTCTGTCAGTTCACAAAAGGCAGTCAGACCATGCACCAAATAGCTCTCACTGTTAGTACTGGAGATTCTCTTATTCTCAGCTGTCAGCCATGTTTACCTGCACAAACTTTTTGATAATTTTATAGGCATCCTTAGATTTTTCCAAGGAACCAGTACGTCAAAGTGCTTTGTTTTGTTTGTATGTTTTTTCTGCAAGAAATTTGTAATAGCAACTGTGTTCTTTGGAGGAAAAGGCAATCTCCATACCTTGTAGAGGGCAGTTCTGCTGTTACAAGTTAGCCTTCTTGCCCAGCATTTGAAGAACCAAATTTAATTCAGCAAACCTTTCTCTCCTTTTTTCACAGTTGGCATTTTGAGAGACTTTGTAAGAAGCCACCTTGCCGATGCAGAATTGCCATTTTACTTGTGTGAGTGCTGTTGGTAATATCTGGCCTTACTTTACAAAGCCTATTTCTAGCTGTGGTATGTTGGTGCCTGAGATGTGACCTGGGAAGGAGTGCAAAGAAGGCGTAACCTGCTTCCTTAGCCATGTTACGCTTCTGCCTCAGAAGCAACCTCTGTGGGCATATATGAGTTGTGTCACCCCTTCAGAGAGCAGGGATCCCTCCCATACCTGTATTTGCTGTTCTGGTTGCTAGGTGGTCCTGTTTTATAACTTGTTTTTTAACTTCAGTTGTTGCACCTCCCAGAACCGTCCTGAGCGATGGAAGTCTGACGCTGTTTGAGGTAAGGACTCACACGTGGGCTCTGATTCTCTCTGGTTTGTGCTCCCCTTACCCCTGCCTCAGACTTCAGTTACTTTTAAAAGAAGCTGTGTAATGCTGTGATCCCTGTAGGCTTCTTCTCAGCCAAAGCTAGTGGAACCAGGTGTTTTGGAGCACAAGCTCTTCACCAGAAGAGGTCCACCTTGTGCAGCAATAGGCAGAGGCACACACTGGGGGCAGGGGTGGGGATTCGCATTGTTTGGTGTACACTCGGTGCCCTACAGAGTTGGAGCTGTATTTAACCTGGAGTGTAACTGCCAGAGCTGAGCTGAGGCGTGTGCTCTGTCTGTGGCTGGGCTAGGATAGTAAGAGAGGTGAGACTTGATGTGGACAGGGAACTGTTTTCAATTTCTACAGTGGGAGCTAGAGGCCATATTAGACAGAAATTGGACCTTTTTGAAATCACTATGTGAGAGTCAATGTACATTGAGGAATATACATTCTCTTTGTGTATTTTTTTCTCTGAAAATACTGAAATACAGATTTTCAAATTCAGATTTCTGGAGATTTTTTGCAAGTGACAGATAAGGTGGTCTTGAAGTCCCTGGCCAGAGATTATTGGCTGTGTAGATCACACATGTGTTACAAGTGATCGAGTGACTTTGCTCCAGACTCACACTGTTTAAAATGTTCTGTCATTCAGAACTGCAGAGATCATTCCAGAATGATGCACCGGAGATCCTTCAGAGTAAATGCTCACACAGCAGCATTGAGAATTCTTGTTTGATGCCACTGAGGGAGCAGAAGGGCTGGGGTGGGGAGAGGGAGGGACTTTTCAGGCAGCAGTAGGGATTAGCATGCCTCTGAAGTTGTTTGCAGTGGAGTTTTCCAAGTTCCACAACTTCCTGACCAGGCCATGTGGAAGAAATACACATGCAGCTGCTTTTAGACGACTGAATGTTCAAGCCTGTATCTGCCTCCTGTTCGTCCAGCCTCTGATGCTGGTTCTGGTTTCTCTTGTTAACTTTGGTATATCTTCTAAAATGTTTGAAATCCTCTCCTTACCTCTGTTTACCTCTTGCCTGCCTCCTTTGCCCTGCAGTACTGTTCTTTTATTTTCTCTTTCTCAGCGCACATCTCGTGTTTCTCTGGATGTCTCCTGAAACATGACCTTTTCAGTAAAACACCACAGGAATAATTACATCTCGTTGTCTTTGAAATAAGAAACCTTATGGCAGGAATTTTGTTTAATTTGCTGTGTTAAAGCCTTTGTTCTGTACCTGGCACCATTACTGGTGCTTGTTACATGTGTGGCAATTTCCCAGTTTCCTAGTTGTGACATTTACTGTGAAATTCTTCCTTGTGGCAGCTTCCTGAAACATAAAAACATGTTAAAATCTTGCTCTTTAAAGACTTTGAGGTGCCTTACAGCCCAGTCTTAGGGACTTCATTAGAAATCACAACTTTGTGAAGAACCTGGTTGATTTTGGTGTCAAATATCTCCAGTCTGCAGTGGCTTTCCTTGGACTGCAGTGCTTGCTGTGGCACATGGCAAAGGTGCAAAGCCTTGACATTGGTACAGAACTGGGACTGTTAAAGATGCTGTGCTCAAAAGCTGAAAATACTTTGCAAGTGGACTGTTTTAAGGAAGGGATTTTTTTCTCATTTCTCATATCCTCTGTCACCATGAGAGAAGAATAACTAAGATAAAGGGTGTCAAATCCAAACTTAAGATACATTTTTATTTATACCACATATAATCACACCACAGTCAAATTTAACTGGGGATTATGTTGAGAATTTGGGTGTAACTGAAGTGAAATGGAGTTTTTAAACACAATCTTAACTATACAGAACCAGTACAATTGCAAAATGCAGAAAGCAAGTAAAATCTCACACTTAGAATATTTTTTTAGGGATTGTAACATGATATTATGAAGATATTATTATCACATTAGTTAACAGTTACATGACTTTGCATTTTTGGCTTACCCAGCTGGCTCAACATAGGTAAATGTGTTGATGTGCAGGGAAAATAATTTGAGCTTCATACAGAGCTCAGTGAGCTCTTGCATTGATCATTACAGCTTTGGAGCAGAGTCTTAAGGTGATGAAATCATCAGCTCATTACTGATGAATGAATAGCAGTCAAATCCAAAGCAACCTCCTTCCCGAAAGCAGAGTGTTCAGAACAAAATAGAGAACATATCTGTGTATGGACAAGGGTTTGTGTGAATAACATGCAGATCTGGTCTCACATCTTCAAAAGGAACTGGTTAAACTACAGAGAAAGGGAATGAGGTTCATCAGAGGTCTGCAATGTCTCCTGTCCAAAGAAAGACTGAGCAGACCAGGACTTGCCAGTCTGTAAAAGATGTGACTGGAAAAAGAATAACGTGCCAAGGAGAAGCTAGAATGCCTTGAGTTCTTGTTCTCAAGTATGAGTGAGTGGCATCAAGTGAAGCAAGCAGGAGCTAGAATGGATGGAAGAAGGTACTTGTTCATGTGTCAGAAAACAGGGGCATAGAATTCCTTGTCACAGGCGCTATATTCTAAAAGTATATACTGATTTGAGAGAAATTCAGACAAGTTAAAGGAAGATATTCAGTAAGTATGTCTTAATATATAGAAACCTCCTCAGGAAGCTTCTAAACTGAAAATTTTTGCTAACTAATCACTTATAAGTAAGGGTACTTTTCTCTGTTCATCTGGTTTTTGTTCACTGTTAGGATACTGGCTGGATTGAATGGACTTGTGCTCTGCCCATGGTTCTTCTGTCCTTGGGAGAGCTCTGTTTAATCCCAGTGGCTGTGTAGCCTGTGTCCCTTGCTTGGGGTCCTTCAGTCCTTTCAGGTCATGGTCTGTTATGGCAGGAATGATTCTGTGTGTTTATAAACATTTTATTTGGATGAAGCATCAAACAGGAAAAAAACAATTCCTGCGGAGAACTTGTCATGCCATTCTGGTTACCCAAACTGCTGTCAAAGACCAGAGAGCTCTGACCTGTGAGGATGGTGCCTTATCTCAGTTTGGACTGGCTGATGCTGGGAGAATTCCGTTAACCAATGTAAATCCTTATTCCTCTTTAACTTTCACCGTGTTAGTGCAGGCCCTGTGCCATAATTTTCCTGCTTGGGTAAGTTTTCCCTTTGGCTGGGGTCTGGGTGCCTGGAAGAAAGGTGCTGGAGGACCTTTCTTCTCTGGACAGAAACAGGTGTGGAAATCACTCCAGCTGTTTTGTCCATGCCCACTGTGTCATTGTTGGATGTACTGTTTAGAGGTGGAGGCGTCTGTTTCCAGTGAGGCTGCACTGCCTGAACCTTGGGGCTCTCAGTAAAAATAACCCTGGCCCAGACCAGGAATGAAAGAGGTAATGTTTGTGGTGCTGGAGTAGGAGGGACAGCACTGGGACTGGGACCTGCTCACTGCTTCTCACATGAGGTTGTGGCCCTCAAAGCTGAGAAATCTTCAGTCTGGGTAGAGGTTTGTGTGGGCCAAGAGTCCCCTTTGGCTGCAAGACCAGGAGCTGTAGAGCAAGCTGCAGTGCCTGACTGTGCCCTGCGTGGGGCTAGGCTCTGTGCAGGGGGGGTTGTGGAGATCTGTCCCTTTTCATTCATCCTGTAGTCTGTGGAAGAGAAACATCTTGTACTTTAGTCAGAGCTCCCCTTTTGTTCCCTGATCTGGAAGGAGGGAGGTGAAAAGAGAAAGCTGCTCTGTAAAGATAGGAGGGCAGTCATTAAGGTACTTTGTAAAGTAATGTGGCTTTGGGGCTGGGAAAAGAGGAGCTTTTACTCTAAGGTGACCTGGCAGTGCCCAGCACCCCTTTAGTGAGAAAGTTTGTTCTGGAATAACAGTGTTGTGGTGCATAGGATGTGAATGTGAAGGAAGTGGTGTGGAGTTCTTCCGGACCTCATCGGAAAAAGAGAGCTGGGGAGAACTAATTGCTCAAGTTTTTTGATGTATCTTTGTTGGGTTTGGAGGATGTGTGAAAGGCTCGGGAGGAAGTTTGTTTTCAGTGGCAATACATCTCTTTAAGGGTTCAGGCTGTATCATGCAACTGCCAAAATTTGCCACTTTTGCCCCAAATGCTGCATGTCAAGTCATGTTAGCAGTGGCCTCTTGGGATGCTTCACATCTGATGTGCTCCCCTTGCAGAGGTGCCTGCACATAACCTGACTCTTGATTTTTCCAAGGCAGCTACTACTGTGGTGTATCTAGCTATTCTAGATTTTTTTTCAACATTTAATTTTCATGTTATCCCAGGTCCCAAGTTAACAGTAGGCTATCCTCCAGTCTAGAGACTACTTTGGTGTTGTTGGTAAGGAAAAATGGATGGTGTCTGAGGCAGTAATGTGAGCATATTGGAGCATTCAAATATTTATAAGTTACTGAAATTTGTGCTGAAGCCAATAACAGGAGTGACTGCAGATGGTGGAGTACCATATTACCAATACTTCTGCTCTTTCTACCATCTCCCTCCATTCAAGCTGACAAGCCTGGCACCACATTCATTACATTTGATCAGTTACAATGAAGGGAGAACCTTTACGCTGCAAGCAAAACCAGGAAAAAAGACAAATGTTGACTTGTTTGCCAAGATACTCGGACCAAAAGAACTATCTGAAGTGAATTCTCCCAAAATCTGTGTGTATTTACAGTATAGTGAACACACAGATTGGCAGCAGTGTGCAGTTTTTGGAACCCATAAAGACTTCAAGGCATTACTTTGATTTTTTTTGTTGTTGCTGTTTTTGCTGGCGGCCTTCTTTTCGTGTCCCTTGAAGTGTTTTGTAATGTTTTGCTCTCCAGAGCTGATCAACCACAGGCTTCCCTGTTGAAGCACTTGGCTTTGGGTTCCTTATAGCTCCAGTGGCTTGTTTGTGTTTTTTCTAGGCTGTCTGAGCTTTTCAGAGTTGCTTCTTAGCTTCTTTCTCCTCCCAGAAACAGGCAGTTTGTAGTGCGTATCTGGGGTGGGTTATTGGAAAAAAATCATTGATTGCTGAGTTAATACTAGGAAAGAGTTAGCAGTAAGTAGGAGTACCAGTCACTGGAAAAGTGGAGGCAGCAGAGAGGGCAGGAGGCCATCCTCTGTCTACAGAGGAGCTGAAGGAATCCACAGGCTTCCACATAAATATTTAGGTCTTCTAGTCAGATCTTAGAGTGCATTGAGTGTTTCCTCTGTCGCATACCATGAGGCAGAAATCCAGATGAGCTGTTTGTTCCTTTCTTTGCCTTTGGTTCTCTTTCCATATCCTATTTGTTAATGCCAGTTTGGGCAGTACGTCTGGCATGCTTGTTCAGTGAACCTGACTACAACTAAGGCAGTACAAAGCCTTCTCTTTTGGCAAAAGTCCGAATGCAATTTCAGAAAAAATGACTTCATCAGAGTCAGTCCATCAGAGGCATTTCCTGTGGCAGGCCTTGTGGTTATTGCACTCACTAGCAAAGAAAATTGCAATTAATACTGAAATTCATCCAGCACAGAGGATGCATTCACCTAAAAGTCTTAGTCTTTTCCATCCAGGATTTTATCATCTGACTGCATTTGGCAGCAATCTCACCTTCTCTTTGTGGTGAGGTCTGTTACTTACACTTGCAGAGACTGTCCATGCTTGCCTCATGATGATGGCTTTGAGGACAGCTGGGTTCCTTGGTTCCAGTGAGACGTTCCTTGCACAACTGAATTCGGAGTGGAAATCCTGCCCAAAATGTTCGTTGCTACTGTCGGTTTTGAAGGCCAGATCTTTCTGATCTCAGCTATCAAGATCTCAATGAATACTCCTTTATACCTGGATTCTCTTATAAGCAGCCTTCTCAAAACAGTGTTTTCAAATCTTATCTTTACCTTATGAATTTTAAAGGTCCCCTGCCTTAGCTGGATCAGACCTCCACATGTTGGCCACAGAATATCCATCTCCTCTGGCAGTTGAAGTCCACATTGGGCAGCTTTGTTCTCAGGTTATAAACAACATGAACCGCTTGATCTGCTGCTTTCACCATGACTGTGGTGTTTATTTCTGTTTCAGTAATGCTATGCAGTCTTGCTGGAAAACTTTTGATCCACCGGCTTTACAGTTGAATTTTCCAACAGTTAGTTTATGTGTTTGGGGTGTGTGTACTATGCAGTATTTCATGTTGGTAGCTTGGGTTTCTACTTCCATGCTTGTGTTCCCTTTGAAGTGCTTTATTTTCTTATTCATCTTCCTAACATCAGTCTAACAGCAGACCTGTGGCACTCTGATCTTCTCAGATTGTGTAACGGAAAGAATGCTGCTCCTTCTGGCAGCTGCGAGTTCCCTTCATCTGTAGCCTCTGCCTGCATTGCTCTGTCCAGGAAGAGAACAACTGCCTGGGAATAATGTACATCATCTGCAATGCTCTGTTCTAGGATTTTTTTGCATATGTATGTCTGAGAAAGAGGAAGTATTGAGGTGTTATTTGGGGAGGGTTCTGGCTGAACTATTTTCTATGTTCTAGAGAACAAGTTACGAAAACATGTAGTAAAACAAAGCAGAAATGTTTCTCTGCTGTATCACAGCTGGATTCACAAGGGACTGTTGTTCTAATGTGGATATTTTTATCGTGGAATGTGAGATGCAGCAGCCCCAGTGTGCCACTCCACAGCCAGGATGCCGTGCTGTCACAAACCACGCTCACCACCGCAGTGTCCGAGTAACTGTTTGCTATCTCTCTGAGTAAAACCAGAGTTACTCAGCTGCATAGTTTCAGACTAAATGTGGCTTTATGAGTAACAGGCTGGTCTTCAGATCTCTGAAATAGAAAGTGTTCATTTAAACTTCGGCAACTGTAACTAAGCAAATGGATGAAGCTGTGTTATATCTTTTCAAAATCTGAGGTGCAGTTCATTTGGCGTGATGCTTGTGAAATGAGGAGGGTAATAGGCAGGACATTGACTTTCTTTTCTCCTTGCCTCAGTGACTTTCTAATCTCTTCAGAAGTTAGCTGTCCTGTGATTATGATATTCAGTGGGACTCTGGAGACGTACATGCTTAGTTCTCATTTCTGCTGCTGCCGTCCTGTGTGGCCTTGAATAAGTCATTTAATCTCTTTACATCTCAATTTTTTGTCTGTATAAAAAAGAAAAGCCCCAAAAAACTGAAACAAAAAAGGAAAGCCACAAAATTAAAAACAACCCACAAGTTTGAAATATTTTTATTTACATCGCATCTATATAATTGCACAACGGGACACTATTTTCAGTTGGATTTCTAAGTGTTGGTGTAGTAAATCTGACTGTATGTTGGAAATATGCCTTGCTCAGTGTGATTTGAACGTTATAATTCAATAGATTAATAGCATCTATTTCCTCAGTCAGAATGGCAGTTTCTTTGGCTGGAAATCAAAGCAGCAGGGAAGAGAAATGCTGGGTGTTGGAGTGTAGTAACTGGCTGTTGGCTCAGTCCTATTGTAATTCTCTGCATATAAGTGAGTGGAGCTTTTTGAGTTATTTGTTTCAAACATCCTTTGATTCTTTTGGTCAGTCTGGCAGGCTCAGTGTGATTCTCAGAGTTCTCAAAATCTGTTCTGATTCACAGATGTTCTTGTAAGAACCCTATGCAGTGAAGAACTGCAGAGTTGTTCTTCTAGAAATTGGTAGATACATTAGAACAACTGCAAACATTACAACAGCTGACCTGAGAATACAGTTTTTAGGTGATGGTCTGTCTAGTGTTTAATAGTTTGATAGTTACATTCTTAGGTGTGTTAGAGAATGCTAAAGACATTGACTTTGGGCTCATATGTTTTCCTGGACAGAGTCTATTAAAACCTTCTCATCTTTATGCCAAGACAGTCCTTGGACAGTGGGATCATTCTACTGGCCTGCCTTTATTTTTTTAATGTGAAATTGCTGCTGATTTAAATACTTACAGATGATAAAAACTCTGTGACAGCATTAGGTCCTGCCAGTGATTGGCTAGAGAATTCCTGGGTGCTAGCTGCCTTCTGTGCTGAATCCCCAGGGAGTGCTGGGATTGGGGTGGTACCTGGCAATTCCACACAAAAGAAGCTAGACCAAGTGTTCTGTGCATGAGCCAATAGCCTATTTGAATTGAAGAAAAATAACTTACTGGATGGGGGTTTGGCAAGAGGGGAGTCTGTGTTGGCTGACCCCTAGGAAAGGATAGGGATGCAGGGAATGGAGCCATGGGAAGGACATTACATTCTGTGTACTTGAGGGCTGCCATCTAGCTCCTTTAAGTTTCTTTCAATTAAGAATTTGAACTGAAACTTTTGGACTGATGTTTTGCCAGCAGTGGGAAATGGTTGTGGACGTGGATCTTGAAACTGAGAACTAAGGTTATTTGACGACCTGTGAGTAAATAGGGTAGAGGTTTATACTGGGGCACAGTCTGTCTGTGTGTTTGTTGGTTGAGTGAGTCTGTCTAGCTCTTGGTCTGTGTTTCTCACTCCCTTTCTCTCTTTGTGCCTCACACAGGCCCTGCCATGAATTTTCTCTGACCCCTTGGGGCCATTCCCACATGAGGCTTTGATGTGTGTGCCCAGAGCTTGATTGACAAGGAAGTTTCAGTGGCAGCAGCAGAGAAATGAAGAGAAAAGGGCAGGGCTTTGAACTAAAGGGCTTTGAGCTCCAAGTTTCTGTGCTTACTTATCTCCTTCAGAATGTTAATTATTTACCAAGATAATTGGTCGGGAGGCAAAAAAAAAGAAAGGGGAGGTTATTAAAAAATTCCAACACTAACACACTACAAAACCCTCATTTTCCATCTCACAGCTGGCATGAAAAGGATGTTGTGAGTAAAAGGGCTTGAGTGTATGTGTGTTGGGGGAGCCCTTTTTAAGGCACCCATTTCCTAAATAGACGAATGCTGTGGAAACATCAAAGCTCTTGTGAGAGTTTTTTCTAGGGTTTCTAAACCATGTCTGGTACCTTTTAATTAAAAAAGTTTATGGAGAGCTATCTTTGTGACTGGAGCAGGCAACCTTAGGCCCTGTTGATTGGGGAATGAAATGTTAAAAAGACCTAATAAATAATTATTTTGCTAAAATGTCAGTTCAAGGATGTGAATTTGCCTGAATGCTTTAGCAGGAGCTGAGTCTTGGAGTAGAGTGATAAATGTCTCCTGTTTCAGTCTAGTGTGATGTTGACTGTGCTGCATCAGACAGTCTCCTATAGCCTCTGGATTAATGTCAAAAAAATGCGTAATACCATATGCTCTTCTAAAGCTTGTAGGCAGGAAGAGAGGTGAAGCTATTTCATTTTGCCTTCAGTTAATACAATTTTATTGGTCTCCACATTAGGCAGCAGTCTGTAGCCTCCTCTGTGAAGATCAGGGTTCCGTTGAGTTCTGGTAATTGCTGTGCTGGACTGGGTCCAAGGACCATCAATCCAGTATCCAGAGTGGGCTGATGGTGGCAACAGAGGCTCAAGAAAACTCCAGAGCAGTCAGTCTGTCCTGCACAGTTCCCAAGTATGCATGAGTGATACCAAGTGGGGCAGTGACTTGCTTTTATCTGGTTATTTATTTATTGGATCAGTGTGACAAGTTTAGTGTTACAATTTTGAAAATGTAGACCATTAATTAACATTTGCTGTACAGTTTCTGGCTATAGTGGTACTTGCCTCTTTTACAACATGATAATTAGGTTTCTTTACCTGTCTCTTAGTACAAGGCTTCCTAAAAGCTTAACAAATTGTTTCAGCTAGTTATTCTTTATATGGTATTATACTGGCATATAATGCCAGTAATAAATACAGTGGTTATTTTTTCAGAATCCTTTCTGGTACAGCTGGTTATGCCATCTCACATTAATCTTCTGCAGGTCACCCTTTTAAAAATCTAAGCCTGAGCTTGCAGTAGTGTCTGTTTTGTGAAATTTAATAACTTTGACTCTCTTCCTCTGCATTTCCCTTGACAACACTTGGATGGACCACCAGATGTGGTGCTATAGTGCTTTGTAATATATCACTGAGTTTTTTTGAAGGTGTGGTGTGACACTGTGGTCACTGTAGGTGGCAGAGCAACCTCCATAGGTAGGTCCCTCCTTTATACCTACAGGTGCATTTGTGAGTCATTAGTTTATCTGGGGGTGTGTGAGTCCAGTTTTACAGTTTCTCTGGTACCCAGAAAAGAACGAAGAGATAATGAAGGGACCTGCATCTGACATATGGGGAGAGGCTGAGAGACAGTCAAGGTTGTTCAGCCTGGAAAAAAGAAGCTCTAGGGGGTCTTGTCAATGTGTTTAGTGAAAGAGATGTGAAACAGCAAGGGATATGGGCCAGAGTTCTTAGCAGTGCCCTGTAAAAGGACAAGAGGAAATGGACACAAATTACAGGAACTTCTATTGAAATGAAAAGGAAAAAAAATAACCACCAAACCCACTGGATAGAAAAAAATATTTGAATATGGCAATTATTCTGATAAGTAGGAACTAGGAATTCAGGTTGGATTTATAGAAGGAAATACTTCATCCTGGAAAGGTGGTGAAACTAGATAAATTTCAACTATAGACAAGGTGTAAATGTAATAAAATGGTTTAGAATAGATTTTGGGAGGGCATAGCTGGATTTTTCTTTTCTTGCTGTCAGCCACTCAAGTCTTAGAGATTCTTCATCATATTCATGTTACCTGCTCAGCAGTGGAGAATGTGGGTGCAATACAGTGGCCTGAGATAAGGGGGCAGAGGAGAAGGCATGACAGGATGTTGCTGCAGTGAGCACTTGCTGTAGAGGTCTCATTACCTGTTTAGCAGAACAGATCATAAAATTTTCCTTCATGTCATACTCTGCATGGCCTGTGCTCTGCACAAGTTTAAGTTTTCCTGAATTACAGATGGTTCAGTGACCTTGGCTTGAACTACATGAATTTCTGTAGCTGTGTAACCTGCCTCTAATGTTCACAGTAAACTGTAAACGCATCTACAGACAGTGATACCTTCTTTTCCCCTTTTGCTGCAGGCTAAACTTTTTCCAACTGCTGTCATTCATTTTGGATCCGAGGAGTGCAGGGGTGAGTGCATTTCCTCTCTCCTTCAGCTGACTGTATAGTTCCTGTAGTAGACCCAGTATTACCTCCTTACTGGTAGAGTTCTTCTGACGAAAGAAACTGCAGTCCTTGAGAATGCTGGTGAATGTTCCCATTTTGACTGGCTAAAGCTCTTCAGAGCTAGTTTGTTCAGTTAGCTTGTTCACACATGTAGACATTGCACCTTTTTTGTGGGATTTGATAGGCTGGGGAGTAGGCATTGTCTGCTGTGGGATCAAGAATGATAGAAGAATGACTCTGTAGAAAAAAAAAAATCCTGTTGTTCAAAATGTTAACTAGACAAATGTCTATGAAATGCTTTTGCAGATCTGCTGTGGTAGTGGACTGGCTGGAGATGGTAGAACAGGTCTTTGCTTCTTTGGCATCTCTGGTTTATGCTTAGAGTCCCTGTTTCTCCCAGAGACCAAAGTATACTCTGGCTTCACAGAAAAGTTTCTGAGGTGCAGTGAGCACTGAAAGAAAACATCAAGATCTCAAGGTTCGAATGATGTAACAGAACACCTCTGAGTTGTGAAAGAAACTGGCATGGTTTAGTAATGTCCAGTGTCATTTAGGAAAAGGTGATGTAGGTTTACTGTAGTATACAGCAGGTATTTTTTGAGCTGAGAGCTATGTGATACTGTGGTGATTGATGTCTCTATGTTACCAAATAAGTGATTTGGTTTCACTTCTTTACAGCTTGTTACCTGAAATCAGACCTGCTGAGCTCTGCAGTTTCTCCTTCTGCAGCTGATTTATTAGTAGCCAGGTATGTTGGGGCTGCAGAGAGTTGCAAATGCTGTAGTATTTCAGGAATGGGACGCATGAAACAAGCCCGTCTTACTACAAAGAAATGTGCTTTAAAGATACTAGGACTTCCTTCTCTCCAGAAAGTCATACTCGACTTCATAGCTTTGTGAGTCCTTTGCAAAGTAGGATTTCAGTGACTTAAGTAAATACTAGTGCTTCCATATTGGAAATCTAACTTTAAAAGTTTAAAGGTGGTATTATGAAAAATTAAGTTTAATTCTACTTGCTTATTTCCTTTCTCAGATGTTTGTCCAGATCACTAGTTCCTTCTGCTTCATCATCTGTAGCATCAGTGGCTCCATCCCTATCTGAACCAGAAGTGGGAAGTGACAAAAAGACCATTGAGCAACCAGAAGCAGCCAGCATGCAAGGAGCTCCACAAGTGTTGAGAAAGGCCCCTGGGAAAATACCCAAATGGCTGAAGCTTCCAGGTATCAGTGAATCAGAGGAGAGCTCTGCTCATTCTAAACTGCCCCAAAAGGCAGCCTCCTCTCTGCCAAATGTGTTGGATATTGATGGTATTGTTGCAGATGTCAGTTTATGCTTGCAGGACATTTGGTTCACTGCTTTTCAGTCACAAATTTGTTTGTGACTTGAACCTCAGCCTTCACTGGAGAAGTATCTGAGTGCGGACTCTGAACATTGGGAAGTCTGATACCTAAACCATATGCTTGTAGCATTTTTAACTGTGTTTTGGGCTCGACGTGCTGAGCTCTTATCTCTGCCAGAGTAGTTCGAATACTAATAGGCAGGATATTCTACATACCCATGTAATCTGATATGTCTCTGACATAACTTTCCTTTTGCTGCTGTAGTCTGTTGTAGTACTTTTATTTCTCTTGAATTTTTTAGTTGGTCTTCCTTTTTTTAATCTTCACTGCAAACCAGTACTGGTTTTCCATAATTAAGATTGCAACCAGCTGTCCAATATGAATTTTTTCTTGTTTTATCCTGATCAGAAAACTGCAACCTTGTTTTTAGTCCCAGAACAAATGTCTTATGTGTGTATTTTAGACAAGAGTAATTAGAAGAAGAATTCCTGAATTAAACAATTGGCAATATTCACTTTTTGATGCAGTGGCAAAGACAAGGTGGGGGGGGGGGGGGGGAGAGGGAAGAGAAAAAAAGGAAAAAAAAAAAAGACATTCAGTTAGCTCCTTTAACAACAACAAAACTAGGAATTCTTACATGGCTAATAATGCCAAATGTTAACTTCCTGGATGAGAATGTTAGTATTTGTTTCTGGAAGATAGCGTGGGGCTCTCAGTTCCAGCAAGCAGAGGGTAAGGTGTGAAGGCTGCAAACAGTGGGCCAGTGTGTTTCCCTGCTGTCGCTGGTCTGGCTTAGATTGGTGCTGAGATGCTGATGCAGTGGGAAACAGGATCTTCATTGCTTCCCATTTCCAGTATGTTTGAAGTGTTGCCCTTGAAATAGTTTTCTTTCCCAAGATTATCTGGGTGAAGTACAAAATATAATCTCACCTACCTGTGCAGGTTTCCCATTTAACAGCTG
Source organism: Lanius collurio (assembly GCA_020086605.1). Taxonomy (NCBI): domain Eukaryota; kingdom Metazoa; phylum Chordata; class Aves; order Passeriformes; family Laniidae; genus Lanius; species Lanius collurio. The sequence goes on from JACBWW010000087.1 coordinate 1,263,453, forward strand.
GTACAAAAGGTTAATAATATGCTCTCTGCCACATGTTAGTAACATGAAGTTCCCTGCTCCAAAAGTTGTGATGTATGTACCGTTTTATCTACCCAGATGCTCTCTTGTGGTCCCCAATGCTGCCTGAGTACAGCAGTGACCAGAACCCTCAGCTACCAGATCATGTTATTAAGAAATGAGTGTTAATTACATGTTATGTATTTTAATAGTGCTATGTTTATTTTGTAGGTGGAAAGAGATGAAGTATCCTGGGCTGCTGGATCACCGAGCTATCAGCTGTGCCCTTTTCTCCACAAACTTACTGTGTAAGATCTGTTGGTGGTCCTGGAGAGATCTAATCTGTATGAATATTAGTTATAAAAAGAGAATGGCTATTTCAGATATCAGTTGCACCTGGTGGAGGAGTGGAAGGCCTGTTTGTGGTCTTTGTGACTACAGAAGCAAGGTTAGAGGTTAAATTTAAGGTTTCTTGCATGCAAGTAATAATAGAGAATTAAGGGGGACGTGATTCCTATATACTTTCTGCAAAGGACTTTGTTTCTATCCATATTTTTAAATCCAACTCCTCGCAATCCCACCTTCAGAGATGACTTGAGTCTAGCTGCCAGTATTCTAGCAGCAAGATACAATCTGGTTTAGCTTTATTAAGTGGTGCCTAGAACACAACTTTTTCTGCTTCTTAGCAATTAGGGTTAGTGCTGCTGATAATGCTGGATATAGATGGCTGGAAAATTAATGAAGAGCATGAAGTCACTTAAACCAGTTCAGATCAGCCTTTCCTGTGAAGCTCTTGGGCTGCTGCACTTGTATTGTGTTCAGTTGCCAGAATCTTGTCAACAAAGAATACAAGTTCACAGAATGCTTGTTGAGCTTGTTTCTGCCCTAAGCTCTAGTTTTATTTCACTGTGTATAATTACCATCAGTAATTAGTTACAGCAAGTTAAAAACCATCCAGTTAAAGGGTCTCTTCAAATGACAGTTGATTGGTGGCCTGAGTATTCCCAGAGCAGGGTGGCTATGCTCTGCACCACAGGCAATGTTCAGGGAAAAGGCCCAGTCCGGATCTTTGTCTCCTGCAGACATCGTAAGGGGATGATTATTGGTTAGAATTGCCCTTATACTGGAGATGAACTCTGTAGTGTCACAGCAGTCACGGTGCTGGGTTTTATTTGAAGTCTTCTCCATGGATCAGTGGTCCATGGAGAGCTGGGGTTCCATGGTACAGTATGTTTTCCATATTTTCCATTTTCCTTGTTTCCTCCCTGCACTACTTGTGCATCTGCACAATTTGTAGATGTAATAAAGCAGAGTGGCCATGGGAGCCCTTTTGGTCAGTCCCTCTGATAGTTTCTTCCCTGGGCACTTGGTGTGCCTGTCAGTTCACAGGAACCTGCTCTCTTTTCAGTAGGCCTATCATGACTTGTTCCCTGCCTCCCATTTTTTTCAACAAAGCAAAATGGAGCTTTGTACCATCTGAATGAATTTTAAAGTGGCTGGAAAGGGTACCCTGGGTTCCTGGCACTAGTCATTGTCTCTGCCTGGACAACATTTCCCTTCAGGTCTAATTACTTCCAAATGCTCACAGACGCTTTGAAGAAACTTGGAGGGGGGGGGGGCAAGCATGAAAGAAAGGTGGAAGGGGAAAAAGGAGACTCAAAGCAGGAGCAAAGAATGCTTTAGCAAAAAGTTGATTGATTTCTTTTATGACACCCGAAAGTAAACAGAGAACGTGTGCAGCTGCTGGCAGTGGGAACGTGAGAGCACTGTGTACAGCTCCTGTACTAAATCCTCCCTGTGGAAAGCAAGCCCTTCTGCCACTTGACAGCCCATAAAAGACATACCACATCCGACTGGAAAAACCATTCAAATAATACAGTTTAAAGTTTATTACTCTTTAGAGGATTAAGTGTGGATTATGCTCCATAGGACTGTCAGTATCTTGGTTCAGTTGCTGTATCAGACGTATTCATGTCACACAAATCAGAGGTAGATGGTAGCTAGAGCTGCCTTGCTGAATTTATACAGGATATCCTGTGGAGAAACCAAGAGCCATTGCTAATGATAGGTAGTGGAATACCTGTGCTGATGTTTTTGGTTCCCAGGATTAGAATATGCAGAAGCAGTGTGGTTGGGAGGAAGTTGCAGTGTGCCCTCAGATGTGCTAGTCCTTGTTTTTTGAAGGGCATAGGTGACATCAAATAGTACAATCTGCTTAGGTGATTTGCTTAGCTGTTTTAATTCTGTCAGTTTTTGCAAAGGGTTAGCACCGTAACTATCCCCGGCAAGTACCTGACACAGGAAAACAAATTTAGGGACACAAGCAGCAATATCAGTATTCTTGGGGCAGTTTCATGGGCTTAGTGTAGGGGCTTTACATTGCTGATTGTTCCCTCAGGTAGTTCTGCCCATGCTCATCCCTTGTGTAACTCAGCTGTTCATCAAACCCAATTTAACCACAAGAATGAAAAATTGCTACCTTCAATAGCTAGACAAGGTCTTATTCCCCTTCCCTATACAAAGAGTTACTTTCAGCTGCTGCTGCTACGCTTTACTGAGGATGTCCACATCAGCAGTTCTCTTCTTAGTGTCAGGGAACTTCACCCTTTTTAGGGCAGCAACTTTGGGACTGCAGTTTCAGTAGGAGTCAGAGTGGAGGCAGAGATGAGGATGTGAAACTGGAAAAGGCAAGACCACAGGAGTGAATTCTTTAAGGGGGCAAAATGCCCCCACCTTTAAAACTGTGGCCTCTTCACTAACGTACTTGCTACAAGGATTCCTGCCCTGCCACAGAACAGTACCTGCAGATACCTGATGAGCTGGTTTTGTTTCAGTATCATTCCTGCTATAGTAGCTGAACTCATCTCTAGGGTTTTAGGGCATTCAACTTGATTTTCCTTTTGCAATTGCTTTTTTTTTAACCAATGGTTGTGGGGCTGAAGGCTGAACTAGGTAAGTTCTTCATTGCATGTGTTGTACAGCTGAACAGTTGTCTTCGCTGAGAAGCTGCAGTGCTGAGGGCTGGGGACTGCTTAAGCTGATACTGTCACCAGAATGTGTACTAAAACTGCATTTTTTGTGGGGTTTCCAAGTGGCTGGTGTCCTGAGGGATGACCTCGATAGCTCCTAGCTCGAAGTGCACAGTGACCTACTGAGCCTCTGCCTGTCACAGCTGTTCCTGAGAAAAGGACTGCTAGCTATTGATCCTACAGCCTGCAGAGTGCCAGCAGCAGGAGCGTGCAGGCCCCAAGCCACACCACCGTCAGCTGTGCTCCATGCAGCCAGCCAAGCGTTTCCCAGCAAAGCCACTTGGGTTGTGTGGGTCCTGCCCACATGTGTAAGGTTTCTTATTTCACAGTGGCCCCCCCGCTGCCAGAGGGGCCAGGCTGTCCCATGATGTGGGATTCTCACACATGCTGTTTGTTTTTTGTCTTTTTTCCTTTCGTCCTACAAAGATTTAGGGAAGAGGGTGGGTGAGGGGGAAACTGCAAGTCTTTGAAGTGACTTGACTTTTGATGATGAATTGCAGCAAAGAGCCTACACAAGGAGGGGAGACTTGTTTTTAACTTACTGATGTTTCTTTGTGAGAACAAATTTATAGCAGAGGGGGAGCAGCCTATGAGGAGAATACTGAATGGTTAAAAGGTTTCCAGTATTCTTTGATGTCACAGCCCTAGAGAAATATTGGAAGGTAGTAAGGGACAGACACTGTTTATTTATAAAATAAAGATCAGTTGCCTGCTCTTGGCAAGAGCCTGTGACTGAGCTCCTGTTAATGACCTATTCATTAGAAAGGCTTGGAGCTGCACCTAGAGTTGCTGTCACAGCTGCCTGCTGAGGCAATGAGAGCCTGAAGGCTGGATGGTATTTCGAGCCTTTAAGTCTTTCCATGCATCTCTGTGAAGCAGCACCTCCTTCTCACGTTAGATGAGAAAGCAACAGCATCTTACCATGCTGTGAAGTACAGTCCTCTGTTACTGGGAGTAGGACAGCAAGATTGAAACCAGGTATGTGCTCAGCAGAACAAAACAAGCCTGTGGCAGCCTCTTCTCAAAAATGTTATCTGACAGCATCGTTGCTTTGGGCTGTGTTGTGCTTGGTAAAAGAGAGAGAAAGCAGAAGCAAAATGGCAGACGAAGGAAGAGTTGAGACTGTTCATCCCAGAGTTGAACTCTAAAGCTGAGACACATGTTCACTGTCAGGTCAGGACTGTCTGCTGACAGGCAACATGTGCTTCAGGAGGCCTCTAGAAATCCAGAAGCTGTAAGGAAAGAGCAGCAAGCCAATCAGGACACAGACTGGGTTCTCAAAACAGCTCCCGAAAAGATGAGGATTAGGCTGTTTCAGCTCCCATCCTCATCCTGCTCCCATGCAGTTCAGGCCCAGAGTTACATACCAGCTGTGGCAAGACTTTCTCCAGCTGCTCAGTATCCACCTTTTTCATGTCCTCTGCCTGAGCCTGCCGAGCTGCACGAGCTGCTGCTTCTGCAGCCCAAATGAAAGAAAGGGAAGAGCAGTGAGACAGGTCTGGGAGCTGTCACCTGGGGCATGTCGTCCGGGGGCCTGGGCTGGTGTCCTGGGAGGAGGGAGGTGGCCCAGCGCCCCGGATGAGTCCGGGAAGCGGGGTCAGGACTCCAGCTGTGCAGGAGGCGGCAGAGCTGAAGCAGGACGAGATGAGTCGAAGGTTGGCCAGGTGCTCGGGAGGAGGCGGGAGCCTATCGCCCTAAGGCTGGGGTATGAGGGGGCGCTCACCTCGGACGAAGACCTTCAGCAACTCGGCCACCAGAAGCTGCGCGTCGGCATTAACTGCAACGACACGGCGGTTAGGGGAGGCGGGGTACCGAGCGGCCCAGACCCGCCCGCTGCCGCTGCCTCTGTACCTCGGGTCCTCCCGTCCCGGAAATGGAGGCGGAGAAGCCGGTCCACGGTGTCCTGCGCGGAGAGAGGAACGGATGAGCGGGGCCGCGCCTGCCGCTCGGGCCAGCACCCCTCACCCGGAGCAGCCGCACCTTCCTGAAGCCGCCGGTGCGGCCGTCCCGCTCCTCCATGTCCTGCGCACCGCTGGCCCCGCCTCCCGGAGGCGCGCGGCGAGCGGGAACACGCGCGGCCAGGGAGCAGTTCCGGCGGGAACGCGCGCGGCCAGGGAGCAGTTCCGGCGGGAACGCGGCCATGGAGCAGTTCGGGCGCGAATACGCGCGGCTTTGCGCGGCGGCAGGCGCGGCCCCGCAGGAGGCCGTGCTGCGGTGCCTGAGGGCGCCCGACGGGGCGCGGGGCCTCCTGGACCTGGCGGCGCAGAGCCTCTCGCTGCAGACGTGCAGCGCGCTGGGCCGGCTGCTGCCCGGAGCCGCGCCCTTCTCCGCGCTGGCGCTCGGCGACTGCGGCTTGAGCGAGGAAGGTGCGCGCGAGGCCCGCGGCGGCTGCCCGAAGCGAGAGCGCCCTCGCCGCCCCCTCAGGCTGGGCCTGCTCTCCCTCGGGCGGCGAGCGAGGCGCGGCGGCGGGGCGGGAGGTCGCTCGTATCGCAGGCCGGCGAAGGTGCCCAGTCCGTGACCATGCGGCTGGTCACGCACCCCTCGGTTCTCCCTCCGGCGGCGCGGGCAGATCTGCTTTTATTGGCCGTGGACGGCCGGAACAGTCCGGCTGGTTAAAGTAGCTGGCAGTGAGGGGGGCCCGTGGGCAGCACATCCGTGTCTGCAGAGCTTGTCTAGACGTGTTTTTTTCAGGGCTGAGGCAGGTAGGTAGGTGTACAAGCTGTGTAGTTCTCTGCCCGGACACCTCTTTGAGAATGCCCTGAAAGCTCAGGGCATTTATTCCAGCAGCAGTGGCAGTTTACCAAGTAATTTGTTTATCGCAGCCACATCTCTTCAGCTGGTTGTTTAACAGGATGATACGGTGGGATGACCAGAGGGTTTCCACAGATGAAATAAACAGCTTTTTTTTTTCTTTTTCTACTCAGGCGTAAGACTTTTGTTGCATGGTCTCTGCTCCAACACCACAGTCAAATCTTTGGATCTGAAGGTGAGTCTTTTCGAATAGAATTAAGACTGTTCTGTGGTGGAGAAGGAAAAAGGAGCACAGACTTAATCAGAAATAGAACTGGACCATCGTGGTGCAGGATTATTCAACAAGATGTGTACTTCTCTAGTCTTTCTTCTCAAGTGACTTATTCCTTGACTTGTTAACACCATGTTACAATTTTCCAACGTTACTCCGTAGATCATCTTTATCCATTTTTATTCAGTTGCTATATTTTGATAGGAAGTTATTGTTACGTATCTTTTTTCAGTTGCTGCTTGCCAGATGAGGCATGTATAGGCTTTTGGGGGGTTTCTGTATTAATCAGTGAGTTACTAGCTGTTTTTCTCGTGTTTCTGTAGAGTTTAACTCGTTTGCCAATGTCTTTTGATTAGCCTGGGCTTTGAACTAAGCATCTGCCTTCAGATGTGATTGTCACTCTACTGAGAGTGTCTTTCTGTCTGTATTCCTCTGACAGACAGCAATTCCCTTTAATTTACAGTCACAAACGGCAGCACTGTCACAAACTGTATCACAGCTTTCTTTTTCATTTGTGCTAGTGTAAACAGAGCCCTTTTCAGTGAATTGCGTTAAAATAGTTATTCTTATCTAGAATCACTATTTTCGTCCCATCGTAGCCCATGCTGATCCTGTGCTATCTTATGATTTTGCAAGCTCTCAGTCATGGTGCCCTCACAAGACCAGTTGTGTGTATGGATCCACTGTTCTTCCAAGGTTTTCCATTTTTTGGAAGGCATGAAACAAATGTTGGTTGGACTATCTTTGCCCAATTGAAATTGGCATTACAGCTGGGATGCATCTTGTGGTGTAGGTGGACTGGGACAGGCTTAGCCTTCTGATCACCTGGGGCTTCTGTTTCAGGGAAATAACCTGCGAACCATGGGAGCTGAGGCTTTGGGAAAACTTCTTAGGCAGAACAAATCCATCAGGAGGTAAAAAAATGTATATACCTCTCTTTGTGCTATTCTTGCCGGATGGAGCACAGCATTTGAAAAGGGTTGAGGGTGTTTTGTGTTGGAGTAGGAGGAATGCCAAGCGGTGCAATTTCTTGTGAGGGGTGGGACAGGTAAAGGCATGAAAACTGGAAGTGCTCTTTTGGAGGACGCTGGGCCCTGGCAGCATCCTGCTCTCTGAAATTGAATCCATGCACGGAGCTGGATGTTTGACTGGGCATACCATGATCATTCAAGTTCATGCAGTAGTCTGTTTACTCCACGAACACCATTCCTATCTGATTTCCATAGCCTAACCTTAGAATGGAACAGCCTCGGCATGTGGGAGGAGGGCTTCTCCTTTTTCTGCCAAGGACTGAGAGCAAACAACTTTCTTCAGCGTCTGGATCTGCGCAATAACCAGATTAACCATCAAGGGGCTGAAGAGCTAGCCATGGCACTGACACAAAATACCAGCCTTCAGGAGCTGGGTAAGAGTTCTTTGCCCACTTACATATATGCATGAAAACACACATGTATCTTCAGGTTTCTTGCCTCGATTTCTTCCAACTGGTTGGTGTCATTCCCAATTCCTGTCAGTCTGGAGTGCTTTGCTGGCTTTGTGCAGGGAGAGGTCACAACCCCATGGCCTTTGGAGAGTGGGAACTGTAATTGGAATCTCTGCAACCAAACTTGGAGATGAAGAATTGTGTGCTTGGAGCAGAACAGTCTTTAGTGGAGGAGGAAGGGTTTTCATTCCTATTTGTGGTTGCTGTTGGTATGCCTTATGACAGACTCTTAATACTTACTTCACACTCATTTTGTCCTTATATGGAATTCTGCTGGCATTTCCTTCAGGAGGATGTGGCTTTTGTTGCCAGTTCTTTCTCATCCACAGATTCTGTCTGCAGAAGGAAGGAGAGCCAAATGTGAGACGCAGACTTGTGTAGATTTTCAACTGTCGTGGCTTCCTGCAGTTTATTAAAGATTTATCCTTGCCTTTCTTGCTTTGTCAATTTCCCTCCCTCTCATTCATCTTCGAAGGGGACACAGTATTCACCTGTTTGTTCTAAGACTAATCTGGGATTAGTTAACCGTGCTTGTAAATAAATAAAGAGCATGGGTTCTTTTGAGCCCTGCGTTTCTCAGCAGATGTGTGCCTACCATGGTGAAAGTCTGCTTTCTGTATAGATTTGCGATGGAATAACATCGGGCTTCTGGGTGGCCGAGCTTTGCTGAACTGCCTGCACAGCAACAAGACCCTGAAGAGGCTCGAGCTGGCAGGGAACAATGTTCCTGGTGACATCCTGAAAGCTGTGGGTAAGTATGATGTGTGTACAGTAATGAATCATTTAACTCCCTTTCCAGTTCAGCACTTGGGGGATATAGGGCACTTGCTGCTTCAGAAGAGAGCTAATCCTCTTTCCCTCCCTTTCTCAACAGCATTTCCACAGTGCTCTATGTCACTTCCTCTTGTCCTTTAGTGAGGGCTAGTCAAGTTGGAAGTGTTGCTTTCACCAACAAGAGCAAAAAAATAATTTGGATTTAGTTATTAGAGATTGCTGTGCCATGTGAATGTGGGAGAATTTGAGACTTTTTCTCATCATTTGCCTCTGATGAGCCAAGTTTTGATGTGGCTTGTGCAGCGCATCCTGTGTCATTGTCCTGCCCACAGCAGAGCTGAGCATCTTTCCTGAGGCTGGGTTGTTGATTACCCCATACACACTGCTCTCTTTGATCCCATACCACCTTGTGATGTAAGGTTGGACTCTCTCTACATGGGCCAGCATGAGAAGGGCAACTTTCCTGGTGCTTCTGACAGCCAGTTGTCATCCTGAGTGTTGTCTCTTCCAGCAGTGCTTGCTGTGCTGTTGCTTTAGAAACTTGTGCATGCTCTCCTGCTCTCTCTGCATCAGAACAAGCCTTGGATCACAACCAAGACCGTGAGGCTATCCTGAATGAGGCCCAGAACCAAGTGAACATCCTCAGCAAGGAGGTTTTGAGTCTGAAGGATGAGAAGAACAAGCAGGTCAGCAGATGTTGGCAGTTCAAATGGGGTAGCTGGAATCTTTTGCTTTCCCTTGAGGACCCCACAGAACACTCAGTGACAGTATTATTGAGCATCTGAAGTTGCATTTGCATTTTTATGGGCAGGCACATGGCATGGTTTAGTACCTTGGGTCCTTCCTCTGCGCTAGGTTGCCTAGGAATCAAGTGACAGTATGGGTATGGACCCATCCCTGCTGAACACATTCACTCTGGATTCTGGAGGAGTTCTGGTTATTTGGGCTTTAGTTTCTTCTTTTGCAATTGGTTTGATATTTTCCAAGTGGTGTAAACCTAGAGATGTGTTTTTCCATCTGACACTTCAGGATGTGAAGTCTATAGCTGATGACCTTATTCACATGTGCTAATAAACCCATCAGACTTCCAGTTTGTTTCCAGTAGAATGGCTTGACATGTCTTCAGCTGTAGCTGGGAAGAGAAGAATGAGAAATGTAAATGCTTGTAGCTGATGCAGTTCATTTTCTCACAGAATTTTGCCTTGTTCACAGTTCATGGATTTTGTGGATGCTGTAGACAAGCACAAAGAAGAAAAAGCCAGGAGCGAGAAGTGAGTTGGATTTCTAAGTGTCTTCTGCTCTTTGATGGCGGAATTGAGCACTCTCCATTTCCTGGCAGAAATTACCCACCTTTTTTTTCCTTTTATTTCCCTCCCAAATGCAGAATGTCTGCAGCACGAGTCAGCCAGCTTCAGGAAGCATTGGAGGAGCAGTACTCCCTTATGAATTCACTGAAAACCAAGTATGGAGGAGGAGACCCTTTGCCTTCCCACTGTTTGTGCTGTATAAGCAGTTCTGAGCAGAGCTTCTAAGAAGGGGGATGATCGTGTAGGGTAGCTGGTTTGCTATTTTGGTTAGTTCTGCAGTAATATCCAGAAATGACAGTCAGATCAAGCCTTTGAGTTTGCCACAATAGATACTTAGCCTGCTTTTAAGTAAAATTACAGTGCATTGGTGTAAGACCAAGTGAATTACAGAAAGTGGGAAGAAAGAAAAAGGATTCTACAGATGGGATGGGCGTATGTTCCTTGCATGGTTTACAGCCTGGCAGGAATCTGTACCTGCTCTCCCCGGCAACTGGTGGTGTTCTCTGGGAACCCCTGCAGGTATGGAGGAGCCTGGCTTGGGAGCAATGAGGAAGAGCTGCTCAGAAGAAGTGTTAGGTTATGCTGAGCCATATGCACGTGGCAGTGGTTAGACTTCAAACTGCTCAGCCTGCCTGTTTTAGTTCTGCCAGGTAAAGGCAGTGTTACTCTGCTGTGCAGTGATGTGGTCATGTCCCTCTTGGACAGAATAAGGAAATTGCTTCTGCTACTCATGTTTAAAAATTGGTCTCTAATTTTAAACAGCTTTGCAGTGGTATAAAATAGCCATCTTTGTTCTGTGAGAGCAGGCAAATCCTGAAGGGGTCTGGGTGGGGAGAATGGCTCATGGAAGAGAGTGCAGGGCAAATGCAATGGGCACCACAACACTGGGCCCTGAGAAGCCCCAGATCACTGTTTGTAGATGCTGCTGTGTACTAAATTTGTACTAAATGGTGTCCTTTTCCCAGAAGCAAAAAATGCCTCATTTAGTTAGCCTGATTTCATCCACTGTTAGGTGGATGTTAGCACTTGTACCAGGTGACATAGAGAGCTTGCTGCAGTGTCTGCCTTGGAAAAGACTCTGGAAAGTGCTTCTCTTTATAGGCTGCAGATGACTGAAGCTGCCCTGGCTCTGTCTGAACAGAAGGTGCACAACTTAGGAGAGCTGCTGAATGCCATGAAACAGGAACAAAACTGTGTGGCCGAGTGCCACTTCAGGGAGCTCCAGCAACAAAAGCAGGTGAGCTGGATAAGTCCTAATTATGTTTGAGAGCAGGGCTCTAGGTCATAGCTGGTTTGTGTAGATTTGGGACATGCTGGATGGAATAGGGAAGCATGATTTTTACCACTATTGGGTTAAGCCATCATGACAAAAAATTCTTGTGTAAATTAGATAGATGGGTGCCAGGTGTGAGAAGGAGCCGTGGTGTTTATGGGGTAGGTTGGATTTAGCTGGGTGTGATGTTGGTTGGTAGGGCAAGAACAAGGGTGAGTACAGGTTTTTAATTTTGCTTCTGTTTGCAGGAAGGTGCTGATCAGGCAGGCAGGCTTTTGCATGACTTGTCTGCTGCCAGTGAGAAGAATCTGCTTCTGAGAAACCAGGTAGAAAACCAAGTCCAAGTCTGAGAAGGGGCACTTGAACATATATAATGTGCTCCATATATATGGTCTCTACTTTGATCCTTGGTTGTGTGTCTCTTCGTTGTCCTGTACAGCCAACTTTCTCTGCTTACAGGAAAAGTAAAATCTTTGTGGTGGTAATTTCCTTGTGTAGGTGGATGAGTTGGAGAGGAAGTGCAAAGTTCAGCAGGATCAGCTGTTCCAGGTAAAACAAGACTTGACCAACACAACAGCAGAACTGAAGCTGCGGGCCATGGAGGCTGAAGGTGAGTGGAAGAGTAGAAACAGCTTGTGGACACCTGTGGTTGGGATCACTGTTCCTGAGTCAACAGCACAGGCAGCCGAGGAGAAAGGGTTGGCAGAGATTGTGAAGAAGTATGAATACAGCTCTGTGGCAGGAATGCCAGAATTGTGCTATGCCTGCTTTTAATCTGCAGAACGTCTGGAAACGGAGAAGAGAAGATTTAAACAAAGCCTTGAAGACATGGAATCCCTCCGGGTAAAAGAGGTAAGGATGGGGTTTCTGCAGCATCCTGGTTAGTCTTTCTTTGGTCCTGACATACATCACCACTGGAGGTCATTGCTGTCAGATGCTCTTAAAAAAGTTAAAAAGTTAGTGGGCTCAGATTTATTGTGGGAATAATGGTCCATTTCTTCAAGCAAAGCCTGGCTGAAGAGATCACAAGACTTTCTACCAGCTAGTAAGATTTTCTAGCTTTCGAGAGTATGGGCCAGAGTGGTATGTGATAGTACAGGAGAGGCTGGGAGGCTGGCCTTTGTGTTGGTCTGTGCATAAAGGTAGTAACAAATAAGGAGTCTTTTCCTGCTTCTGAAATGAATACACTTTAATGTTTGAATAGCTTATACACAGTCCTTTAATGGCACTTTAAAGCAGTCCTTTAATAGGGCTCAGCATGCTAGTTTCTTCTCTGTTATGTTTTAAGGGAGTTTGTGTCTGAGTGTGGACAGGCCAACAGACTACAATCAGTTCTCTTTGCAGTATTTACCGAGGTCTGAAATCTCTCAAAAATAAAATTATCCTAATAGATTTCTCTGAATATATCAACATCTTTTAAGAAAAGACACAGGCCAGGAAGATTTTACCAACATTACAGCTAGAAAATGAATCTGTTGTGTTTTGTACCACTTGACAATGAGAGCTTGGACTTTATCTTCCTTGTGGCCTGGGAGGGATCTCTGTCTAAAATTCCCAGTTTCTAGAGGGCAGATTCCATCTGTATTACAGTTTCCTAGTGGAGTTCTAGAAGAGGTAAGAATTTTTCTTTGGTGGTAGTTGGGTCAGTGAGAGAGAGGATGCTTCACTATCATGATGAGTGGTCCTGCTGCTTGCTGTGCCTGGAGATGGGAATGGTTTTCTGTCACTTGCTTAAATGGTTTCTGCTGGTTTGCAGGTGGATCGTATGACACAGCACATGGAGGCCAATGAACGTTCCATGCACAACAGGATCCAGAGGCTGGAGGCCATCAGAATATCTCTGGAGGAGGTGAGATAAAGTACTCTAGGTACATTTGAACACTCATGTAGCGCTGCCAAGAGAAGGCTGCCAGGTAAACTTTGTGGAGTCTTCCACTGCTGACCTTTGCAAAGATTGTCATGTGCTGTAAGGAGGAGCAGAAAACAGCAGTATACCAGCCAAAATTATTTTTACTGCTTTGAATTAAGGAAAAAGGTTCCAGGGAGAAACTTGTTAATTCAGATTGGACAAAAATAAGGATTCCATTGAACATGGTTAGAGTGTTACCAAGATTTGAATTCACAGGTTTCCTGTGTTGTCCCAAGTAGTGTAGCATGTTTATCCATATCTATTTCCCCAGCTAGATCCAGCACTACTCTTTCCTACTGCCTTGTTGTGGAAAGCTTTACCCATTACTTGCCCTCATATAACTAAAATTCACATTGAGTTTAGATAGCAGTCTTGGGGTGAGGAAAGATTTGTCATCTTGGTTTGCTTTTGCCTCCCCTGAGTGAGCTGTGTCATATTGTAGCCTGCAACTGGAAGCTAATGTTTTCTGGTCCATGTTGCAGCAATGCAACTTCTCAGTCTGGAATGATTTTCCATGTTTCTGTGGCAGGAGCTGAGCCAAGTCAAAGCAGCTGCACTAACTGAGCGAGGACAGGCAGAGGAGGAGTTAATAAAAGTCCGGAGTCAGGCACGCTTGGAGGAGGTAAGGACAAGACCTGTCTGTGGGCCTCCCCCTGTGGGAAGGAAGTGGTTTGGCTACCTAGTCTATATTTTAGTCTTGGGGAGCTGCTAAGTAACTCCTCTCTGGGTTTCACTGACCCACAAATGGTGTGATTGCTGAGGAAGGAGCCCTGAAAAGTTTGATTTTAGTTGTCTTCAGTAGTAACAGAACTGATGTGGATATTGTCATGGCAGATTTAAGTTGCCAGCATCTGAAGCCAACAACCAGATGTTGATCATTCTTTTTAATGGCAACTCTTATGGGGTGCTCCTATTTCTCTGAACTCTGAGAAATTTCTTCAGGTGGCTAATGCTGCAGGATAAATAAAGTCACTAGTATTGAACTCTATGAAAATGGCAATGAAGTTAATATCCTGTGAAAGAGAATGAGAGATGATGAAAATACACAAAAACTATTAGAATATTTACTTTTATTTTACATCACAAAAGAAAATGCTTCACTGAGTTACAGACATAGAAATTTGATGTGTGGGACCCAGCAGTTGCTTATCTGCATACAGTGGTGCTGCAGAGCCATTTGAGGTATGGAGGAAGTGAAGGTAGAGCATTGGGTGTAAACGCTGGCAGTGGCATCGGTGCATCTGCCAAGGACCTGTCTCTGTTTCTCGTTTGAGTGTTTCAGTCTTTGTCAGTGTCCTCCTTGTCAAGAGGAAGCAGCTTGGGGTCGCTCCTGAGTGCAAGGAGCAGGGCTGTGTCCTGTGCTTGTCAGTGCCAGTTGACTCAATAAATGATTCACTGTATTAGAAGCAAAGAGGGGAGAATCCCTTCACAGGAATGAAGTGAGACTCTTTAATTTTCATTTTCCTTTGTGTCTTACAGCAGCAACGACTAGAACACCTAAAAGAGAAGCTGCGGTTGATGACTGAGTCAAGGGATGAAGCTCAGAACTGCTGCCTTAAGCAAAAAGAAATGGTTGCTGAGGCCCAGGCCAAAGCCAAACAGTTGAGCCTGTATGCTGATGGACTCAGGAGGAGGCTGGATGAACTTCAGCAGGTAGCTGGGACTGGAGTAGATATAGTCACCACAGGGCCAGAACAAGTTGCTGAAGTTGTTTGGTTGTTCATGGGTTTGTCTTTGTGTGTCAGGACCTGGACAGTAAGGAAGAGGAGAAAGTGACAGAGGTAAATAAGATGAAAGTGGAATTACAGGAGCAGATTGGGCACTTGGAGGCTGAACGCGCAGCCCAGGATGGGCTGAGAGAGAAGATTGCAGCTCTGGAAAGACAACTGAAAGGTGGTGGATCCTTTCATGCTTCTCAAATGATAATGCTGAGTTACACTGCGTTGGGCCTGGAACTGAGCTGTGTTCACAGGTAGTGACAGCAGTGCTTCCTGCCTGTGTGTACACCTATGAGTTGTACTCTCCATCCAGGTGTATTTACAGGGATTCCTGTCCTCATTTTATAGAGACCAAGACTCAGATGACCACCTACAGCTGCACAGCAAGCAAAATGTTTGGATTTCCTGCACAGTGAAGTGTGCATGCTGTCTGTGCAAAACCTCTCATGTTGTCTTATGCAGCTTCTTTTTTGTGCCTGTTGACCATACTACTTCCATTGCCCCTGGCTTTTTCTTATTTATTCTAGGGGATACTCTGATTTTCTTTACTAATGCTGTTTTTTCACAGCCCTGTCCACTAATCACCGTGAAGCGCTGCTGGACAAAGAGGGTGAGATCTCTCTGCTACTGGAGAAGCTGAGAATGAAGGAGGCCGAGATCTCCAGGGTGAGGGAAGAGGAGGCGCAGCGAGCAAGTTTATTGCAGAATGCCATCATGGCATATGTGCAAGGATCTCCCTTGGGAACCCACAGTTCTAGAAAGTGAGAGCATGGCTTAAAGGATGCAAATACCTGCTGTCAGGGAAAGAGTGAGCAACTCAGGTACAACTCCTTCTTCCTAAATGGGACAGTTTTATCAGAGTGGGGTGACACAAGGGCTTGCAAACAGAAAAATGCTCTTGCTGTTCAGAAATCTTCCTCCTGACAGCATAAAGGAGAGGAGGAAACAACTGTTCAGGCTTGTGGATGTGAGTCCATGATGTGGAACCCCTTCCCCTGCAGTGCCACAGCCTATCGGCGCAGGGGGTTACTCATTACTGGGGGGTTTGTGTGTTCCCTAGCAGGGTCCTGCTGCAGCATTTGTTTGGATGCCAGGGCTGTTCACAGAGAAATGTGATAAAATGTGACAGGAGTGTTTACAGTTCCCTGTGCTTTGCTAATGGGATCCTGAAACTGCTGGAAACACCAGGTATTACCCACCTGTGCTTTTTTACCCAGTGTTTACAGACAGAAGCAGAGTCTGACAGGGCCCTCTCTGGCTTGTTTACCCTCCCTGTTGTGGCTCTGGACACATATGAATGTGAATGACACACATTCAGCATAGACAGAAAACTGTACGGAGGGGCTTCGGCTGCAGTGCCATGTCCTTGTGGGACAGCTGGGCTTTGGCCGTGGTTCTGCTTCTGCAATACTGAGTGTCAGGGAAAGGGTGAGTGGCTGTCAACATCTGTGCTTCTTTGATGTGAACTGCAGCCTTTAGCTGAAGATATTGTGGCCAGTATTGCAACAGGATTTGGTTTCACTATGGCAAGTGGCAAGACTGTTCTCCTGGCTTCTCAGGCTCCTAGAACTGGGTGCTATGGCCTTAACCTGGAGAGGAGCGATGCTTCTGGCATGATTCTGGGGAGTTGCTCAGGGCACAAAGGGGAGAAGGTGGTTCCTCTCCTGACAGCACAAGTCCTTGCAAGGGTTACGAGAGTGTGAATTGGAGAAAGCAGGAGATGCTGTCAGGCCAGCAGTCTTAAGCATTTCGAGGGAGAATCTTGTGACTCGGGGTGGGGGGGGGAAATATCTTAGAGTACGTATTTCAAGAGACACCTGGAAAATGAAAGTTTCTGTGTGGTCTAGTTGCTTTGTGTTCATGATTTTTTTATTTTGGGTTTTGCTCTGCTTTTTTAATAAAGAACTTTTTCATTTTGCCATTAACCCTGGAAAGTGACAAACTGGATGTCTGGCTGATGTGGAGGGTGGGGCCTTCTGCTGTTTTACTTTCCTGAAGACCCTGTCAGCCTGTCTTGGAGCTAAAAGGCTGTTACAGATGGATAAGATGGGTATGGTTTTGGTTCTGGACTAAGATACAAAGCAGAGAAGCTGGGTAGCTGTTCCCTGGTCACAACGAAGAGAGCCTGTGGCAGTAGCTACTTTGTGGCTGCTGGGCAGTGCTGCAGACCCGCAGGTAAGGGAAAAGCAAAGCCTGTTGTTTTCAGACAGGGCCACTACTTCTGTTCTACTGAACCTTCTATTCCCGGCAGGGTGCCTTGGGGAGCTGGGGGGGAGCCAAAAGCCATCTTCCTGCAGGATTTTTGCTACTCCATCTTTGTTCCTCAGCAGCTCTGGGCAGATGACGGTGAACTGTGCAGCTACAACGTAACCAGGTTTTAAAGCTTTGTCGTCGCGCCGGTGGGCCCCAAAGCAGTAACCGACCCCGAGCAGCACCCCCGAGCCTCTTTCACGGGGCGGGGCCGCCGCTTCTCTGTCCCACCGCCCGCGGCGGAGCTGCGTCGGGCCCCGGGAGAGCGGCGGGGGCGGGGCCGGCGGGAGACACGGCTCGGCCCCGCTCGGCTCTGCACGGCTCGGCTCCGCTCGGTTCGGCCCCGCCCCACCCCGCGGGCGGTCACTGCGGCGCAGTCGCGGCGCCGCCATCGCGGGCAGATGCAGGCGATCAAGTGTGTGGTGGTGGGCGACGGGTGAGTGCGGGAGGGGCCGCCCCGGCCCCTGCAGCCCCGCACCAAACGGGCCCGGCGGCGCCGAGGGAAGGAGGGAGGGCTGGCCCGGGGCTGCGTCCCGGGAGAGCTGGTTCGTCGGCGGGAGGCCCCGCGCCAGGCGGCGAGGCTCGGTCCGGCCTGGATCGACGAGGGCCTGGCTCGGGTGGGGCCGGGCCGGGGGCGGCGGGAGCGGGGCCGGCGGGAGGCTGGGGCCTTGCCGCAGCCCGCGCAACCCTGCCCTGCTCCTTTCACAGTTCATGAACTTGGGTGCTGCCTAGGTAGCGAACACAGGCTTCTCTTGGGTTTTGCGTCTGCCTCTTTGTTGTTTTATTTAGGGACCGATATTTCGCTGTTTTTCATTGTACGTGCTTGATTCATGACAGAGTCCTCCTGAAAAATCTTGATGTTTGCAGGTTTCGTATGTCCTTTTGTTGATTGTTCCGAGGTGAAATGCGTTGCTCTTTCTGGTTTCACCATGTGCTCCTTGTCACCCTTTTTGCTTTTTTCTTTAGGCTCTTCCTAAATGCCTTTTTCTGGGAACACATCTGCCTGCAAGATGCAGGCATGCACTAGATGTATGCTGCTTTCTAACTTTCCTAGATCATCCTGTGTATTTTTCCTCACAGTTCCAATTAACTTTTCTGATCACCTCAGCAAGAACAGAGCTGTGGTACTCAGACCTAAATGTGAATTGGTCCTAGGCAGGGAGTAGACTTCCCCTTTCTTGTGTGTGCCACCCCCTCAAATACACGTTCGTGGTGAGGCCTTCCAGGTTCCAGCCTGTGTGGGGGCTAAAGAAGGGAGTAGGAGAAAGCCGACCACCCAAACAGCACAGCCTTATTGCAGAGGGGAGAGGAATGACTGGGAGCAGAGGATGTTGGAAATGGAGTTCAGATGAAGGTTTGCTGTCTTGTGTTTTGCTTTAAGACCAAATCAACAGTGCAGACTAAATGAAATTGGAAACACATAGATGCACAGTTTTTTGTGAGTTACAAGCTTCCCTGTTCAGTGGTGGAGAGAGAAGTCATAGTTCAGGAGGAAAGTTGGACCAGTCAGCATAGTGGTTTATGACGGAACTTCTCTCTTCTCAGACAGAGGGGACCTAATCCAGTGGAAAAGTTGTTATAGTGATTCATTCTCTCTGTGCTTTCTGTTATCCTGGTGTGTGCAAGAGACTGTTGACTCTTCCTCTCGTCTGATGTCTTTCCTTACATCAGTATGGTTGCAGAATTGGGTAGGGGATACCCAATTCTGTTGGCTATTCAGGTTCACCCAGGCACCTCACAGCCAGCTTTCCCTGGCATTGGCACTCATGATCTTTTTCTGAAAGGTTGTCTGCACTTCACAACTTTCTCAATGATAAAGAAGTTGCTCACACTGCTGGTACTCTTCTGTTCTTACAGCGAAGCTTTCCATTAGGAAGTCTGCAGGACTGGTTAAAGTCTGTTTGCTTACACTGTTGCCAGCCAGGCCTGGCCTGGCCCTTGCCAGCTGCCACTGCTGGGCTAACCAATCCCACCAACCTTCAACAAATCCCTGAGCTGGTATTTTCATCCTTCTTCACTAATCTTTTTCCAAACTGACAGTGGTCAGTTTTAAAGTCCAGTTTTGTTTATGGAGATTTATTTTTTCCCCCTTTGTATTTATTGATACTGAATTATTGTTTCTGAGGAGCTTGCAGAATTTTGCATTGTTGTGTGTTTTTTAACCTCACTGTTTATCCATTTTTGCTAAATTACTATGCATTTGTTGAGCCTAGCACACAACCCTAATTTATTGCCTCTCTTGGTTCATGAAACAACTATATTTTGACCGATGTCTTGCTGAGGGCTGAATGGGTAGGGAAAAGGAGTGGGAGAGAGTAGGGTCAGGAAGTGCTCAGGCAAGGTGCACCTTTTGAGTTCAGGCCATGTCTGTGACAACTGGGGAGTTCGGGCCTGCAACAGGTTTGTTTTGTCACATGGTAACTTTTTACCTAACCTTGTGTTTTCCGTGGGGGAAGGGTGAGTTTTACTGCCTTAGTGCTTCATGCTGTACCCTTCTTCATGCTTGTTACTCTTACCCTCTGCAGAGCTGTAGGGAAGACCTGCTTGCTGATCAGTTACACCACAAATGCCTTTCCTGGAGAATACATTCCCACCGTGTAAGTAATGGCCTTGGGGCTTCAGTTGCTTTTTGATCTATATGCACATGTGTGTAAAAGTTGGGTTTGTATGTGAGGGGGTGGCTGTTGCAAATCAAGACTGTGAACTTCACAGGTGAGGATGATGCTGTGGCTGTGTGTGTGAGGAAGGCAGATTGTCCCCACTGGAGCTGTGCTGCAGTATCCTTTCCTGATTCACTGCCCCTTTGAATTCCATATAGAGATGTGAAGGTCACCACAAAATTGTCACTGATGGAGACTCCTCCTTGGCAGGTTTGATAATTATTCTGCCAATGTGATGGTAGATGGAAAGCCAGTGAATCTGGGCCTCTGGGATACAGCAGGGCAAGAAGACTATGACCGACTGCGGCCTCTTTCCTATCCACAGACGGTGAGTGCTGGGCTTGGACTCACTTGTGGCTGCTCCCTCTCAGAGACAGGGAGGCATCCAAGGACAGGCATGCTTCTTTGAGGAAAGTCTTGAGTTCCTGCAGCTGCACCCATAATTTGGTTGTTTAAGAAGTATCACAGCTGATTTTTCCTAAGAGATTGTCCTTTTCTAGTCCCTGCTTTGTAATGGTCTTTGAAGCGTTATGGGTGCCCCAGGGAGGCTCAAGTAAAAGAATTGCTGTAGGGCTGCTGCACAAGTGTAGCCTGTTCCATATTCCCATTCTCTTCTCAGCAGGACAGATCCCTGTTGGGCTGCACTAGGAGTGTTTCTGGGTGTAGCAGTTCCTAAGCAGCTCTGCTGCTGGTGAAGCCCTTAGTACTGTTAAGATGTTTGAGGCCTCAGGCTCTTAGCATGCAGAGCCCAGCACTTTGGAAAAAGATATAATCATACACTCAAGGTCTATTCCTTTCCTCTCTGAATTAGTTTAATACCCTTAATGGGAAAGAATTTCTTAAAAGTCACAGCAGTCCTTGCTTGTGGAAGGAGGTTGTCCTTTTTCAGGCTCCCTCTGCAGCCTCCCTCAACTATCTCTAGCTGTTGCTTTCTGCATAGCTGACCCTCTTGTTTCTGCACAGGATGTTTTCTTGATCTGCTTCTCCCTTGTGAGTCCAGCCTCCTTTGAGAATGTCAGAGCTAAGGTAAGGTATTCTCCTCCTGGGTGAAACAGTAGAAGGGAAGAACTAGTGACACTCCCTGCCCCACCCAGCACCACACCTACAAGATCAAAACTTCAAGCAGTTATGTTTTGGTGAGGGAAAATCATAGTCTGCGGGTTTTAAGCAGGGCCTACTTTTTATTCATTACTTCTTTGGCTAAGTTATTTCCTTTCTGAATCTGCCTTTTAAGATAAGGGATGTCTTAGAAGCTAAAATACAGTTAAGGGCAGCAGTTTGTGCAGTTAGCTGGCAATGTATGTCATGATTCTTTGTCTCAGTGCCTTCATTATTACATCTGCACCAGCCTCTTTTTGCAGAGCATATTAGAACTATAGGCAGCAGTATCCTGTTCAGGTGTTACCACCATGTCACTAGTAAACCTCTCGTTCCCAATAGTAGGAATGCATCCTCATGGTTATGGCCACTCATATAACTACTTTTCTTATCATGCCTCTCTGTTTCAGTGGTACCCTGAGGTCCGACATCATTGCCCAAATACACCTATTATCCTGGTGGGCACCAAGCTGGACTTGAGGGATGATAAGGACACCATTGAAAGGTTACGTGATAAGAAACTGGCCCCCATCACCTATCCCCAAGGCTTGGCCATGGCTCGGGAGATCGGTGAGTCTCATGAGCAAGCAGATGTCAGTGGCATTGAACTTTGTGAGTGGGTGAGGGACAGTGTATGGTGGTAGAACTGGAGTGGTTGAGCTGGAGCTCTCTTTCCCCAGGGTCGGTAAAGTACCTCGAATGCTCTGCCCTGACGCAGCGGGGCTTGAAGACGGTGTTTGATGAAGCCATCCGGGCTGTGCTCTGCCCACCGCCTGTGAAGAAGCCTGGAAAAAAGTGTACCATGTTCTGAGGGCTGTGGCCTAGGTTTTGGCTCAGCATGCTGTCATCCTCTGACAGATTGCATATTAAGCTGGGTGTTTCTGAAGGGGGCTGGGATGTGTAGGGCCCTTCATCATGTATGAAGTCAGTGTTTTTTAAATGTCTCTTTGATTTAACGTCAGTGTTGATGTGAAGGGGCAGTGGGGGCAGGAGACCAACTAGGGACTATACAGCCCCCAGGGGAGGTACAACGGGGAAGGCAAGGTAGCTCCTTCAGGCAACAGGCTGTTTTGGCTCTCCTGAACTCCAAGTGGAAAGGGCTGAGACATCCATCCTGTTCTGGAAACACCTGTTGTCAACCTGCAGGTGAAACAGGTGGTGAAGATCCTGGTGGGAGTGGGGAGGGAGCTGATTTCAATAGTGCTGAAAGACAAGAATAGCTGGGAGGGTGGTAGGGTCTCCTTGCCCAGCCTGCTGTGGCTAACAGTTAACAAACTGGTGCTCTAGCAGAATGTTCCTGAGACTGTTAAATCATAACCAGCCCTGGAAGGGGTCAGTGTAAATGAGAAGCTGAAAAACTGATCATTAGGTGCTTTATTGGGTACTAGCCAAACTCTGTGAGTGAAACAGCTCTGTGCAATCAATGCATTTGCCTTTTTGTGTGTGCACACCCAAGGACAGCATGGTGCTGCTCCCCCCATTAGTCTTTAGCAGGGCCTCCCCCCAAAATCCAGTCTCTGCAGAGCAGGGCTGGGGTTGTTGCCTCTATTTTTTTTTCTACTAAAGACAGCAAAGGAAGCAATGAGGAGTCTGCTAACTTCTTTCCCTTCCCACTGAAAATGCAGACAGACTCTGGATTTGGATGGAACAGGGAGAGCTTCTGAAGGGTTGTGGGGGGGGAACAGGGTTGGAAGAGAGGTCCAATTTCTAATCATCATGTAGAGTGACAAGATAAAACCTTATTTGGTGCAATAAACATTCTTCATGGAGGTGTATGTGAGCTTTATTATATAACAACCTTGCAATGCTGATTTTCTGCTTCACCTCTTAATACAGTCTTCAGCCCTGCTGCCTCCTCCAGCAAGAGATCTGTGTCACTGTTTACAATCCATTGTTTACTATCCAGTTTACATCTGTGCAGTACTCATATGAAAACTGAGGCCAAGTGTGAAATGCAGGTGTCATCTTAGGAGACAAGAAAGCCCCCATCAATCATCAGTGAGCTGCCAGTTGTCATAGCACTCTTGTCACTCAGCAGGAAGAGAATGCTGTTCACCACATCATCCACCTCTGCAATCAAACACAAAGAACATCTAATGGCCACCTCAAATTGTACCAGAAAAACAAGCACCTAAAAAGGTCTGCCTTTGACCTCTACAGGTAATTAGAGCAGGAAAGTGTTTCTGCCTTCAAACTGTGCTTGATGAAGTGTCCAGGACAGTGTGGCTGAGAGATGGACATAAAAGTGTCCTTGTGATCAAATGATGCTTAGGTCACAGCAAACACCCAGTCAGGTTTATGAACAATAGGGTAAGTTCTTTTCACTCGTCCCAAGATGAGGAGGCTGTAGAAGAAGCAAGAAGGAGGGTTGATTCTAGCCCTGTCCTGATCAAATACTTCAGGAGTTCAGCCAAAAAGCATTCAGCAGAGCTGTCACTTGGCCCAAAAATCAGCAAAGTACTTCTGGCTCTGATGTCAGTGAGAAGGAAAGCTTGGAGAAAACACAAGAGTACAGTCTGGGAGCAGACATACATCACTGACCTGCAAACTTTCCCAGGGGAATCCGATTAATCATGGCAGCAGATTTCTGAGGGTCACTCCAGTTAATTCTCCCCATGTCAGTCATAACCACAGTGGGGTTCACAGTGTTCACCCTAATCTGGGACCAGGAGGAACAAACACTCTAAACCAACTGCTGTGGTTGTGCTCAGGTTCAGCTTTCACACTTTTCTCTCACAGACTCCTACCTTGTGGGGTCCCAGTTCCATTGCCATTACTTTGCTCAGCATATCCAGAGCACTTTTTGTGGAACCTTTAAGAGAAAGGAAGAACTGGAGGTATTTAACTACATAGCACCTGGTCTGGAACACACGGGTATTTCACTACCCAAAACTGGCAGCTGGCAGCTTGGTGATTGTGAGTCTCCAGCTGATGGAAACTGAGAGGGGCAGTGCTGAAGCTGCACACACTTACAGTAAACAGCATGATCCCTCAGTGCACGCTTCGATGCCTGGCTGGAGACATTCACAATAGCCCCTGCCACCCCCTGTGCAATCATCTGTCGAGCAACTATCTGGGAGGGGGGAGGAGAGAAGAAAAAAAAGAGGAATGTCAGAATCCTAAAAAGAGAAATGATTATTTCAATCTATAGGAATCTTGCTGGGCTATTATGGCAGACCAAAGAACAAAAACATCTGGAGGAAGCAAGTCCTCACTGCCTCCTGCTTACAAGAGTCAAAGCAAGAGCCCAGGAAGGGGCTGTACGTGTAGGCTCTCGGGTTGACTTTGGACTGCAGTACTTTCAGCCCCCACAGTGGACACATATCCCTGCTATGTACAACAATTTAGTCACTGCTTTTCATGGAGGTACCTGCAGCGACTATTCTTCCTCACCTGGGAAACGTGAAGCACAGCCCCAAAATTCACATCAAGAGACCTACAAATAAATCAAATTTAAGTTACAGAGTAGTTGCAGCCCAGCCCAGAGAACTGTTTTGGGAGGCAGCAGAGGACAAGTGCTGCCGCTCTGTCGGAAACACTGGTGATAGTCTAGGACATGGACAGAAATGCCAAGTGTAGGAGGAGCCAGAATGGTCAGGTGTAAATGCAATGCATTTTGCATTGACTGTGTGTGGGGAGGTGCAGGCATCGGGCACATTTCGCACAGGACTCTGCTCTTATGCAGCCTAACAGAATTTCTCTGTCAAAGTTTAAATAAAGTCCTGGGCCTCATACAGGGCAGATGACTCTTAGGTCAAGCAAACCCTTCGCACAGATTTATAAAGCAAAGCTGCTGTAAGGTGGATAGAGGCAACATTTCTTCTGTTTGCCACATTGTGCTTCCTTAGTCAGGCTTCCACCTGCCAGTTCTGCAGAATGATCTTAGTAGAATCCATACATTTTTTGTGCTAGTCACAAACCTTTATTATAGGTTCTCAACAGCCATTTTTAACATAGGGACACAGCATGACTCAATTTTTCAGAAGGATGTGGACTCAACATAGCCTGTATCCTAAAACCTACAGTAAAACTACAGAGCTTTTCAGAGAAAAAAAAGTCAAGTTATTGTAGTTAGCAAATTTAATTTCCTACCGTGAGCGTTTTTTGCTTCCTTACCTGGCTTTTTTGTCTCTATTTCTGAATTGTCTTAGCAACAACTACCTTTCAATTTAACAAAGCTGGGACTAGACTGGAAGTTCTGAGCTTGATGAGCAGCAAAGGCACTCTCCTTCCATGCCAGTGGGATGGCAGGTGCACCTCACCATTCTGGAAAGTAACATTGCAGATTCTGGGTACTTAGAAATGAATGTAAGAGCCACTGCTTGGTTTCCTTCTGCTGTTTAAGGGGTGAAAAGTGATGATGTATAAAATGAAAAGACAGTAAAGAAAAAGGACATATGCAGTAAGAAATCGACCAACACTGGGCATTGCTAAAAGTGTGCACGTCAGTCTGCCAGGTGTCTGTGCACCAGCTGCTGTCTTTGTTCTTTCCAGCTGCTTCCCCACTAATAACACCCTTTTCTGGAAAGCTCTGCCGCTTTTGTGAACGTTTTTGACGTTCACAACTTTGGGACACCCTGGCAGGAATGCTCGGCCCCAGGGCTCGCCGTGGAGCTGCGGTCATGGGCGGGAGCCGCCTGCGAGGCCGGGGTCGGGCACTCACCGCTGCAGGGCCGACCGCGTCACCTCCAGGAACGACTGCAGCTCCGCCACCGCCGCGTTGTTAACCAGCAATTCGAACGGCCCCGCCGCGCCCACCGCCGCCTCCACAGCCTCCCAGTCCGCCAAGTCCAGGCAAAGGGTCTCGATGTCCGGGCACTGCGGCGAGGGCGGCCGCCGTGGGCGGGAGGCCGCGAGGGGGCCCGGGGGCCCAGTGCGGGGTTATTGGGGCAGAGGAGGGGGGCAGGAGGAGGGGGTCCGGTACCTCCCGCCTGAGGCTCTCCAAGTCCGCCGCCGTTCGGCTCAGCGCGGTCACACGGGCCCCGGCCCTGCTCAGCGCCACGGCCACGGCGCGACCGATCCCTGCGGGGAGAGGGTGTCAGAGGCGCCCCGGCCCGACCCCCGCCCCCCGCCCTCCGTCCGCGGTCACCTTTGCCGGCCCCAGTCACCAGGGCCCGCCGTCCGCGGAAGCTGAGGCACGGCTCCATGTCTCGGTCGGACTGTGGCCGGGGCGGGGCCGGGGCGACCCCAGAGGGCGGGCGAGCAGCGCGGGCTCTCCCCCCTTCCGGGGCCGGACGGCGCCCAGGGAAGGCTGCGCGAAGCCCGCTCCGCTCTCAGCCAGCAAGACGCACACAGAGGCGAAGTTTCTTGGCTCTCCCTCTTGACAGAAGCATCATTTGAGGGACCACAGAGACCCAGACTTTTAAGAGTCTGATGAAAAAGACCAGCCAGCTCTGCCCCCACCCCGAAGTTGCTGATGAAGATGACAATTAAAATCCTCATTATCTCAATTCTTTGACTATACTCTGTTAATCAGCATCTGCAAGGATTCTTCTCATCCCTATCTGTTCTCCACCTCCCAGTCATGGAGCTTACTTGCTTTTTGGCCCTTGGCAGCACAGGAGCCTGACAGGAGGGCGTAGTTTTCTGGATTAGTATGGTCCATTTTTGATACAGAGCACATGTGAAGCAATATGACAAAACACAGCCTTTCACATATTTAAATATTTATTTTATAGAATAACTTTGTGTATGAAAAAGTATTTTGATAAAAACGCTGCATCCTGATAGATCCACACAGCTTACTGTATTCTCCACACAAGAAACCTTGGAATGAGCCTGAACACACTGAAAAATTTGCTATTGCCCTGCAAGAGAACATGGTTCTTTTTAAGTTCCATGAACACCCTCCCAGATTTGAGGGCACTGCTGCTTTGGCACACCTAGTGTGACCTGTAACCACAATGTGAAACTTCTGTTTCGTTTTGCTGCCATCAGTATAAAGTGTTGTCATTTTTTAACTGCAGTTTGCCACAATTGCTGCCCGGTCCATGCTGTCTGTGTCATCTTACAAGAGGCTGCTTCCAGTGGAAGGGGAGGAAAAGTTCCAACAGAAGAGTTCGGAAGCAGTGCTTGAAGACAAAATCACCTCAAGAGCTCATGAAGTTTCAGTTTTCTGCAACAGGACGTTAAAACCAAGAACCTAACAAGTGTTTTAAAAAAGATTATATGCATACTAGGAATCTCCAGAACTATTAATGACAAATCATTAAACCACAGGATGCCTCACTTCTAGTTAGCAGAAGACCTAATAAAGAGGTAGAACCTGCTATTCCACAAATCTTCCTCTGTGACAGGCACACCTGTAACACTAACAGCCCATTATGGAACAGCCAGTGTGCTAGCTGGGCTTTGATCTAGTTCCCTGCAGCATTCTTATTTCCACACCTCATAGTCACCTTGTACACACGATAGAAAGGAGAAATACAAGAATGAGCTGCAGGACTGTAGTAAGTAGCAGTCACCCTGTTTGCTCCTCAGTGGAGCTAACTAAAATCATGCAAAGAGGACAATGTGCTGAGGTAAACATGGAAAGGTTTGTTAAAATGCAGGGAACATGGTATATTTCAGGAGGCTGACACCTGTGCTAAGTGGCATACTTGAATACACTGCAGGCATTTGCCAGGAGGTTAAGTAAATAGCTGAAGCCCACAGTGCAGCTGAGAACAGTTGTACTTCTGCTAGCTCCACAATCAAGCCAGTAATCACAGTTCCAGATCATACAATGGCATTCTATTATTCTTCCCCTAATTTGGCCTCAAACTCTAGCACTAAACCAGAAAGTATTTTTGAAGAGTCTGTAAGAGTAAACAGTGGGTTTGCAAAGTTGTTTTTCTATGGTATTCTCCAGGTCAGATAAGGTTTTGCACATGGCCAAAGTCTGGGTTAACAAAAAAGTAAACATATGGTGCCCCATTCATTCCACTTTCAAAACTAAGTTTACTTTCTTTAAAAAGCAGCAGCAGATGATACTGCTAGAGCACTGAACTTATGCTTGTGAGTGTGCAGTCTCCTTTTAGTAACTGCATGAACTATTTGTTGAAATATTAAGGAGTTAAAAACAAACAGTGATCTTGACTTTTTGGTAATTAAAAGATTATCTGAAGAAGCTGGTCGTACAATTAAAGGTCCTCAAATGATACAATCAAAACCCTGCCCAGTGCACTGCAGCTATCTAGCATTCCTCCCCCCTCACACAGCTTCACAAACAGGGTGTGTTTTGCCAGCACAAGCTTCTCCAGCTCATGCAACCAACTACCAGCCAAGCAGGAGGAACAATTACCATCTTGTCAGGCAAATAGTTCTTCAATATCAAATATCAAGAGAATAGATCATAACCATCAACCATTGCAAATCAGCTGGCATGCTGGCAATTACCTCCACAGGAGGTACACATGGATGACGGAGAATGTGCATTGTAAGCAACTTGTCCAGTCCTGAGTAAGCTTACCCTCACACAGGGTTTTCCCATGACAAAGGCTTTCAGCCTTGTTTACCCTAGTGATTCCAGGATTTCTGTATTCTGGCCCACTGGAGTTTTAATCTGGCAGGCCAGAAAAGCTCTTAAGTAATTCTTTTCCCAAGAAAGATGAGTGAAAACTTTGCCTCTCTTGTCACCATGGGGACTACAGACTGCTCTAGCACTCCAGCTTCAAGACAGTGGCTTCTAAAAACTCCTAAGGGTAGTAAGAACAGTCTCACTCCCAGTACTGCATTTGCCTCAGATGTGCCCAAGTACAGGTTCACATGACATCAGATGAAAGTGTAAAGTGACTCATACCCACAGGACTGTGGTCATCTTATGAAGAGCCACTAGACAAAAGAACAGAGATTCTTCTTGGAATGTCCCAGGCTGCAGCTAAACAAACCACATCTTATTGCTTTTCTAAACAGAATCTGTCTACCTCCTTTGTAGATACCACTGGTTGTCTTCCAGAAGAATAAAACCACCAAAAAACTCCACAACTCCTGTCTTATGCAAACTAGCTAAGACACAGGTGTCAGTGGCTGGTCAAGAATTATGACATCTTCTTAGCAGGGCACCAAATAGTGTCAGGATAAAGCAGACAATGGACAGATTTAAATCTATATTGAAAAAAAAAAAAAAAGACAGCATTAGATTGGAATTCTCCATACATGGAACATACTAGCATTGAATGTGCAGCAGTCTGATGGAGCAGAGGGTGGGTTTACCTGCTTTTGGCACAGTAACAAGAGCTGACATAAGAAAATAACCCCATTAGTGGGTCTGATCATCTTACAGATGACAAACAGGAACAAGATAGGGAGATCTTCTTTTGGAAGTGGACACTCACCGGGTTGGATCTTGCTGAAGGCCAAACACTCCTCCTACACTCACGACATTGTGTTTGTTCTCAGGGTCACCGTAACTCAGTGTTACCTGTAAAAACAAGTAAGTATTCAGAACTTGTAACACTAATGCAGGGAACCAGAATGGAGACAGCAGGGTATGAATGTGGTACCAAGAAAGTCTCTGAAGATGCTGTCTAATCTGAACATGGATCACATTTGGAGGACAGCAGTTAGTTCTGACATAAGCAGTGTTGGCGCTGAATGGCACTAAGGGCAATGGGGGAGAATACACAGAAGATCTGAAACTTGCATTGCCCTGAAGAAACAAGATGAGTTTCAATTGTAAGCTTTGTAAGGACATTAATCCTGCTACTGTCTGTACCTTCCCTAAATAACACGTTCATCCTCACTAGACACTGCCTGAAGTCTGCAATAGCAATATTTTAGCACAGGGGAAAAATATAAATATTTGCATGTTAAATGGCATGAGAAGGATTGTCATGTTTCAAATCTGGAACAAAGTTTGATTCTTGGAACCCCCCATGAGTGCTGTTCCTCCACAAAAGCACTGCATTAAGAATTTTTCAGGTGTCAGGTACAAGAAGACTTAACATTTTCTTTATAATTGTACATTTCCTGGGTTTTGGGTTAGCTGTCATCATCTCATGGAACCAATGATCACCAGTAAAACAATGTATCCATGCTACAGTCACATTCACTAAGATGAAGGAGATGACATCATGGTGGAATTTGGCCCCAAGAATACATTTCTGCTGCCTAATACAATTGCCAGAAAAATATAACCACGCAGCATGCAGGGGAAAAACCACACTCCTGTTTACTTATGGTGCCAAGCAATGTGATGCAGGAAACGCTGCTGGATGGCCTTGTGGCTCCATCTGCTGCCCAGGAGGTAAAATGTATCCCAGCAATTAAAAAACAACTTGATTTTTTCAGAAGCAACTTTAAGTTTCTTGAGATTCAGACAAATTATTCTTAAAAATGATCAAATATTTAATTATGTCTTAGCTATTGAAGAAATACTTACTATAGCTGCTGTTTTGAACAGCATGAATTAAGACTGAAACTTTGCTAAATAGTCTTCCTTGTTTTGCCTAACAAAGTTCTACACTTTCTGCTGCTGCTACATTTAGAAAGAGATGGGGAACTCCCTACTTAGGCTTCATGTAGCAGAATGTGTCCCCAAAGGAGGGGACAGCTATATGACCAGTTGGCTAGGGTGAAAGTGAAAGGAATGAAGGAATTGAGCAGGACACAGCTCTGAGTGAGTCTGTAGATATCCTTCTTTGCTGAAGAGTGCTGAGTCTAAGCAGAGTATTCTTTCTGATCAGACTGAGGTGTAATTATAAGAAGAGGACATGAAGCATAGCCCTACCTGCTGCAGCACAGACTCGCCTTGTAGTCTCTGCAGATTTTCCAGGTGGGAATGGAACAATGGGCTGTGCAGCAGTTTTACCTCCAGCAGCCCTTCAATGATGTAGCCAATAGTGCAGTCATCGGGAAGACGCACTCTTTCTGCAGTACTGATGAAATTGCCCAGGCTGTGACAGAGAGCATAGGAGACAAGCCAAAATATGTTTTAAAGCCTCCCAAACATGTACTGATGGAGCTCAGCTAGAAACAGCGCTTACCTGGCCCAGGGACTCATCTTCAGGGCAAGACCTCGGCTGATACAGAACCCAGCTCCACCTGTGGCAAACCAGAATTTCACGGTTGTCTTCTGAAGAGCAGAAAGAAAAAAACACAAAATGGTTACTGATAATCAGCTTTTTCCACTTGGCTGGGCAGGAAAGGGAACTCAAGGTTCTATATGATATCACATAAGTCTGAACAAGACTACAGATGAATCCCTATTTGTTTAGGCTGCTGAAAGTGCAGCTAGCTGTTCTCTCAAATGAAACTATCTTGAAACAGACAGCAGGTGAACCATCAAATTAGCATAAGGGAGTTAGCACGTGTGAAATGGAAAATGATAGCCCCACTTCTACCCAATGCCATCTGTCTCCTGTTCATTTTAACTAAGGGTCATAGCCAGCTCAGTGTTACTGAGGATATCAAAGGTGATCCATTATATATATTTTGGCTCCATGACCAAGGAGACTATTTTGTTGTGCAGAGTCTTCCCTAACAAGCTGCTTTATTACTGACTTTCTGGCTGGTGGATTGATGTATCTTTACACCTGCCAATGCAGGCAACCTGATTAGGACTCTTTCCTTAGCACAAGTATCTTGTGATTGAGATATGTTTGCTTCCAGTTCTTGAAAACTTAGTAACCACTATATATTGGAAATGCCTTATCTATCCAGAAAGCTTTTGTCACCCCTCTAAGGTTGGTTCAAGACGATGACTATGTGTGTGATACTGCACCCAAAACAAATAAAAAACCCCACCCAAACTTCCAAGCGCTAAAACAAGGAACACTTCCCCCAGAGCCACCAAAGGAAGAGTCAAGGTGGGGAGGTCCTACTAAGCTCAGCATGAGGCAGATCACAGCATATATGAGTAAAGGAACAGAAACAGCCATCCAGGAGACAACCTCCATTGTGCATACATATGCATACAACATGGGAGTGAAGGCGTATTTAACCCAGCACCCTGCCTCTGAAAATGACCATCACCAGGTTCATTTCTTGCAGACTAAATCACTTGGATTTATGGGAGAATCCTATGAATTGTCAAGGTTTAAAGGCTCAGAAGGTTGGGATGTCTCTCAGACAAACTGCAAAGGTCGCTTACTGATCCATCGCTTTGGACATGGTCAGCTGCTTCGATGGGATGGTCCAGGCTCGGTCGCCCCACATAGACGTCCTGGCTGTGGGAGAAGGCAGACAAGAGATGCAGGAGAGTCCGAGGGTTCACGTAGTTGTCATCATCCACATGGCAAAACCATCTTCAAACAAAACAAAGCAAGAACTCATAGGGACAAAAAAATGAATTACAGGTTTGCAACTGAGTCTTAAGTCTTTCAGGCTTGGAGCAGAAAGTATTTCTTGTTGTCCCAAATTACAGAATGGGAAAGATGAAAGCACCCACAGACGCTAAGTCTGCAAAGAGGCTGAAATTAATAACCCCTTTAGATGATAATCCTTTCCACCTTTCAGATGATGCTTGTTTCTAAATACTGTTTCATGCTGTGCTCCCTTTCCTCCACTCATCCCTACATTTTAGCTAATACCGCATTCCTTACTGGAACAGAGATGGTTACTCAAGTTTCCTGTTAGCACAGAACTGGAAGAAACAAAGTCAGTCAGAACAATGCGTTTCACTTACTTTTGCCCAGATTCCAGGAATTTATCATATTCCACAGACATCTTGCAGCAGAGAGCTTGCCGGGTATGGACAGCAGAACAGTTGGTGTTGATCATATGATCCCCTAGAAGAATAAAGATCAGCCCTTTCAGGTTTGTGAAGTATGTGTAGTCAAAAAAAAGACTACAAAAGAAGTGCACATTTGGCACTAATACTGTACACTGGATATGCACATGGTGCACACATGGAGAAGAAACTGCAGGACAGGCAGACCTCACAGGTTATCCATCTGGCATGCAAGCTGCAGAGGTCATAAAATTGTGTGAGTGCATAAAAACAAGTGAGGGTATATAAATGCTGCCATGAGATGTGTGCAAAGGAAATATCTACTACAACTTTGGGCCATGTAAACTTAAGCTTACTAACAAGAAGAAAGGGGGTAAAAAAGTGAACCCAGTATTCTGGAAGTTCCAGGCATCCTGTCCAGGTGACAAGTAGGGAGAAATTTTGTCCATCTTAAGTTCCTGAATTGCTTGTACAGCATGAAATAGGGACTTCTACAGGAAGTATGAAAGAAGCAAAACTCAGTTATAACAGACAGTATGCACCTATGCTGCTACACAGCTCACCTGCTTTCAGGCGTAGCTCCCGATCCTCCCAGTCTGTGAATATAAATGTCTGTGGGAGACAAAAATGGTGTGTACATGTTTAAGAACTTCAGATTCTAATTTTAAATTTGCTCCATTTCAGTCAGAATTTGGAATGTTTTGTCTGTCTTGGTCGTTTGTTTCAGAGTATCCACTGGAATGGGGGGGGGGAGTAGTAGAGAGACCCCCAGCAACTTCAACCCCTGCCTCATTTGTTACATTTTTTCATTACAAACCAGAAGAGTGGAATTTCAATAAAGCAGCCTGTATTTTACCCTCCTTGACTAAGGGTACAGACAACCGATTTCCAAACAGAAAGAATTTTGGTCTTTTTTGATAGTACCTCCTCTCTCTGGCTAGGAATCATTCACAGCTGTCAAGCAGGTTAAGAAGAAAGAATGCAAGTCAGAGTGGGAAGTGGCAGGTGTTTAACACTGTCTTGTTCCAACTACTGGACAAAAACCAATTAATATACTTGAATAGACTGAAATTCTGAAACAAGGGAACAAATTTTATGTTCTACAGAAAAACTTAGGTGGCTGAACTACTTAGTCCAAAATATCGGCTTAGGTGCACCATCACCAGAAATCTTGCACTACTTTCCACAGTAACACAAAAATCAGCAAACTGTTTGCTTGGACTACCGATCCCATATTGCAGGTAACTGGCTTAATCAGCGACGAACTCTTTTGGAAGCGTGTTCACACCAACCGTTTATTATAAGACGGCCTTCCAGAGTCTTACAAAGAAAGCCACTTTTAACTCAAGCAAGAAGAAACTCCGTGAGAGGGTTGCAGCTGCCCTGGAAAGCGCAGGGCCGAGGCTCCTGGCTGCCTATCCCTGCCCGCTGGCGAAATCTCACCTGTCCCCTCGCCTGGGAGATCCAGGTTTGGAGGAGCAAGTCCAGCCGGCTCTTATGGTACTTCCTCGTGGTCTTCACCGCAATAAAGATGTCCTTCAGCTCTAGGCTCTCCCTGGCCAAGCTGCCGGCGGCCCCGAGGCGGCCCCGCAGCGCAACCTGCGGGCTACCCGCGAGGCCTCCGCCACGGCTGTCGGCCCCGGGTCCGCCGCCCGGCGCTCCGGCAGAACCCTCGGGGCCCGCGCGGTGCGGCGGAGGCGCGCTGCAGCTGTAGTCTGCACTGAAATCA
>JACBWW010000087.1:1297712-1328218 GCA_020086605.1 Lanius collurio
ATAACGCGTACCCTTCGGGGCACGGCGGGGCGCTGCCCCCGCGGCAGCAGCAAGAGCAGGAGGGCGGCGGCGCCCAGGGAAAGCAGGACCCCGACCCTGCGCAGCCCCAGGCAAGGACCGCTCATGCTGCAGCCCCCCGGGCCCCCGCCGCAGGGCGCGGCCACCTCATGGCCCCGAACTCTGGGAGGTGGCGGCGGCCCCGCGGAGGGAGCGCCCAGAGGTCGTCGCGCCGCCGCCGCCGCCGCGGGGCCGAGGGGGGCCGCGGCCCCTTTAAGAGCTTCACCTGTCGGCCGCAGCCCGGCCGCGACGCGCTGCCCGGAAAGGGAAGCGGAAGCGGAGTGGGCGGGGTGGGCGGCCGGAAGCGGCGGCGTGAGGGGAGGATGCCGCTGCCCGTCCAGGTCTTTAACTTGCAGGTATGGGGCAGCTGTGTCCTGCTGGCCCGGCTCGGCGGGTCCCGCCGCACTCTGCCGCGCTCCGCGTCCCTTTCACCCAGGGTCTGGGACTCCAGCTCGACCGCGGCCTCCGGGGGCGCCGTGCGGCCTTCGCCTTGGGCTCTACGGGCAGGGAGCGGCTCTCGGCTGCCCTTGGGCCCTCGCTCGCCCTTCTGTCGGGTCCGTCTGTGTCTCTTCCGCTGCCGTTCGCGAGGAGCAACGCTCAACCGAGCATCCTTCGGCACCCGTGGCGTCCTCCGCCGCTGCGGTGGCCCCGTGTTTGATTCCCGCTTTGTACGTGCCGTAGGCAGGGCTGGAGTAGTCGCGGAGGGTACGGTGAGATGGCTGATGAGGAGGAACCGAGAGTCTGCAGTGCAGGGGAGAGCCCCAGGAGCGCCGAGTGGGTCGGTGACACTCGGTCCCTGCGAAGGCTAGCCTTTTTAAGTTTTAGCAGTAATTTTGTGTCAGGGCACGGGGCTTTGGGAAGTGAGGAAAGGGTGAGGGACAGCTCAACATCCAGCTCAGCTCCTTCATTAGTGACAGATCTGTATTGCACCCCCTCCAGCAACAGGTCGCACCTCTTCCTCCCGAGTACAGCAGGAGACTTCAGCTCAGGCACGGGTTTATCTATTTGTGTGAGGCCTGGTGAGGTACCCTCAATGGAGTACCCATAGGTACTCTGTTGGCACTCCTGTCAGGAAATCTTGGGGAGTGGTTGTTATATTATTTGCTTTGTGAGTAGTTTTTAAGTCAACCATGCATCTTCCTTCCAAAATAAAGAGCTTGAAAATGTTTGAGTTTGCTTTTCCTCCTGGGTCTTCCAGACCACTTGTATTTTTCCTTGTCTGGAGTTCAGTGAGAAAAGCAGAGTGCAGCCTCCCAGCATAGCAAGACACAAGTTGTTTTGTTCCACCAGCTGGAATTGCAGTTAGTTTTGTAATGCTGTTTTCTAAGGAGTCATTAATTGAGTTTTTACTACAGTAGGCAAGCACAGCCTAAACAAACTAACCTTGGCACTTAGTGTTTGTGATATAAGAAAAGATAGAAGGTAGATAAAAGTGGAAAAAGTAATGGTCTCAGCATATGGTGTATTATCTGTTTTTATGCACAGTTTTCCTGAGTGGTGATCTAGACAATCAAAATTTCCTCTGTGCCCTCCCTTTCCTTCATGGAAAGTTTATTAAACTAGGAAACAAACGTTTTTATGCTTCACTTGCTTTTACTTCAGATTTTGGGAGATTTCAGTGTTGAGGTATGTATTTGGTGTGTACCAGTTTGTGAAAGAATAAGACCCCCAGACTGTGGGTGAGTGTAATTGTTAGAGATAGGAAATCTGGATCTGTTTTCTCACAAAAAAAAACCCCAACCAATCAACCCAGTCAAAAAAACCCCCTCAATCTTTGATTTCTTAGCAGACAGTAAAATTAGTAAAAATATGGAAATAATCTGATGTGTGTAGGGGCAAGGTGGTTGGCATTTCTTTTGTGAGATCCACTTTTGCAGTTTATACCAAATCAAGTGCTTATTTAATATGTGCACAAAATCAGCATTCTATAAGAAGACATTCAGCTAAGTTTTCCTCAC
Organism: Lanius collurio; assembly: GCA_020086605.1. Lineage (NCBI taxonomy): Eukaryota > Metazoa > Chordata > Aves > Passeriformes > Laniidae > Lanius > Lanius collurio. The sequence continues at coordinate 1,299,728 of JACBWW010000087.1, forward strand.
TTTAAATGGGTAATTCTTAGGAGGGATTGTTCAGCACGCTTTGACTAGGAGGAGACAAAGAATTTTGTACTAGCAGACCAGTTTAGTTTGTGGAATGGGATAGCAAGCTAATCTTACCTGGAATACACACAGGGGCTGTAATGATGCAGCTGTGCTGAAGTCACTGCATTGGTGTGAGTCCTTTTGGCTCAAAGCAGTGCAGGATATACTGGGAGAATAAAATTCTCTTCTTTCTGCAAAAGAGGCTCTATCTAAGTAATTTGACTTGAAAACTAGGATAGTTCAACTAATGGCAGATCTCTGCAGTGCTGACAAATTGTTCCTTGCCATGTTGGAAACTCTGAAATTGCCATTCTGCATTCTGTTCTTTGTGGTTTTTAATACTTCTAAGAAATGTAACAGTTTTTGCCTTTTTTGCCCCCCCCCAAATATTACTTCTAAGCATTAAAGCAATTTTGAAAGATTGTGGTGAGTTTTTTGGTACATTTTGTCTTTTGAAACTTCTTGAGTTGAGTGTTAACAACTGCTCTTGCTCAAGGAAGAGAAATGGAATGCATACTGCAGATACTTTGTAGAATCAGATTTATTGACCCCTTCACTGTTTTGGGGTTTTGCTTGATCATTTACCAACCCAAATAAACTGCTCTGTGTGAATGCTAAGCCATGCTGCTGCTTGTGTTAGACCAAGCATTATGCTGACTGGTGGTGTTGCTAGAGAAAAATCCTAAGCATATCAAAAGACTGAGGAGTACTTTTTCATTTAAAAAATTTAACACGTATTTAAGCAAGTCTTTAATAGATGGAATCACATAGTTATTTCCTGCTCAAATGTAATAAGCTACTTTTGACCGCATTTTGCTGTTTTAGGGTGCAGTGGAGCCCATGCAGATTGACGTAGATCCACAGGAAGATCAGCAAAATTCACCTGATATCAACTATGTAGTGGAGAACCCCACGCTGGTACGTGCTGCTGAGGGCTGTGGGTACATTTCTTGTGTGTGGTCTCTTCCTTTAAGAATTTTGAAAAAATCACTTCTGGAGAATCTTAAAGCTGATTAGTCTTAACAAAAAGTATCACGACTGAAATTTAATGAAAGTAAATTGTACTGCATATTTCTGAGGAAATTACTAATGTTTGAAGAAAGCAGACATGGGCTAATCTTACTGATTTTTTTATTTGAGTCATGTTGCCCTCCTTGAGGGGGTCAGGTTTGCAGGAAAACCTGTCCAGGTTACAGTGTAGTAGCCTGATGGGCTGTGTCCATTTTCACCTTCTGAGGCCAGGTTTTGTTGGCAGGATTTGGAGCAGTATGCATCCAGCTACAGTGGGCTGATGCGGATCGAGCGGCTGCAGTTCATTGCTGATCACTGCCCACAGCTGCGAGTGGAAGCTCTCAAGATGGCCCTGTCATTTGTCCAAAGAACATTCAATGTTGATGTGTATGAAGAAATCCACAGAAAGCTGTCTGAGGCCACAAGGTACTAAGAGGCCATGGGACCCTGGGGAGCTTTCCTGACAGAGTTAAGATGTGCCACAGTGGAGGACTTGCCATGTAATACCAGCACATACCTTACCCAAATTGTCTTTGCCTTCAGAATTTAATAGCAGTGAAATGTGTGTTCATGCTTTTTTAAGAAATAAAGCACAGAAGTCATTGTCTGATTCTGAAATCTTTGTGCTTTAAAAAGCTGCAGGTAGATATTGAGGTGAATTTAGTCCTTTGCAGCTGCCTCAAATATTAATGAACATATTTGTTTTTCCTTGGGTAGATTATGGAGATGTGTTCTAGATGCTTGTGTTTTCATAAGTTAAAACTTAATCTCTCTTTGCCTTATTTTGGTTTGTTTTTTTCTTCTTTCTCCCCCAAACAGGTTTGCTGTTAACCTTTGATATCTTGCTTATCCATCCACACTTGCCTTCTTTGCATTATTTTTGCTGCTATGCTTATTTGATGATTTCTTCTCTGTTTTGCATGGGGAGACTTTATCATGTGTGTGACAGTATGTTCATCCTAAGATCATTAGGATAATTTTGTGAAGTATTTGGAAACATCTGTGATGCTTGTATTACTGTTCGCACTGGAGATTTTAGCAATATATTTCTTTTTTCCCCACTACCCCTATTTTCTCTTTGGTCTATTTTGTGTATGCAGTACTATTTGCTAGGGTAACAGTGCTAGGCACATAGCAGACCTCTGTTTTGAAATGTTTTCAGCCTAATAGCTTCATTCAAATACTTTCCTTTCAGAGAACTGCAAAATACACCTGATGCTGTCCCTGATAGTGGAATTGAGCCCCCTCCTCTTGACACAGCTTGGGTTGAAGCTACACGCAAAAAAGCTCTTCTTAAACTGGAGAAACTCGATACAGATCTGAAAAATTACAAAGGGAACTCCATCAAGGAGAGTATCAGGTGAGATGCAGAAGGCTCTGCAGGAGCAAGGAAGAGCGTTTTGCTCCTCCATGCACTTAACATGGAGTGTGCCCTTAGGTCAGCGTGTTGAGTTACTTGTTTAGAACAAACTGACTTTGTTCCTGTCTGAGCATGCAGTTCATTGATGTTTTAATTCCCATCCTCCAGGAGAGGCCATGATGATTTAGGTGATCATTACCTGGACTGTGGAGACCTCAGTAATGCTCTCAAGTGTTACTCGCGAGCCCGTGATTATTGCACCAGTGCTAAACATGTCATCAACATGTGTCTCAATGTTATCAAGGTAGGAAGATTTGCAGGCAGTGGTACCTGGTGCTTTTGTGATACCTGCTGCGAAGTCACCCCCCATACTCGGCTCCTGTGTCTGCAATGATGAGGCTTATCTAAGGAATGCCATTTATCCATGCCTACTCCACACTGTTTCTGGCTCTCTACAGGTCAGTGTCTACCTCCAGAATTGGTCTCATGTTCTGAGCTATGTAAGCAAGGCTGAGTCTACACCAGAAATTGCAGAAGTAAGCTCCTGCTCTTTTACTTGCATGAGTTTTCCCTTTGTTTTCTGTTTCCAAAATTTGTAAAGTGATTTCTTCCTTTCCCCCATTATGACTTCTCTCATAATATATATGTACAAAATCTGACTCGAGGTCAAAACAGATACTTCCCTGTCCCCAGTTTTGCCATATTTCCCTCTTGCCATTGAGATTTGCATGTTATTTATCAGGGTGAAATATCTTGGGGACGGTTGTAAGCAAAATAGCTTTCATACTGCTTGCTCACTACTGCTTTGTTTTATGCTTTAGCAAAGAGGAGAAAGAGATAGCCAGACACAAGCAATTCTCACCAAACTGAAATGTGCAGCAGGTGAGTGAGCCTTTCAGCTTCCTTTATAGTTTGCCTGTCTTTCTACCTGTTAGCTGTCCATAGGGCTTTTGGGTTTATTTTTAGTCTCATATTTGACAGACTTTGTATTTCCATACCAGACATGCAAAGTTTAATGAAGGTGGTGAGATAGAACTGTTGGCTGGTTTTTGCCATCTCTTTCTTCTCCCTGAGTCTCTTCAGAGGGGATACCTGTGTGAGTCAATGTAGCTCAAAGGATGCTTATACAGTCTGAGGATCTTGTTTTTCTTCCGTAGTGAAGGCACTAGCAACCATGTGGGGGCCTCTCCTACTCCCCAGATTTTCCAATTCTCCCTAGTTTGTATACTATCCTAAAAAAAGGACTAACTTTTTCTGGTTCCTAGGCTTGGCCGAACTAGCTGCCCGGAAGTACAAACAGGCAGCAAAGTGCTTCTTGTTGGCATCATTTGATCACTGTGATTTCCCTGAGGTGAGGACCAAGAGGGAGCTGTGTGCAGGTCTTGGAGGGGATGTAATTCTTCTAAGTATTAGGTTGTAAAATTCAGATATTGTAGTTATTCTTGCAGCATTCCTGTATAGTTTGGTGGTGCTGTGAACTGTACTGGTTGGTTGGGTTTGGTTTTGGTTTTGTTTTTTTTTTTTGTTTGTTTGTTTTTAAAGTCTTTGTTCTTGGCTTCTCTGAATGTTCTACTTCAGATCACATAAGAGTTACCTGTGAAATCTATAATTCTGTATTGCTCAATCAACCAAAACCTCTTGAAATTGGTGTCTGCTCTCTTAGCAGTGTTACTACTCTGGCCCTGTCACCCCGCACACTGTGTGAGAGCAAGTGGAGTGCTTCCACTGCATTTGATAAGCACTAATCTTGTCACTGCATGAAAGAAAGGCCTAGGGTAGAAAACTTAATGCCACCCTTATGCCATTTTGGTAATCAGTGACAGCTCTCTGTCTCTCTGTAGCTGTTATCTCCCAGCAATGTGGCTGTGTATGGTGGGCTCTGTGCCCTTGCTACATTTGACCGTCAGGAACTGCAACGAAATGTTATCTCCAGTAGGTGAGTGATGCCTTGAGTGGTTTGTATGTACTTGACATCTTTTGGAACGTGGGACTTCGGTTAAGAGTGGATTCTGGCAGGAGTATTTCTCATACAGGAGAAAAAGAATCACTGAGCCTTAGTTTGGCTTTAGCATTCAGTGGTGTTTCACTGTCTAAAACACAGTGGTTAATCACAGCTAAAATTTTCTTAGTATAAGTTTCTCATCCAGGTTCAATCCAGCATCTGCATAGCCCAGTTGTCTGTCTCCATCAGTAGTTCATATTGGATATTAAATTGAGGGACACAGCCCTCTGTCAAAGGCAGCTGTTTGCCTTCATGTTGCTCCTTGTTCTGGTGTTAATCATTAAAACAATTTAGTAATTACTAGTACACCTTGGACTGTAATCTAACTATGACTTATAGAAGGTTAAGAGAATTACAGTCTGTGGAAGAAAGTGAATATTTGTGTGTCAAAGTGTCAAATTTCAATGACACTGAATTCCTGTCAGCTAGATGTACAGAAGCAGTAATTTTAAATTGCTGTGGAAAAGGGGTTGTTACCCTTTTTTATGGGCTGACACAGAGGATGAGATCCCAAAGTTTAAAAATCTGTGATGGAGAATTGGGAATGCACTGAGTAAAATTTACCACATGTGCAATAGGTTGTTTCTCTGAGAAACTGGCATGCTTGATGTGTCTATGGCACGCTGTATGTAATGAAGGCTGTGCTTTGAAAGGGGCCAAAAAGCCGGCCAGCACAGACTACGATGCAAGCCCAGATATGGCCATTTGTTTGCTGGTGATGCATCCTGATTTTGACCTATTCACATTCATTATTTTGTTTTGTGTGGACAGACACTTCTACTACTTGGTTTATCAAAAGTCTTTTCTCTTTCTTCATCACAGCGCTGATGCTGTGCTCTATCTCTCTGTGTTCCAGGCTCCCAGCCCTGCTGAAAATGGGCTGTCTGGTCTGTTAGAGGTTAAATTCTTGGAATCTTCGAATGATAATGAGGGTTTTTAACCTTGCTACTTGGGAGTGATTGGGTTATGAGGTATTTAAGTGGTGGGTTCCAATGTCTGATCACTGCCATCTTTATCTGTAGCTCCTTCAAATTGTTTTTGGAGCTGGAGCCACAGGTTCGTGACATCATCTTCAAGTTTTATGAATCTAAATATGCTTCATGCCTGAAGATGCTGGATGAGATGAAGGTGAGTTGTGGCAGAGCAGACCCTAAAATTCTCTTTGCCTAGCCTTTTGTGAGAAGCAGTGATTGTCAAAAGTACATACTAAATGTTGAGCTCTTCTGTGTCTTCTGTCTCCTGACATGGTGCGTGGAAAGTGGGAGTAGTTTATTAGTAGAGAGAAGTTACAAACGTTTTAAATATATTACTAATTCTTTTATTCATTCTTGTTTTATCATATTGTCTTGTTGTAGTGTAATATTCTTAAGGTTTAAGTGTATACATGCAAATGTTTCAGAACACAGGAATAATATATTTTTCCAGATTGCTTCTCAGCTTCTGATTATTGGTTTATTGTTTTGCACAGGACAACCTGCTGCTAGATATGTACCTTGCACCTCATGTCAGGACACTTTATACCCAGATTCGAAATCGTGCCCTTATCCAGGTAATTGTTCCCGTCATCCCAGAGGTGGATGAAGAGGGAAATAGGCCATCTCTTTGCAGTTGCTTTCTCCTAGTTTCTCAGAAGATGGGGAGTGCCCTTGGCAACTCACTATTTTCTTCTTCCTAGTACTTCAGCCCCTACGTGTCAGCAGACATGCGCAAGATGGCCACTGCTTTTAACACCACAGTGGCTGCCCTGGAAGATGAACTCACTCAACTGATCCTGGAGGGACTGATCAATGCCAGAATAGACTCCCACAGTAAGGTGAGTGCACTTCAGCCATGGTTTATAGACTGTACAGGTTTACTAAGATTAGAAACTCTCCATTCCTGAGACACTTGAAAGGTGCATTCATCTCTTGGGCCTAGTGTGTTCAGTAGGGATGAGGTTCCATAATGCCTCAGCTGTTTTCCTGCTGTGCAACCCTGGCACAGCTCCCATGTACAGCTCTCTGTACTGGTTACAGATTCTGTATGCTCGAGATGTAGATCAACGCAGCACAACTTTTGAGAAGTCTTTACTAATGGGCAAAGAGTTTCAGCGCCGTGCCAAAGCAATGATCCTGCGAGCCGCAGTCCTGCGCAACCAGATACATGTCAAGGTATGGATGTGTTAAACAGGGACTTCAAGGCAATGTGATTTTTTTTTTTTTTTAAACTAAAACTGTAGAAGTTGGTGAACTGACGATTCTGGAAGGGAATGAAGCTATCGTGTTCCTGATTGGACAAATTCTTACCATAGTAAATACTAAAAATATAAGGTATTTCTAGCCAGTACATTAACCTGCTTGTAGAACTCAATCTCCTTTGAAGTTTATATGTTTGGGTTAATTCTGAATAATTCCTTTGGTCCAGTCTTTGATAGACATATCTTTTACTTTCTCAACAAAGATTGTTTGAAGTAATTTTTTCAGCAGAGGAAGTAAAAAATGCATTAGTTGTCAGGAGTATTCCTTCTGGGTTGCAGTTTGAAAAGGATGCCCTTAAGGAGAATAGGCCACCTGTGCAGAATGTGTTAATTTCTATAGTATATTAATTGCCATCATTACTAAATTCCAGACAGGATTCAATTTCTGGGGCCAACAGCCCCAGTACATAGTAAAGAAGAGTGGCTTAAAAGTTCTCGTTTATCATTTTTAGGAAAAGTTTTTGTGAACTGTTGAAGTTGTTAACATGAAATCATCATTAATGAACCTGGGGTTATGCTCTCTCCCTGCTGCCATCCTGCTCTGCTTCACCTTTGCTTCATTTTGTCTCTCAGGAAGCAGGCTGCAGAATATTTACACATCACTAACTAGGATGTGTTTTGGTCTTGTTGCAGTCTCCTCCGAGGGAAGGTAGCCAAGGGGAGCTCACTCCAGCTAACAGCCAATCCAGAATGAGCACCAACATGTGAAAAACTTCGTGCACTACCAAAAGAAATGGTCCCTCAGGACTGTACCCAGTGTCTCGCCCACTAACTGCTGAGCTTCACAAACTGTCCCTATCTCCCTCCCTTCTTGCTCCGGTTGAGAGAGTCAGGGCTGGTGGTGGATAATATGAATATTCCAATAACTTCAGTTCTCCTTGAAAAGAAATTCTTTTTAAAAACAGCATCCTTGCAAATGGGTCATCATTTCAGTTTTGGTAGAAAACCTTCATTCTCCTCCCACCACTCCATAAAGAGCTGTCAGGTTATTCATACAGATGCTAAGTTGAGAGTTTTTCAGCTGCTATTAGTTTTCTTGTTTCAAAGCTGAAAAAATAGTTAGTTGAGTGGACAGGCATGACATAAGATGAATTTTGCTGGCCTAAAAGTATTGCCTTGATTTTGAGCAATGCTGAGCTTTCTGTTTTCAAATAAACTTACAAGTGCATTGCTCTCAATTATGGAACTAGAGTTCTGATGGGGGACATTTCCTTTGAGAAACTCTTGGAGAATTTTCACCTGCACCAGAAAACATGGCACTGCTTCCATGCATTCAGTCACACATCTTTATTTTAGGGTTTTATGTTTACCTGCAGCCAAGTTCTCTCTCTCTCTCTCCCTCTCTCTCTCTCTCTCTCTCTCTCTCTCTCTCTCTCTCTCTCCAGTCTCTATTTTCAAAGAACTGTTTCCTGATGTGTTTCCCACTTGTGTGTGACCTAGCTTTGGGGTCCAGTGTTATCATAACAGTAAATCTCTACTTCATGCAAATACTGCTGCTTGCCCAGTCTTCCTGCTGTAGCGTGTGATGGTTTCCCCACATGTGCAACAGTTGTTTTGGGTAGAATGGATAAATGCCATAAAACACCACTCAAGTCTTGTGGAAAGCTAAAAAGAGTCAGTCTAGGTGCCCACTCTCCAGGTGCATTTATTCTGTTTTTCCTTTTATAAAGGGGTTAAAGGTGGCAGCCCAGGATGTTTGTGTGTGTATGTGTTCTTCCTGTGTTCATGAAAGGAGATATGCACTGAATTTTCTGAAGTCACTGCAGCCTTGTATTCATCTAATCCATAAGGCAAGCTGAGAACTTTGTTCCAGCTCTGACTGGTTTGGCAACTGACTACAGATGTTACTTGTTAATGTGTTCATGCTTTTTTAAAAAAAAAGTTGTTATATCTAGTGCATTAAATAGCAGGATTTAAAAGCTTCTGAGTATTTGGAGTTTTATGTTAAAATTGGGGTTTAGGTATTTTGATCTCAAGCCGTTGATTTTTTGCTAAGCTTCATGATGTTTCATAGGCTTTCTGATCTGGTTGGAGATGTAGCTTGGATGAACTGTGAAGAAAATGCAGTTTGAAGGAACATTTGAACAGAAAAATTCCTGTAGCAGCAGTGGTCTCACCTGGCTTTCCGTACTTTTTATGACTTAGGTGCTGAAAATGGAAGCAGTAGTTTCTGTGAGGTCTTTGGTTACATTTGGCATGGAAAAATTCTCCCATTTCTGAGGGAAGGACTTGGTGTCGGGCATCACTGATGGCCAATTTAGTGAGAAAGGCAAGTTGAGTCCTTGGGTAAATTGCTGTACATCCTTATAAGAAATGCAGGGAAAGTATTGTAATGTTTTCTGTTCATGCTGAAGGAAAGCTTTTCAGTCCTAAAATGCTATTCAAACATTCTTGCTTTCTTCCCCAAACGAGCCAGTATTAGTATTTATAAGGAAAAGATCTTACACTCTGCTCTTTAGAAGATGGTTTTGCATCCCAGTGAAGTGCACCATGCCAGGCGCTGTCTGTGCTTCCACTCTCGGGATTTTATTGACTGATATCTCTCCCTTGCTGAAGGATTTCTGCTGCAGGGCTCCTCAATAGTCAGTGATGTCTTGAGCTGACTAGAGTCTCTGTTCTACCAGACACCAGTAGCATCACACATCCCTCAGCAGCCACAAGGGGACCCACAAGGTGGCAACAGCAGTTTCCAGCTCTGGTGTGGCCCGAGCCCATTCCGTAGCGTGGGCAGAAGTGATAAGTTTTCATCCCTCCAGAAAAACTGCTTGCAGCCTCTTTGGGAGTGATCAAGCATTTCTCGTTAATTGCACTGGCATCGTGGATGCTTTGTGCTGAATTACTGGCATGTAGCTCTCTCCTTTAGCCCGTGAAAGAAGCTGCTGTTGCTTTAGGATCCTGTAGATGGGAATACGGGCTGTCCAGGCACATTTCTTCTAGACATTGTCCAACACCTGCCTGCCAGTCCCAAACCCCACAAAATACAACACAATGTGGATATAGTTCTAGGTAAATTGCATTCATAAGCAGTTTCCCCCAGTAAAAATTATTCTTACCTTAAATTTATGTAATTTCCCAAGCAATCAATGGAAAAATAGTGACCCACATAGAATGAATTTTCAGTGATTCCCTGTGACCACCAAGGTCATTCCATGGATGAAGTTTTGTGGGATGTGTAGTATGTTGGTATGTCTAAGATCTGATCAGAGGAACTAATTCATATGGATTTCATGAACTTGTGCAGCACCTTTTTGTTAAGGAAATGCCAGTGGTAGGTTATGGCAAGTTCCTCATGCAGTGCAAATCCTGCTTTCTTTACACGACCTTGCTAGGACTAAAGGAAAAATAGTTGGAAAGAACTTTGTTCTTTTAGCCAAGGCAGTTTTAATTCTCACAATCACTTTTAGTGGTAATGTAGAAACTGCTGTTATGAAATTTGTATTAGAGTAGTTGGGAGTGATTGGTAATTATCTGCCCAGAACTTGTCCAGCACAGTGGTCTGTGCTGCCGAGTTTTGCAGGGGGAGGTCTGTAAGAGGTGGTTATGGACCATGACTGGTGTAGCATTCTGTGAGCTGCTATTAGCTGAAAGGTGTCAGTGGGTGAGAGAGGAAAATATCAGCTTGGTCTTTGCCCCAGGCCATGTGGGTGTGATCTGTACATCTCTCCTGGGACTCTGCAGCAATGGTTCCATCCTCTGGTTAGCTCCCAAAACTGCTACTGAATAAGGTATTACTTCTGATATGTGCAATGTAATATAAACTTTTAGAAAAAAATTAGGAAACTTTAATAATAGCAACAATGCTTCTGACAAAGACCTACTGTCTATCAGCAGAAAGTGCTTGTCAAACACTGATTTATTTTTCTTTTAAAGTCTCAGCCAACTTAATTTGACTATTTGAGATTATTCTGCCATCTTATTCATTACTCTTTATATGAAGCAGATAGCAGTGGGGCAGCAGCATGCTGCACAGGACAGTGCTCTTAGTATTTTTTATACCACCTGCTTGTGACAGCTGAGGCTGAGACAAGTCAATGTTTCACTTCTCTGGTATTTCATAAGCTGTGAATTTGCAGTAGAGTGAAAAACACCAAACTGGTGTGGAATTGACTTCTGCTTCCTCTGATGCTGTTAGGGAATAGGGAAAGGATTACTGTCTACTTTGCAAATGAGTTTTCTACTTAAACAAATGTTTTGGCTTTTGTGTTCCTATGGATCTCTGAATTCCATTCAACATTTCATAGGGTTTCTGTGTAGCTTCAGATTCTCTCATAGGATAACTTGATCAGGCTAAATTAATTAGAAAGAGAACAGAAATTGGCGAATAGGGCATGTCAAGCTCTAAGAGAAAATGTACAAGATTCAGTAATTAGAAGCTTGGTAAATTCATAATACAATTACATTTCTTGACAGCAAAGAAATAATTCAAGCTTAGGCTTCAGTAGAGTTATTAAAAGCTACAGACTGAAGGGCAGCTGCACTAGCAAGAGATGATCTAATTCAAATAAAAAATTAAGTGGCAGGACCTGAAAAATCTGGCTTAGGTGGTAGATCAGGCTGGGTGTTCTTTTTGTCCCTGACCCTACAGGTATTACTGTTTCAGTTCTCTAAGCCTTCAACTCTAGCTTTGACTATTGTACTCCCTGTGCCTGTAGTCAATATAACTGCGAACCCTCTGCACATAAAGTTTGTATTCCATAAATACGTGCTGAAATCTCGGAGTTTCAGTCTTTGTTTTGATGCACTTTTTGTCTTTAAAATTTTTAAAAATATTTTTCTCATATCTCATTTCATGACCTATTTGTCAGAGAAAGGCAGTTGACTTTCTTTTTTGTCAGGTGAAATACCCCAACTTTTTCTTGTGTGCCTCTGAAAATAATTTAGATAGAAGAATCCATTTCCCCTCAAACCCAAAGACTGAGCATCATTCTACACTCAGGGCACTGCCTTTTCCTCCCCCTACTCCATTAAAACTAAATTGTGTATATCTCCTTAAAGGACTTTGAAACAGAAACAAAATAGGTCATAACCTTGCCAAGGTGGCAGACTACAATTTTTTTGATTAGAGATAAACAGGATCATTAGTATATTGCCTAACCTGAAAGTAATCCTTTGTTTGTGCAGGTGTGCCCAATGTGAACAGTAACTGGCTTGGCTCCAAATTCACAATCATTGGTTAGTGAGCCGTGGATCATCTGGACAGCTTTGCCTTAGTAACTGCAAGGTTGGCATCTTCTAGCATGGCTATTGAAAGTTCAGGTTGAAACTTTTTTCCATTAACATGGTGATTTGTATCTGGATGCACAGAGGTGGATCTATGTTGCAGTGCCAAACTGAGCTGTTTTCCTGTCCTGTGTCAGGAGTGTGGCAGCCTCCAGCCATGCCATGGTCAGGAGTGAACAAGATAAGGGCTGTTTGCATTTCTCCATTGTGCTTGTTAAGAAATGCCTTGGGATGGGGGAAGGGACAAATACATCTTAAATACTAATTCTTTATAGAAAGATGTCCAACAAATATTCTCAAGCATAAGGTCTCTCTTGAATTTAGGAGCCTAAAGCCAGCTTGATTGTTCCTTCACACTGGTGATTCTGTGATAAGCCTGTATTTGTGAGAGGGGAGTGTGATCTAAAATCTCTCGGCATCAGTAAGAAGATAAGCCAAGTCTCTCACTCAGCCCCAGTTCTCTTGTGTTGGAACCGGCTGTTTCACCTTTTTGGACTTTGTAAATTTTCTCTGGCACAGCGAGCAGGAGAATGACTGAGCTTTCTGATATTTTTGGGAAACAGGAAGAGGTCAATTAAACAGTTTGAAATTCTAGGTTAATGAATATTTAGATTTTTAATAGAAGAAGGGAGAACAGACCAAAGATCTCAGAATACTTGACAGCTTTAGCATGTATGCATATATCCTTTCCCATGCAAGGGAAGAAGTGGACTATTTCCACAGGAGGTGGGAGAGGTGGTTTCAAGTTCCCATCTTTAAAAAAGGCATGTGTAGACCTGCATCTGGTTTTGTCACACATCTCTCAGAATTTATCGGGTGGGAAGGACAAATGATCACATAATGAAGTATGAAAGCTTGAGCAGGGAAATGTTCATGGACTTGGTTCCAACTTCCCACATATTTTCAGACAACCCTCCCCTCTCTGTAAAAATAGAGATTTCATCCTTCCCCAGCCTTTGGCTCATGAAGACAGTTAAGTTTCATCATACTGTAAGAAACTAAGTAATTGTTAATGTGGATATATCAAGATCTTACAGTTTTACATTCACTTTTTCCAAGTACTGCTGCATTCCTTCTGCATTGAAAATGTGGCCTACTAAAAGGCTAACAGATATGACACATTTTCTGTTAGTGAGAAAGTCACTGACATTACTATTTTTTGCATGCCAGAAGGCTGTTCTAATACAATAAATTTAGTCCTCAGTATTAAAAGCAGAACATGAAGAGTTAATGAGTATACTGGCAGCAGAGTGTAAAGGCAGCTTACAGAAATTGCCCCCACCCAAAAATGAAGCATTTTCAGTCTTTAAAATACGCTTTAAAATGAGGCATTTAATTGCATCTCTTTTATTTCAAATGCAGGATAATTCCCTGAGTAAGCAGTTTTTCACTTAAGTAAAACTTTTCCAGAACGCAATCATGTGGAACAAGTTCACTCAGCTGACAGTGAGCTGGAGATGAAACATTCTTTGGCCCAGGGAAACAGTGGTCTGGCAGGAGCTCTTGGACTGTTCATTTCCAAAGCTTCACCCTGTACTGTCACCAGCCTCCTTCAGCACTGCTGTCTCCACCTCTGCATCTCCTCTCTGACTGATCTCTGGGGTTTGAATTCCTCTTTGGCTGTGCTGCCATGAAAGGGATTTTTCATACTTGGTCTTAAAAAGTAATCCATGACCTGAAAAAGCAAATGGGGGGGAAAAAGCCCCAAACCAACATCCTGAAATGACTAGAGTGGTAAACAGAATACCTCATTCCATATAAAGAAAAGGAAACTGCATCCCAAGGCTTTGGAAGCAGGAAAAATAACATACAGAGAAGGAAGAGCAGTCTTTTAAAATGGTACTATAAACTTTTAGATAGCTATGTATGTCGATTTTAACACTTATCTACATCCCATAACACAAAGATTAAAGTAATGAATATACATAGGAAATAAGAATGGTTGCTTGATGCCTGGTAAGGCCAGGTACACTTACCTGGACAATCTGCTGTCTCCTTGAATGCTCTTTTCTTACAGCATCCTCGGCACATGTTAAACACGCATTTAGTACCCTGGGTTGGGACAGCAGTACAAAGAAGCTTGTTTCAGTGAAAATAAAATTATTACTGTTTACTATAATAAGTAACAATACAGCTCTGCACTTTCAGATCTTTGGAAAAAAAACCATCCTCAGCCTAATGAAGATGACGTGTTGTATTGGGGGCTATCATTTATTGCACATAAAGAACAAAAAAAACTCCAACCAACCAAAAAAAATCTACATTCAGCTTGTGCAACCCCTACAGCCTGTTGGGCAGCCCAAGTTACCACAAGCAGGCCTGTGCCATAAGCCCTTTGCAACAAGCATGAGCACATTTGCTGCTCGTGAGTTTGCTCTAGTTCTCTGCAATGTCAAACACAGTGCCTGACCTGAGCCACCATCTGCAGCTATGACTAAAATATGTTACCACCAGAATTACTTCCCTACTTGCCTCTTCAACTACACCTGTGTGTTTATTAAAGTATAATGTATGACCCTTAGGGGACAGCAGCAGCTGAGTCTTGGCTAACTGATGATGTGGCTATACAAGCCTGGCTCTCTGGGGTGCTTTGCTTACACACATTTTAGAAAATGGGGCTGATGTTGTTAAGAGTGGCTCCCTCCACCCCAGTTAGAAAATCTTACATGCTTAGGGAGGCTTTAGTTGAATTCCTTCTCCTTCTTCTTCTCCACCCCCCCCCCCACCTCATTTCATGACATAGCTCAGACACATATAATCTAGGGGAAAAAAAATAAATTACAGGCCTAGTTGGAAGATTTCAAGGGCTGCCTGCAACACTACAATGATGCAAGAGCAAAACAAAAATAAGTCTAAGCCCTGCTGCAGACAATCCTGGTTTATGCACCAAGCGATGTCACCTGGATTAGCTATGAAACAGGACAGCTTTGAAAGCAGCCTAGCCCAGTGCTCAATGTCTTTTCCCTATAATCACCACAGCAAAAAAAAAAATTCCATTTTCTTCAGTAGCTGCAGCTTCAAATTGAGCCCCAGCTGGCTTCCACTGCTGCACTGCAGTAACAGTGTTACAACGGGGAGCAACATCACATACCTGTGTTGCAGGCTCCCCCACCCTCCCAGGTGTAATGCTAATTTTTAAGCTAGAACACAAAATTACTTGCATCTTAAACCCTGCTTTACTGGTATATTAGCAGCAATAAATACACTCTGCTCACACAGCTCAGCAACACCACCCTGTCTAGCAAACAGCTATGTTCCTCAAGGGAAAAAATAAACAAACAAAAGCAAAACAAGCTCTTTGCAAATATCCGATATTTGAAATTTCAATATAGAACCTGTAAACCAGCTGCCTCTTTTCACACTGCTAATAGTGGAAGCCAATGTTAATCTGCTGCAGAGGCAGAATGGAGGATGAGGAGGTCCTTACGCTTGTTTCAATAAAGGCAGAGATCCAAACACAACACAAACCAGAGCTGCAGGAGCTGCCTGACACTTTAAACAGGCTGTACTGGGATGACAGTTAAAGTATTTTTATTAGTACATGAAGAACCACACCAGTGGTTTTCACTTTGCAGAAAAACTCCACCCATTACTAACCATAGTAAGAGAGGTTTGTTTTTCATTTCACAGTAAAATACACGTCATACATGTGTGGAAGTTTGGAGATTTGTTTCCAAGGTATCTTGGGAAGTTCAATTAACTCACTCAACTGTCTTAACAATAAATACCCTCAGCAGCAGTAAGACTGCACTTTTTTTGGAGAGGAAGGCAAATTCTCTCAAAGAACCTATATATGTTAGCGATTTTTGTGCAGCACCTTCAACCTCAGAGATTGGTTACAGTTAATGGTTAAAAAGCTTTTGCCCAAGTATGGACTTTACTCCCCACACACACACTTACCAGCAGGACTTGGCATGCACCTGTGTGACTGGGCACTGGTAGGGACCTACCTCAGGATTTTGAATAACTGAATAGAATCATAGAATAGTTTGGGTTGGAAGGAGCCTTTAGAGGTCATCTACTCCAAACCCCCTGAAAAGAGCAGGGACATTTTCAAGTAGATCAGGTTGCTCAGAGCGCTGTCCAACCTGACCTTGAATTCGTTTCCAGGAATGGGACATCCACAACCTCTCTGGGCAATCTGGGCCACTGTCGCACCATAAAAATTACTTCTAATCTAAGGCATATCTAGTCTGAATCTACTCTCTTTTACTTTAAATACATCACCCCTTGTCCTACTGCAACAGACCCTGCTGAAAAGTCCATTGCTGTCTCTTTAAATTCCCTTTAGGCACTGGAAGGGGCAGTGAGGCTCCCCAGAGCCTTCTCTTCTCCAGGCTGAACACCTCCCACTCTCTCAGCCTGTCTCCATGCCAGAGGGGCTCCATCCCCTGATCATCTTTGTAGCCTCCTCTGGGCCTGCCCTAACAGCTCAATTTGTCTCCTGCACCACGGGTCCCAGAGATGCATGCAGTATGGTGGGGGTCTCACAAGAGCAGAGTAAAAGGCACAGAATCCCCCAACCCTTGACCTGCTGCCCATGCTGCTTTTGATGCAGCCTAGAATGCAGGTGGTTTCTGGGCTGTGAGTGCACATTGCTGAGTCATGACCAGCCTCTCATTCACCAGCACCCCAAAGTCCTTCTGGGCAGGGCTGCTCTCAATCTCTTCATCCCCCAGCCTGGATTTGATACCCAGACTGCCCTGACCCAAGTGCAGAATCTTGCCCTTGGCCTCGTTAAACCTCAGAGGTTCCCACAGGCCACTGCTTGAGCTTGTCCAGGTCCCTCTGGATGGCCCTGTCCCTCAGGCGTGTCACTACTCCACTAACCTTGGTGTCATCTGCAAATGTGCTGAGGGCACTCTTGATCCCACTGTCCACATCATTGATGGAGACACTGAACAGTGCTGGTCCCAATACAGACCCCTGAGGGACACCACTTATCACTTATCTCCATCCAGACATTGACCCCTACGTGGTCATTTAAATTCCATTTAACGGAAATGCTTTCATGGATACTTGTACTGACTTACCTTAGGGTTTCCACACTGATCACATTTTGCATATTTGGCTGAGAGAGAGAGAGAAAGCTGTTTTCAGCAATGATATTTTTATGTGGAAGAAGTTAAAAAAAATCAGGACTAGACAAAGCTTGGTGCTTTACTAGCCAGAGACTTTTTGAAATAAAAATACAGTACCTCAAATAACAATCCTAAGGTAAAGATACTTTGAATTTTTAAGTGCCTCTAAGCTAAATCTAAACACAGAGAATTTTAATCCTCAAGTCAAGCATAAAACAGGAGGACATCAGCTTGACATTCATACAAAATTTCCATTTCAAATGCCAGTGACAGCTACAATTCAGCTTGTAAACCATTTTCATCTTAAAAAGATGCTTAGAGAGAATCAGTGACCTACTACTTTGATCCTTGTTTCCTTTACTAGTGAACATTATTTGAATCATTGCCTGCTATTGAAATTTCCCAGCAATTTCCCCTCTTTTCCAAGAAGTTTCTACAAATACACAAGGAAGGAAAATTCTTAGTGGCAGTTTACATTAAAGGTAGTATCAGCAACACTCCATAGATTTATGCCAATAAATGGAACTTACGTTTTAAAGATGGATCAAAGCTTTTATTTGGATTTCTTAACTTCTTTTTTTGTTTATTCTTTGACAGCAGCTCAGCATTTCCATCTTCCTCTTCTTCCAGAGCACGCTTCCCTCTCACACCTTTTTCACTTCTGCTGTCTTCATTCTCCCTGCATCTCTCCTTTGGCCTGAAACAGTGAATTTCATCATAATGGCTGGAGGGAAGAAGTAGCTGTTCCCTGACCATTATTTTGGTTTACAGAAATCTGGGTAAACCA
This sequence comes from Lanius collurio, assembly GCA_020086605.1. Lineage (NCBI taxonomy): Eukaryota > Metazoa > Chordata > Aves > Passeriformes > Laniidae > Lanius > Lanius collurio. The sequence goes on from JACBWW010000087.1 coordinate 1,317,467, forward strand.
TAAACCTCTCTGTAATGGCTACAAGGAAGTGTCATTGCCCTTAGAAGTGGGACAGAAAAACCTAACTTTTTTGGTTAACACTGGCAGTTAATAACAGATACACTATCAGTTTTATCACTTGGAAAGCAAAGTTGTAACTAGTGTAATAAGGCACCTGTTATTCACAGGTTTTACTTGAGCATTTTTTAAAGTATTTACTTAAGTATTAATCTTGACACACTTGTTCTCTTCTTCAGCCCAATTTTCAGCAGAAGAGGAATAAGCTATCTGAAAAACTTGTCCATACATTACAAGCATTCTTTATAGAACACAATTTATTACCGTAGCAGTTACCAGCAACATTCATGTTGCATGGAACAATAAAGCACTGTCAGGTAGCATATTTGCTGCACATCAGGCTCTTGTTCTGAGCTGCAGTGGGATTCCTAATTTTTACTTTCCAGAGAGAGAGAAATTTGAGGAGGACCCAAAGGAGAAGATGCAAACAATGAACAACATCCCCACAAACAAAACAATAACTACGAAAAAACCAAACTAGAATAAAAATAAACCAAAGTCTTAACTTCTTTTTTTTTTTTTTTAATTAATATAAGCTCCTAGAACAGAATCAATGGCTGATACTGATGGTATGGGTGGGAAAGGCATATGTGTACCTGTAAGTATCAAAATAGGTAACTCACCCTGGCCTGATGTATGGCTGACAGATCCAGTGAAAAAAAGGCAACCCTTCTTTTGGCTTTTCTCCTTCTTTCTGATTAGCTATTTCTTCCTGCAGCATAGAGTTACAGTCAGTTTTCCTGGAGTTGTCATGAAATACACTAAACAACACTTCAAACTCCAGGAAATCCCAAACTGAAATTTAGGCTAACAATTACTGACAGTTACATATAGACAAAAAAAAATCTACTAAGACAGATGAACTGAAGCACATTTGTAACTCCTAAGTCAACTTTATCCTATGTAAAGTTGTCTAAGCTTAAGGGGATGCTACTGTAGTAAGCTACCAATATCACAGTTAGTAAGCCACAAAGCTGGAGAGAAGTGACTAATGGATGTCAACTGCATGACATACTTGGTACATTCCCACCAAGTGCAGGCAGTGCTGTTCTGGGAGATTAGGGCCTATCTTGGTACCTGGCATCGCAGTTTCAGCTCCCTGTTGACATCTACAATACCCTCTAGAGTCTTCACTTTTGCTAATTCTTCACGCAGCTGCTGGTGAACTTGAAGCCTGAGGCAAATCCCAAACATCAAGTTATATTCAGACTGAGATCAATTAAAAATAACTTTATAAAAGCATTTTATACACTTTTCCCAATGCATTTGCCTTTGGTAGAAGCTTATATTCTTCCTTGTAAGTCCAGAGAAAAGCACACATATCTCTCTTCTAGATAAATACTTGGCAGACAACCAAGGTACTTTGATATAAGCTAACATGAATGTACATTGCATCAGCTGCTTCTCAGTAACTGCCCACAGCCATGCTCTTACTCCACAATATATGTAATTGCCTCACAATAAACAAGGAGATGGTTAACTTGTGTTTGCCATGAAGTGTGTGTGTGCATATAGGCAGTTACCACATGGCCACCGGTGTGCTGTGAGCTCATGCCCCGGCTGATCTTGTTGCAATTTGTTCATTCCCCATGCGCTGTTTCCCAGATATGAAGTGAAGGGGAAAGGCCTTGGCCCACACCCTCTCCAGCCAGGTCCAGGAAAGAAAATCTTGCAGCATGCTCATTCTGGCCAAACAAATCCTTATCCAGAAAACCCAGACACTTACTAAGCAGAATGAGCCCTGAAAACATGAAGAGGTCTATGGAGATACTTACGTGTGATGCCAGAGCTTGAAGAGATGAGCCCTAACATAAGACAATGGACAAGGGTACTTCTGCACTATCTCCAGATACTCCTCAGCCATCTCCCACACCAATGGGTTCCGGCCCTCAAACAAAGCTGGGTTATGAAGATTACCTTCTAGGGAACAAAAAAAAATACTTAAACTTTCATTTCAGGATTGAAACAAAGGCCAAAATCTCTGCTCTGCGTTTGATCATCTCTTTTGTGATTCTACAGCCACAGACACATCACCCACATACTCACAAGAGGAACACAGGGTCCTTGAAACTCTAGCCTGACCTCAGGATACTGTATTTCAGTATACAATTCCTAATTGCGCCAAACAGCTCATACCTAATTAAATTACAGTTTCTAGAAAGGCATCTAGACTTGACACAAAGACAGTAAACCAATTAATAAATAGAGAAATCACTGCTTTTGTGGCCCAGTGGTTAACTACTGATATGACAGGTGTCTTGCCTTATGCCTGTACGGATATTTGTCTGGCCTAAGTTCACAGATACAGCTTCTCACTGTGCTTTTCTCTACTGGCTTCACAAGCCTTTTGCTAACCAGTATTTTCTAAAACCAAGGTTCTAGAACTCTTCTTTAACTGTGTGAGTGATTAGAAGCTCTTTCTGATGCCTATTCCAGTTCTTCCTCTAGGAAGTTAGGTCAATTCTTTCTTGTCCCAACCCAACATGAACCACCCGCAGGAATATTAATCTGCAGATGCACTTAGAACAATGCACAAGAATAATTCAAAAACTGTTCCACTGATTAACAGGTGCTACGAAAATATTCCAGAACAACAGGAGCCCCATATGCCTTTGTCAAGTAATTAGATTTGAGCTGTCTAGTCAATGGTACTGCAAGTCCAACATAACAATTCTTACAAATTTTAAGTGATTCCTGGTCCTGGTACAAGATGTCCACTCAGCGGTCAAGAACAGCTGTTTACCAAGTCAATCTGATATAAGTTTATTAATAAACGTTTACGGGGCTGCTAAGAGAAAAAGAAACAATTCATAGTCTCATCTGGTATGAGTAGAAGCTCATTTTCTTTACCTGCACTCATGACACCATGTACTCCTGTCTTACGGATACATTCCTCTACATCGCTGAGACACTGGATGTTTCCATTTGCAAATACAGGAATTTTTACAGCTTTTCTATACCAGTGAAAAAAACAGATGCATAAAATCAAGAATTAGAGTCAACCCAGAAATTCTCCTCCTGTCACACAAATTTGTTTGCTCTTCAATGCCACTGTACACTCTGCTTAAAATCCAGAGTGTTAGCAGGAATCCACTAAGATTGGTATTGCTCACTAACCTTACAGCTTGAATGTGCTCCCAAGATGCCACGCCAGCCAGTGGTCCTTTCTGTTCTTTAGTACGGCCATGCACAGTCAGCAGCTGGAACACAAAATTACATTTGCTTTCCGCATGTATGAACCACTGGAATAAATCCACAGACAAAAACTTCCATTCACCCCCTACACTGCCACTGAGCTCCTGCTGCTATTTCAACAGTGCACAGAGTTTAGCAACACAGAAAGGTATCAGCAGCTCATCTACCATGGCATGGTCTTAAGCTCCTTTCATCTTGCTACTCCGTGGCATGATAAGATTGTATCATGGGAGAACCTACATATTTCCTTTTACACTGGATTCCATCTGTGATTTGCTTTGGAATTTGTGATATATTGATCTAGCTTTCTCCTCAGTAGAAGGTCCAAATACTGTCAGTACTGTCTCTAACTATACACCATCTCTTCCAATGTAACTGGTGTTAAATCCTAGAAGGCTGCCTATTTCTTCTAGTGATACCTTTTGATACCCTTTTTTTTTCTACAGTACTGTGGATTTCATGCATTCACACTGCCCCCTGCAGCACTATGTGAAGACTGAGATGCTCAACCACAGTGAAGGACGCTGCACAGTACAGTGATTACAAGAGACTCTGATGTCATCATGTCTTCTGTACCACACTACTGATCTGCAGCCTAGGACTGCAAACACAAAGAACGTGTCTGCATCCTGCTTGCTCTGTCTGCAAAATAATGCAGCCTATTCATCTCCACAGTATACCAAGAACTGGTCATCAGATACTTTAAACAAAGGTATGTGGCCAATGCAAGAGTAGAGGGAGCAGCTGCCTTCTTACCTGGCAGCCAGCTTTCTCCAGCATCTGTGCATACTTCACTGTCTTGTCAATGTCTGGGAAAACGCGGATTTTGCATGTGATGGGAACAGAGAGCTTCTCGTTAGCCAGTAAAACTGAGAAAGATTGAAAAGACAGGTAAGTGGGCTGCACAATGCTATGAAAAGTGTCTGCTCTCCTCAAGATCTGATACTGGGTGTGGTATGGAAAAAGCCTGAAAAGTTAATGCTATGCAGTTCTCACAGCTTAAAAAAGTCAGCAGTGTCCTCTGCAATCCTTATTGCATAGTTTAATCACATAACAATAACATAAACATGAAGCACAAAATCTGCATCCTAACAAGGTGCCATAAAATAGTTACCCATTTAATAGCCCTAACATTTCTACTGCATCAAGCCTTCACTTTCAAAGACCACCCCCTCACAACTTAATTATTGATACAAGTTTACTATCATCACAGGCTATTGTACTCCTCCAACATTAACACTTGCTTGTCTACCTTTCCTACAAAAGTGCTTAACTTCTTTGCAAATTATCACCCAAATAATCATGGTAAGTAGAGTCTTATCCATGGCACACAGAGGCTTATCAAGTGAGGTAGGCTGTGAATGCAATCAAGTAGTGAATGTAGGTTACAGAGTCAGGGTGAAATCTAGAACAGTATGTTAAACTCCCAGTCTTACACAGTACATGGAATCACAAAAATACTAAAAGAGAGCTAACAAAGAGAGCCAACAGGAAAACACCGAGTAACGGTGTGACTGAAATTCTCTTTACTTCCAGAGCTTGGACATACAATGTAGGAAGTCACCTGCTGTCTTCTAATCCAAATCCTACGAGCTCTAATGATAGGTACTTTCTACCACCCTTTCAAAGGAGCAAGCAAAGTGTATACAGGTGTGAGCAGAAAAGAGTGTTCCACCATTTTAAAGGTGGCAGGGGAAAGAAGTAGGAAGAGGACAGGCTAAGACAACTCTCTTACTAGACAGCCTGGGTTCTCACCCAACTTGATGACCTGGGTTCTCCTCATACCTTGAGGCTGTTCTGATTTGCATATTTCTCAACAGTCACATTACATGCTGGGCGATGAAGCACTGTCTATCTTCCAGGTTCTCAGCAGTGTGTCCCAAACATGACTCAAAATTCCCCAGACTACCAGGGATGCAAACAGAAATAAGACTCTCTAGCTGCATGGTTCCAGCACTTGCTTTGAAGTGGGATGAAGACCCATTCTCAGTTCTACAAAATGACCAAAACCTTGCTTTTTATATGAGTTCCAAATGTATTTCTTAAAAAAAATATGATACTGTTCACAACAGCTATGGATAGCCTGAAAACAACCTACACAAATTAGGAGAAGAAAGGCATCATTTGCTATGCTGTGGACAGAAAGAGTACATGGAGTTGATCAGAAAGGGGCAACTGTGGCTTCAAGCAGAAACACAACTCTTGGCACCTAAGAACTTCAGAGTGAAAAAGTAAGGCACTGGAGAGCCACTAAGCTATCATATGAGACTGGAACTTAGTTAACTCTCTTTCACCTGAAGTCTGTTTCAGGTAAAAGACAAAAGTCTTAGCAGATCAAGTGTAAGTTTGCAGTGGGATACCACCAAATATCTTGAGGATGCCACTTGAATACAGTAAGAAATTAAAAAACAAACAAACAAAAAAAACCCCCAAAACCCAACAAAACAACTACCCCTTCAAAACCCAAACACAACTCTGCCCAAAAAACCATGATGCACCTCCTTTCCCCCAAAATTCCTAACCTCCTCTCAATAATCCTATTCCCTCTCTAAATACTTACTCATTCTCTGAAGAAGATCCCACTCCTCTTGCAGAAATGCTCCATAGTGACCTATGATAAAATAGCATATCACAGACTTGTGCAGAAGAGTAAGATCCTGAAGCACAGTTTTCATAAACACTCACAAAGATGCAGACACTCACATGCCTCATTGGTAGAAACAGAGTTTCTCTGTCCTGCCCCAGCTGGAAGAGTTGGATCATTCTATTCTCCCTGCCACCCTAGATTTACAGGATAAACAAGGAATCCCCATGCCCTACTTTGACTGGTTCTCCCTAAGGCTGATATGGTGACACTGGCAGCTCAAAGTCCAACCTCTAAGGGTTTATACCAGATGTTTAATAAATCCCATTAGGATAAAAGATGATCAGGCTGAAAGATCTATTTGCACCACTGATCATTTCCTATTAGTCTTTCAAAGACATTTTAGAAGAAGAATGGGCAGTTACCGAACAAATCTTTTCTCAACATAATAACTGATACAAACTTTTCAAGTACTGGTTCTGGTTTTCAAACATGTGGTATCTAAAGAATTCAGCAGGTGTCATCCTCTTCTACACTATTGTGAAAAAGCTCTGTGCAAGTACCAGGGAAATAGGAGATCTTAAGTGTCTGAATGACGTAATTTTAAGTGCAATTTTTCAAAAACAGGCTGTTTGAGCAACTCAAATCAGAAAGAAAATCAAGCTCTTACTAAAAATACTATTTCTGAAGGATATTCTAGACACAGGAGCTGTCACTTAAGAGAAATTGGAATTAATTATATCTAATTTTTGGTTTAGGTACTACAAAGCGTTACCTGCTACCCTACTGGGTGTAACTGACTTCAGCAGTACTGCAGCCCCTCCCCAAGGCTTGATTTGGCCCTCTTGATATTTTACTGCCAACATTCACATTTGAAACACCATTTGCCATTTCTCTGCTTATCCAGGGTTCAGATTTGCACGTACCTCTCTTTGCAATCATCTGGGGGGCAACCCAAATTTAGGTCTATGGCATCACAGTAATCCTGAGCCAACAGTGCTGCTTGGACAAACACTTCAGGATCATTGGCACAGAACTGTGAAAACCAAAGAGAAGTGGAATAACCAGGCAATAGCTTTCTTTAAGTTCTGACAACATGTTATGATGTAGTTATGAAGCAACTACCTGCTACAAAAAACAGGCAAATATGCACAGTTAATAATACCAAACACCATTTCTCAAAATGATCAAAGGAAGCCATGTGATGTAATCCTTTGGGATTTCAGTAAAGCATTTGATACTGTTTCTCACAGGATCATTCTGGACAAAATGTCCGGGCCACAGCTGGATAAACACATTGTGTGATGGGTGAACAACTGGCCCATGAGTCAAGTGCAAAGGGTTCTAGGGACTGGGATGACATTAGGCTGGTGACAGTCATGACTAGGGTTCCTCAGGGCTCCATCTTAGGCCCAGAGCTCTTTAACAGCTTCATAAATGACTTGTAACCTTGCTGAGGATACTAAATTGGGAGGAGCTGCTGACTCCCTGGAAGGCACAGAGGCCCTGCAGAGAGACGTTGACAATCAAGGGCTAGGCAATCACCAACCATATGAAGTTTAATAAAGACAAGCAGCATATTCTGAACCTGGGACAGGGTGACTCTGTATGTACCGACAGGCTGGGGAACAAGAGGCTGAAGAACAGCACTGCAGAAAGGAACCCGGGGGTCCTGGCTGACAGCAAGTTGAATAAGCTCAGTCAGCAGAGCCCTGGCTGCCAGGAGAGCCAGCTGTGTCCTGGGGAAGGGATTGTCCCACGCTGCTCTGCACTGGGGCTGCATCACCTCGAGTCCTGGGGACAGTTTGGGACACCACAATATAAGAAAGATCCAAAGCTATTCAAGAGTGTCCAAATGAGCCTACAAAGACGGCAAAGGGTCTGGAGGGGCCATCCAAGGAGTAGCTGAGGTAACTTGGCTTGTTCAGCCTAGAGAAGAGGAGATGGAGATGGAGGGGAGACTCCATAGAAGTCTGTAACTTCATCACAAGGGGCAGCAGAGGGACAGCTCCTATCTCTGCTCTTTGTAACCAGTGACAGGACCTGAGGGAACTTCTGGGACTGTGTCAGGGGAGGTTTTGGCCAGATATCAGGAAAAGTTTCTTCCCCAAGGGTGGTCAGGCACAGAAACAGGCTCCCCAGGGCAGTGATCATGGCCCTAAACTTGCCAGAGCTCAAGGAGCATTTGGACAATGCTGGTGGGATTCTGGTGGCTGTTCTGTGCAGGAACTGGACTATGTGAAACCCTTACAATTGAGGATATTCTATGATTCTATGAAAAAAAAAAAAAAAACAAAACAAAAACCAAACAAAATCTGTGACACTTACCAGCTAAAGATCCTCAACCTTCAAATCATAAAATGAGAAAGATGATCATTCAAGAGACAAAGAAATATCAGATGAATATTTTACATGTGATACCCAAGAATAACTGGAAACAACTCTTAAAATCCTCTGCAGAACAACCAGCTATAGAATTTTAATACAGAAAGGTGGTGTTTAAGAAAAGAGTTACCCATAATGTCTCTGGGTCTGGAGACAGCTTAATATTTGTAGATACCAATAAGCACAACTGCCTCTAAAATTAATTCCCATGACCATGGAATGTGAAACAGACACATGGGCTATAGTCAAATGCTCAGTCTTAACTTAATGTAATTAATATTACATTTAAAGCACAGTCTAAAAAGCAAATTAATAAATTAATTTGAAGCTTCTTTGTTGAAGAGGAGACTGTTCTTCTCATTTATGCTTTTAAACAGATTTTCTAAAACTCATTTTGAACAAAAACGAATGCCACCACGTCTTTACATAAACTTGAAACAAAATTTAAACTCCAACACTTCTGAGCAGGTGTTACTTAAACCCTATGGCCCTACATAAATTATGACCGACATCAACTAAAGCCAAAAAAATAATTTGCTTTCTCTAAGATGACTGAAACTATGGAAAGACTCCAACCATGCCATGAGAGATGTTAACAGAGTAAACAAAGTCTTCAGAGCAGGCTGAACTCAGATGTAGCTCTGCCTAATCTAATTCTGAGACTCTGTGACCAAATTTGTAAGGACTGCTGCACAAGATCAATCCCAAGATTAGTTAGTTCTGTACTTTATGTCCAATAGTGACGAGTGGGAAGAAGGGCAACACAGCAAGCTCACAGCAACTGATCCTCTTCAGGTAGTGTCAACCAGAACACACAGTTTACTGAGCTGAAGATCTGTGACATAGCTTTCTACGATTACTTTAATTTCTGCCACTTGTATTTTTCTGTGTCAAAATAAACTACCTCCCCCAGAAGAAGAATGTACAAGATGCTGAGATTAGCCCAGTGGGTTAGAGCATGGTTAATAACTCTAAGGTTGAGTTCTATCCCTGTATAGGCAACTCACTTAAGAGTTGGACTTGATGTACATGTTGTGGGTCCCATCCAACTCAGAATATTCTGTGATTCTGTGAAAGCTGTACTGAGACAGATCAAAGGTCAGCACCAAGATATCTAGGGAACAGCAGAAGCTTAAGGATTTTGGAAGCAGAAGATGTGTTTGCTGCACCTAAAGACCCTCAAATATTTTCCTCCATTTGCTTTCTAAACTCAGGTAATCTTCCAGAATCCAGTATATCCCACAGTAATGAATTCCACAGTTTATAAATACCATTATGCTTGTTTCCCATTCATCATCTTCAAGCCAGTAACACTTCTATAGGCTTTTCTTATCTCTCCCCTCAGTCAAGGGAGACACTTCTTTTCCATGGTAAAGAGTCCTCATCCATTTAACTGATCCACTTGTGGAAATCAGTAATTCCTCTGCTCATGACAACTGTCTTTCCCTGCATTATTCTCCAGCTCCACAAGCCACTTTCCCTCTTTGGGATAGAGTGAAGTACCCAAACATCACAAAGCAGTCCAGAAGCAGAAGCAACACATGCTTTAAAGTCTGTCCTATCTTCCTTGCATCCTTCCTCTATAGCTAAACACTGAGCTAAGGGTTTAAGAGAACTACTCAAAAAGCTGTGATCCTCCTTGAGTGGTACTAGATCCGGGACATACCCTGACTCTACAAGACCAACAGTAATCTGTCTCTAAAGATGAGGTGCAGGGGACTGAAACCCTGTGAGAAGTCCAGTGCTCCAGGCCCCTGTGGACAGCAAATCCTATGCTAAAAACGGGACAAATAGAAAAACACACATCTTCGTGAGCTAAGTGCAGTCAGTGGTATTTATAGGAAGAAAATTAGATTTCGGTCATCCTATTATAACCACGTTAAAATGTGGACGAGGCTGACTACCTTCAACTCATGCACATTTGGAAGACGCCTGGATTTGTCATCACGAGTGTGGTGGATGGCCCGTGTGCGTTTGGCAATGCTGACTTGCGTCCTCAGCGTTACCCAAGAACGGCACGGCACGGTGAGCCCAGCGAAGCTCCTCCCGGCCGCCGCCGCCGCTCCCGGTGCTGACTGGGCGAGCCGGGGCGGGGGCCGCGCTCACCTGCACGATGAGCGGGCGATCCTCGGGACAGGCCTCGCCGTAGAGATTCTCGCGGCGGTAGTTGGCGTCCCTGAGGAAGACCTGGGCGTGCAGCATCGGTGTGTAGCACAGCTGGGCGCCGTGGCGGCGGCTCAGCAGCCTCCAGGCCAGCTCGCTCTGGTCCACCATGGGCGCCACCACGTAGTGGGCGCTCCGCAGCGTCTCCCTCCAGAAGGCTTCCCCGCGCAGCTTCGGCATCTCCCACCTGCTCGCCCGTGCAGCGCTGCGGCAGCCGCCGCCCCACGCCGCCGCACCGGGGCTCGCGGGCTTCCGCTGGGCCCGTGCCGGGCACCGGCGCAGCCGGACGGTGCCACCGCCATCTCGCTCCGGCCGGCTCAGCAGTGCAGCCGCGCGCCGTCCCCTCCAGAAACGTCGGCTGTGCCGGC
>JACBWW010000087.1:1328593-1372359 GCA_020086605.1 Lanius collurio
CGTGCCGGTGTGCCCCGGGCGCCGTGCGTGCCGGTGTGCCCCGGGCGCCGTGCGTGCCGGTGTGCCCCGGGCGCCGTGCGTGCCGGTGTGCCCCGGGCGCCGTGGCCGCGTAGGGAGCCCCGGCATTCGGCCGCTGCGCTCCCCGTGCAGCGCGCCCTGGGCGGCAGCACCTGCCGTCCTTTGTCCCCGAGCGTGAGGCCCGAAGGGGCGGCCCTGAGCACTTCGGCCTCTGCCGCAGCAGGCGCGCAGAAGGAAGCACCGTGACTGAGCATTTCAAGAGCTCGGACTAAGTGAGAGGCCAGTCCTGTCCTTGGTATCGGATGGTCAGGGCAGAGAGGTGAAAATGGTCCACGTGCCTGCACGAAATCTAACGGCATCCAGGACAAAATCGTTCATTCTACATCATTTTATAAAACTACTATCCCCAGGATGAGCACAGGGGAGGATTTCTGCTTTTCTTCCAGAATATAAAAAATGCTGCATCTCTACTCCAGTCAAAACAGCAACATAACTTGAGTTACAGGACTTCTTTTCTTCAAAAGATAAAAACTCCCAACACAATCATGTAACAAAGCACCAGAGCCTAAGCAGGGTTACACACTGCAATTGCTCAGTAAGCCTGTTAAGAGTCTATCCATGGACAAGCCTTCACAGTTCAACTTCACTGTCAAAGCCTGTGTCTTCCCCCCCTCCACCTTTCTAGCACACATGGCTGTGATGAATTTGCTGCAATAAATAATTAAGTTTCAAGCTTCTAATTATTTTTTACCATCTTTCCTTACCTCTCAGCAGCCTAAAGAACAAGGTTGCTGTTTGAAATCTACAGCTTCCACCACTATCAGCATTCCCTTTTCCTCTGCTGCAGCTGCTCCAGGAGTATTTTTTTTCCTTTCTTTCACCCCTGATTTACAGGTGCGATGTCTGGTAACTTATTTAATTCCAGAAGAAACAAATACCTGTTTCCTATTCTACCTTACACCGTTTGGGTTTTATTTGATCTCCATCTGAGCACCAGTGAACTTCGCTTTCTGGTGCTATTTAAAGTTACCAGTTTTATTAAACTGTGGCCCTTCTTGCATTTTTAAACTAGTATCTTCAGCAAGAGACGTGTATTTCTTTGCCTTCAGGAAGATGGTAGACTACTAAAGGAAAATAATAGCTTTAATACTGATGACAACATGCACTATGTGTCATACATTGTTGAACTCTTCCTATTGTAGATTTAAGGTATATGGTCCATCATTTCAAAACAGCAACGTGCATTTGTGAGCTTTAACAGTTCCCCGGTCAGAGGACTGTTCTTCAGTCTTGAGATTAAGATCAGCATGGTTTTAGCCTGGGAGAAGCTAGCTGAAAAGGATGGAATGTGTCAGCTGACAAGAATCCCTGCTTCAGAATGCCCTTGTCTTCTTAAAATAAGAAACTGCAATATTGGGTTTTGCCTTCTGATACTATTCTATCTCTGTCAAATGTGATGGGCTACTAAGAAACAACAAGCAATACCAGCACTAATAATGTTTTTATTTTTGGCACACTGTGTTCAGCAGGCAGCTATAATGGGTTACATGGCAGCAGCTCATAATTAGATATTTATGGGGGAAAAAAGCCCTAAACAAAATGACTTTCTGCTTTTCAAATAACCACAAGAACATTGACAGCGTATAAGCTGTAAGTAATTCTTAAGCAACCTCTATGACTAAAACAGTATCTTCAAGCTCTGCTTAGATGAAACCATACATACTTGTTTATGCATCAAACTCCCGCTTCAACAGATGGAACAGCATTAGCCCTTGTTCCCTCCACATAGCCCATTCAGGTAAGTTACACACTTTAGCACAGAACTATTGTACCTGTTTAAGTTTAATTACTCCTTTTTCCTTCCAGTTTTAAATATAATCAACACAAGTAGGATTCTTTCACCTTTTTTTTCAGGCTCACTACAACTGCCAGTAGTTAAACCAAACCAACTAGTCCCATTTGTTTTGTTTTATATAGTACCCTATGCCAGTATGTGCAAGGGACAGTGTGCAGTAGATGTAACGAAGTCCCATGGTCCATGCACTGTTCACACAGCCACTCCAGTACCAGTATCCAGTGTCCCTCACACATTACACACTTTGCTCTGGTTACTAACACTCAGACATCATACCTAAAACTTCAGAGCATTTATACCCATTGCTATCCAACTCTCAGAGAGACCCTGAGGTAGACACTAATGTCCCATTTCACAGGTGGGAAAACTGAGGCAGGAGTATTAATGGCTTGTCCAATATTGCAAATAAAAGCCCATCTAAGAGTTTCCACTTCAATATTGTGGTTATGAATTGGTTGTATCTAAGATATCAAAATCATGGCAACAAGAAACCATGCTTCAGAATACTAAGCCTTCTCCACAGACTACAAATTAGATATGTCAGCAGCAGTTTTTGCTTTATACCAAGAAGAGAGAGATTCCAGGTGAAACATGAGATTAAGAAATGGTGGTAGAAAATAATTCAAAAGCCAACCAGTGATGAATTCTGTTTAATACTAGGAAAGCCAAAAAGACACGCTTCAGACCAGAAAGTATTAATTAAAAGAAAAAAAAAAAGAAAAAATGAACAAGACATTTCAAAATGGTTTAAGCTGACATTATGTTGTTTTATTTCAGATTTCACAAAAGAAATACTTTATAAAACTAAAACCAGTTAACCCAGCCACTATCAACAGAGGGTGGTATAAGCAAAAGACACTAGGTCAGAACCTGCAGTGAAGAGCCATCTGTTCCTGTCACTGGAATGCTCATGTATCCTGTCAACTACCAGGATACTTCACTGGGGGACGAAGATGGAGAGAGACGGGGTTTTACAGCAGTTCTGAGAAGCACATCAGCTCCTCATAGTTGGTGCTTTGTTGCTACCCAGGTCTCCTCTGTATCATAAGTGTAGCAAGGATTTACTGATTTCGGAAATGACAGATCCAGCGTAGCAAAGGCAAGAAATTTTTCAATTGAATTTTATGCAAATTTCCTTTAAAAAGGTATTGTATTTTAAAATCAGACCATCAAACTGATTACTTAGCTAACTTATGTGGGATTTCCAGTCTCATTACTGAAAGGAAAACATATACACAAGGCTTAAGGCAAGCCCTGTGCTAAATAAAATATATAGGGGTTTTGGGTAAATCCTTCTATGTTTGTCTGAGCTTTGATTATGGGAGAGCAGGGGTGGGAAGATTTTTTCAGTTATTGTTAAGGAATTCTATTCCCTGCCCTCCCCATTCCATATTTTTCATTGGGAGGCGAGACTGGAGGTGAGAGAGAATAAGGTAAAGCATTAATCTTAATGCTTTACCAAGGTTCTAATACAGCAAGCCACAGAACCTTGCACAAATATAAACAAAGTACCTGCCTAGGGAGAGCTTTGCCTGTTTTTATCATGCCCAAGTTAAGGCTGCTCAATACAGTGACATCTGTCAAACCATCCACACTATCCCCCCAGGCCCCTCTCTCCTCTGAAGAGTACATGCTGGCAAGAATCCTTTCTTCTACCTATTCCCTTCTGAAAAGGGCAAGGCAGTGCAAGAAATTAAAAAAAAAAAAAAAAACAAAACACAAAACAAACAAGAAACCAGATTATTTCAGAGATGCATTTTGGTCTAACAAATGGGCAACTTTCCCTTCTAGAATAAACCTTTCTCTCCAAAAAGGGATGCTTCTTTTCTCCTATAACCCACAATAAATTAAAACCAAGTAAGAAGTCTCTGGTTTGACACAATAAATACTTAGAATATAGCAAATTAAAAAATATAGTTATAAAACCCTCAATGAATTCTCTTTCTGACCTAAACTGCAGACAGATTCTTCACAGACAAAAGTATCTCCAAAATCAGCTGCAGCTCCTCTCTTCTCCCTGTTCACTAGGCTTGGTCAACAAGTGCTATCACATACCCTTTGGAATACTGTTAAGACAAAAACAATATAAAGCACAAGAAATCTACTCCTAAATTTCTTTTTTATACTGCCAAGGGTGTAGGAAGCAACCATCTGTGGGGAACCCTCATTGCAGTGCACAGTGACAGAGTCACAGCACTACCGTTAAGATGGACAGGGAGACTAGGGGGAAAAACAGCCACAGGAAAGAAAGGAGATAGAACCCATAAAAGTTGGGAAAGGAAAAGATAAGCAAGAAAGAGACAGAAAAAGACCAACTGAGTCCAGCTGGACTTCCCAGTTCTGGCAGCAGAGCAGATGAGATGTTGAACAACAGAAAGAGTTCCTTGGGGTCTGTCATAACTACAAATGTTGTTGGCATTTTCTTCGTCATTGACAGTGAGTAAGGAGAAATTAACCCTCTCTGACACTGACACGTGGCTCTGCCAGGGAGCTGTGGATGATCCCAATAATTGACTCAACGCCATCTCCCTCCAGCAAAGTGCGGTGATCCCCTTCAATAACATGGACAGACACTTTTCCATCGCATACCTGCATAATGAAAAAGAAAAACTTTTCATTGACAATTTACAAACTGCTGGTCACCTAGCCACTTTGGGTTTGCCAGTCTTCTAAGTTACTCATAATTTAAACTACTGTCTCTATCAAACTCTAAAATCAGCACCAGTTTGACACATTTTCACAGATCAACTGTGGGGCACTGTTTGGAACCAGTGTTGTAAAGCACAATAGTTTGATGACAGCCTGACAGGTGATCCACCCAAATAAAAGCTAGAAGGAAGTCAACCAACCTAGTACCAAAAGAATAATTTACCTGTAACATCAAAGAATGAATTATAAAAGTAGCTACTTCCAAGCCCTTAAGTAAACCAAATAAACATCCCCTCCATCTTTCTACCACCACCAGAAATCTTCCTTTAAGGTCATTGTGTAACTTCCATAACATATAAGTTAGCCTGGAATCAATAATGACTAAATTGGACGTCTGAAGGGATAGGAGATGCCAGAAGCAGGAAGGGAATTCTAAAAATCACTTCCTTTTTCCCTGATATTTGCACCAACTTAACCCTTGTATGTAAGCAGGGGCTAAAGAACAGTGACCTTATCTGGCCTACAAGCCAACCCCTTTTTTTTAGCCCACAAGAAACTCACTTCTAATTACTACCTTCTAAGTGAAAAAAAGGCAACTGAGAAAAAGCTGTCTTTATTGTCAGAAGAATGACACTTGCCCTTCAGAAGGGTGCCCTCATTCAGTGACTACCTTTAGGGTCTACAGTGAAAAGAGACTGAAAGTTGCTCTGTTTTAACATTGTTATTATCCAAAGTCATTCTAGAGAGCGGCAAGAATCAGCTATAGAAAACACTTATCCTATATACAGGCAAGACTTTCTGTGGCCCTCACTAGCCACAGAAAATGCCTGGAACCAATCAACTCATTTGCTTTTGGAGACTTCTAATTCTTGTTACAGCATAGCAGCTGCAGAACAATAATTTCTTTCATGTTGGTTTTGTCCTTTTTTCCTCAGTAAGGATGATTTCCCTTGCTTTTCTTTGACTTCCCCAAGTATCAGCAGAAACTTAACAATCACCAGTGGGCCTGAGACTGACCTCTGAGAGTTTATAGTCTCTACCTAGACCTTCTTCATATTCATTGTGAGACTTTGCCCGCATCAGTGTCACGTTCCCATGATACTTGGAATCTGGTATATACTTGTCAGCAGCCTTCAGTTTATGGTAAAATGAAGTAGCAGCAAAGCTGAGTGCTTCACGATTGATGTTTGTATGAATCTCAGTTATTACGTCTACAGCAGCATTCACACGAGCCTCCAGATCTTTCAGGGGCAGAAGAACCTCCAGCAGCTGGAAATAGAAACATTTATTTTCCACATCAGTCTCAATAGCTGAGAATCCATCTCCAATAAACAAAAAACCACACCCCTTTTGTGCAATATAAAGACATATAGATCTTGAAAATAAGAAACAGTACCTTATTGTATTCAGTGCCTGTAAATTGTTGAACAAAGGCACACAATGCTTCAGTCTCCAGTGCAGCCTCATTACCTTGGGTCAGTTTGGCTCTGTAGCTCTGGAAAGTATAAGAATACAACGTGAATGTGAGAGGGATGTGCCTGACGTTAAAAGTCAGATAAAAACAATTACAGAACCAAATGTGTGAACTGGGAAAAAAAGGAAGGGGGGAAATCCCTTGAGGACAGATTAGAAAGCAAATCCACAGTAATTGCCAAGAGCCTAGCGTTCTCTAAAGTACAATGAAAATTAAAGGGAAGCCTTAAGCAAGGTTTCTTCACACCACTACAAGAGGCTCTTGACTTGCAGGCACCAGGATCTTCCAAAAGATATACTAATATTATGATTTATCATAGCAAGAGCAACAACATTTGTGCCTGAGCTCTTGTCATTTAATGAAGACCACCTCTCATGTGCTTCTACCCTTCAGCCATCTCTAAGCAGCCACTGTCTACAGCTGTCTTCCAAAATCCCTGTGAAGAAAAGTCTGTCAGCTTTTCAGATTGCTTATATCTAGAATAGTAAGCTCTGAGAAAAATGAGCCCTGATGAGAGAGGATGGTCCCCAGAAAGAAGGTTCTTCATTGTGCCCCCTACCTGGGTATATGCTGCCACAAAGGAATGAGACCCATCAAAAAGGAATAAACTGTTGAGTGCATGGGAAGCATTTTGTTGTGCTTGCAGTTGGGAGCACATTTCGAAGGCTACACAGGCACCAAAAGAGTATCCAGCAATGCGGTAAGGTCCTTCAGACTGTATCTGCTTCATGCAATCAATGTAATAGGCTGCCAGGCTTTGGATGCTGTCCAAGGGAGCAGCTAGAACATAGAAGTAAGTTAGAAACAGACTGGTGAAAAGTCACTGGCAGAGACAAATATGTTTTCATGCACTCAGAAACAACCTTGATGGAAACATCCAGGTTACTTTGCAGGTAAATTACTAAATTACGGTTAACAACTTGCACTTAGGACAAGTAATAGTAATATTCCTGCTTTCCAAGGATAGGTTGAATAGGATGCTTTGACTTTTGCACACAAACTCTTCATTCTAATTTATTATTCCTCCTGATACCTGGGGATGTTTGACAGGACTCTATGCAGACTAATAGGCCTGATACTTGTTCCTCCAAGTTTATTAGTCTAGAAACAAAGCCTTCTCTGTAAGCAACTACAGTTAAGAATGTTGTGTGTGCAAATTCAAGATGCTGAAGAACTGACATACCTTTTGTGCACTGGAGCCCGTAGCAGGGCATGTGAAGTCTGGAGGCCAGAGTGTAGAAAACTGCAGTGGATCCTTCAATGGGGTGAATAAGGAAAAGAGGGCGCTCCACGCTCTGAACATCATTGAGACGAGTAATAGTTGGCCCTTCTGGGTTCACCAGTAAGTTGTTCAGATCTAGTTTTGGAGGTTCACCTGGGCCTGTCTTCATCAGTGGGGATGACTTCAGCTCTTTGAAGGAAAGCACACCAGACAAACACAATTAGCTTCAGGGTCACTCTTGGTCATGTAGCCATAGTCCTAACAGACAACCTCAGGGCTGCTCTAGATTAGTCTGTTGCCTTACTACATCATCAGGTCACAGACACAAGGACCTTCCAACTGTCAGTTGCTCTGCAGCAACTGCATATGCTTTTAGCTTCCTGTAAGCATGACATTACATTGTTTATTCCCCAGACAAGTAAAAGGTCTCAAATTACATTCTACACAAAGCTGCATAACAGTACTCATGCATGCAGCTGCTAGCCAAGCAAGAAAGCAGTTCTCACACTTGCTTGTACACCCTGCCCCCAGAAATGATGGGCCTGTCCATGGTCAATACACTTCTGTGACATGTCTGTCACTTAAGAGCTATTCCATTAGATCTTTATTTCATGATCCAATAGGGGTTTATGTCACTAGAGATGAAAGCAACGATTGGGAGTTTAATTATTTGGACTCAGGTGACTGGTAGCAACCCTAATCCAGACACTCTACCCTCTGCTGTCCTGGACTTGGAAGAAAGTTCACGCAGCTTGTTGATTGTAAGGAGTCGAATTTCTCTCATGGTCATAGCGATGTCATAGTCTCTCTCCAGCATCTGGCGCACCTCCACACCCATTAAGGAATCCAAGCCCAAGTCAGCCAAGGAACTCTCAGCATTCAGACTACTCACATCACGGACCCCTGTGAACAAAACAGCATACTAGCTACAGGCCAATTTCTTTTCAGCTTTAGGCCTCTCTAGCAGCCTCCTCCACTTTCTTCCTTCTCCTAAAATCTCAATGAACTGCAGCTACAGAACTGCAGTTTACCTTCCAGGATCATCTAATACTTTCATAAGTCACCTCTTCTACAACCTCCACCTCGTCATATGGGATCTAGTATTTAGAGTACATACTAAATGTGCACAGATTTATGGCAGGGCATACATCACTCCCAACTGAATAGCTGTGAGTATTTTCCCATCAGCTCTAGACCAAATATAGAACAGCCAGTCACAGCTAGACAGATTTCACCTACTGGAGGCTCTGAAACTGCAGTCCTAGACCTACCGCAACTAATCCTCAGCTACAATGAGATGGAAGTTATCAGTGTCAATGATGGTTGATTGCAACACTTAATGTCTGTCACACTGGAGGAAGAGGTGATACTTTAGGCTTCATTGCCTTTTCCCCTTTAATTGTCACACTGTTCAATCTCTCACCCTTTCCTTACCCATAAAAGGCCTCTCATAATAACACCTGCATCTACAGCTTTTTGTCCCCTCCTTCACCTTGTGCTGCCCCATGTTGCCACCCTTCCCATTTTTAGGCTTCATTACTAGCTCCTCCCTTTGTTGCCTTCCTACTCTCTTTCTTCCAAACTAACCCTATAGCTGGTGTGACTTTCCACTTTCCTATGACTTCTAAAAGCTGCATATGCTCTGAGAGGTCAGATGTGCTGTCAGTGAGCTACAAACAACTCCTTAAATAACACTCAGGAGACTGTCTTTCATTTATCAGTACCTCTTTTGGTAGAAAAGAAAGGATCAATAGACAGTTCTGTCTGCAAAAGAAACAACTGACATGGGACATAATAGATGGAGTTGACAGCAATTATTCACTACACGCATAAAAATAAGAGACAATGTAAAAGAAAGCAGCTTCAAGACAGACAGAAGGATGTCATACTTGTAATGCACACTTAAACTATGGTTACTAGATGTTCACATGGGATGATAGAGCTGGTAAGTGAATACACTACCAGTTAAGACACTAAGGAGAGAAAAGCTACTTTTTGTGGCATGGGGACATACCAAGGTGGATGTTTGAAAGCTGGAATACTACTCAGAAAGTTAGTTATGTATCTGCTTTATTACGTGCTGCCCCAGAATTTTGCTCTTGGGGGGCTGTTCCTGTTGATTCTCCATTTGGAGAAACGTACCAGTTTACTGTAAATAAAAGCCAAGCCACTGGAGTATACATGTGTATCTATGTAAATACAGTAACAGAAAAAAACCCATACAAGAAACAAAGTCATTATTTGAGAGGAGGAGCAGTGTAAAGGAGAAAAAAAAATAACCAAACAGTCTTGCAACAGTAACATACCCAAAACACAGGAGATCGGGAAGAGCTGCTGAACAGAACACCTACAGCAGCACTGCTGCTTTCCAAAAGTATTGGGAGGAGACACTGCACAGTGACAGCACTTACCCAGGATGTGAGCAACAGCTTCTACAAGATCCCGCTGACTACCTCCTTCAGCTTTCACTGAGACCTTCTCTGCTAGGACAAAACTGGACAAGACAGGATGAGGTTGATTCAGGAAGACATCGAGCACCTCCAGGCATGAGCTGATTTGTTGGGGAATCGTTCCCCTCACCACAATTTCTTTGTTTCCCACTGTCTTCAGCAAGATACCCACATCACCAATGGCTCCCCACTGGATTGCCAGGCCTGGAGGAGAAATAAGAAGAACACACTAAGAAGCTAGCTAAAGCACAAGGCAGCAACAAGAGTGAGTTAATAAGAAAGGGACTTATTAAGCAGCTATGCTAAGGCTCGCGTTTCCTTTGTACTGTTAAATGGTCAGTATTCATTCACACACGAATGACTTGGGGAAATATCTAGGAGCGGAAAACAGCCTTCACCATACTTTATCACTCCAGATAAATGCACAAGTTTCTGGTGAGCTGGTTCTCATCTGCGTGTTTGACCAGACAGTTTATGCTGTGCAGTGAGTAAAGTCATCTTACCTGGGAGTCCATCATTATGTCGCTGCTCACAGATACGCTCCATGGCAGAATTGGCAAAGCCGTAATTACTTTGCCCAGCATTTCCTCTTCCACAGCTTACAGAGGAGAACACAACAAAATAGTCCAGGTCTGGACACTTCTTACGAGTCACCCTTGGAGCAGAGGAGGAGAGAGAAACCTCATCAGAAAAACCTGCTGATTGTACTACCATCAAAGGCTAGTGCAAGACTATAATGACTAAATTTGATCAGTTCTGTGACCTTAAAAACAGTTCTTATTTGTCCCTTCTACAGACACTTACCAATCCAAATGAAGGGTGCCTGAATACTTGGGCTTGTTGACCTCCCAGAATAATTCTGGGGTCTGATTTTCAATCATGCCATCTCTAAGGACCTATGGGGGGTGGGGAAAGGGATTAAAAGAGAAAGTATAGTTTCAGTATCTCCAGTTTCTCTGTTTAAATATGCCACATGGCTTGAGATATGAGAGGATATCACTACATAATGTATTTTTGTAACTTTGCAATACAGACATATCCCGAACATCCCAAAATATGACAACACAGCTTTTGCCAAGTCTGCTTTTTTCACTATTTTTTCAGTATTGACACTGCAAAAGTTCTACATGGGATTTTTCTTGTCCACAGGAGTCTAGGGCAACATCTGTCTTACCACAGAACTGAACTTGCTAGCCAAATACTGCTGCTTCTCAGGTCAAGGGAACAGACACATAAGGACTTTAGTCACCAGGTAAGACCAAAGCATACTGTCCTTTGAAACGCAGAGAACTTAACTAAAATTGTATGAAGCCTGACTGCCTCAGTAAAAAAGTCACTCAAATGGATGTTGCCTCTCGCAAGTCCTAAGCATTTTTGTCACTTACCACAGCCAAATTAAAGATGCCTCCAACTGGTCCAAGCTGCAAAGCTTCTTCTATCAATAGCTGTGTTCCTTCTAGTGTTCCAATATCACTGGTAGATACCAACACTTCAATTCCCAATGCCTTCCACTCTTTAACACGTTTAGCCTGGTAGCCTAGAAAAAATAAAGGTGGACAGTGCCTGGGATGAAGCATCCCAACCGTAAGGCCTTGGTTAACCTGCTCCTTTATGCTTTTCTGACTAGATAGGGACTCAATAGCCAAATAATTCCTAATTCAGCTACAAGACAAAAATTGGACAAAATATGAACAGTAACTAGAAATCATTCGAATTTCAGAAATATTCTAAACAGATAAAGTGGAGAACAGCACTGTGAGACCCTAAGGGTTGGAGTAGTGGTGGGGGGAAGGAAGGAAAAGTATAACTGTGTAGAGAAATGAACAAAAATTTAGGTACTGAGATTGAAAAAACTGCCTAGATTAGAGCAAAACAACAGATTACAGTAGCACAGCCAAAACCTGAGAAGTATTTGATCTATGTGTTTGTACACACAAGTGGTGTGATTGTGAACTTGCCAAAAGAAAGAAGAAACCTGCAGAGACAGAGAGAAGCTGTGTTATGACCAAATTTGTATGAGAAAATACTGAAGACTATCACTGGTAAGAAATCTCAATTCTACCACTGTAATCAAATTAACACCTTAAATCTGAGTAAAAATGTTTATGGATGTTATCCAATAGTAAGGTCCGTCTTTACAGATGAAC
Source organism: Lanius collurio (assembly GCA_020086605.1). Classification (NCBI taxonomy): domain Eukaryota; kingdom Metazoa; phylum Chordata; class Aves; order Passeriformes; family Laniidae; genus Lanius; species Lanius collurio. The sequence continues at coordinate 1,340,409 of JACBWW010000087.1, forward strand.
TATCTAAGGAGCAAGAGTGAGCATCTACACATGTAACTTGAGGGACAAAGTATCTTTAACAAGGAGTTTTTAGGCTCTTCCTTGTGGCATGTGATCCAACATGCTACAACTAGTGGACAAGTCTGTAAAGTAGCCAGACTTTGCAGAGGGCATTAAGGCTCTCTTATAAGAAGAGAAAGACTACAGAAAAAATCCTATGTAAGAGAGAAAATGGGTTGATAGAATTAGGAAACATAAAAGGGGGAAAGTAGTAGTTGGAAAAAAAGGTCAAGCTAAAAGATGGTTCCTCCTTTATAATAAAGGAGACAACAGCTTGTTTGAAGTGAGATAATACAGGAAAGGAAAGAGATCAAGACATTATTAGTCACCAACAGGACACTTAAAAATGGAAAGAAACTACAAACTGAGGTCTCTTGAAAGGCAGTCATGTTTCCCTGTCCCCTTAAAATTTTTGCTTACCAGTTCGTATGCCAGAACGAGACGTCAGTATAATTTTCTGTGCTCCTCTCTCAACTAGCCACTGTGCCAACTCGAGCCCAAATCCTCCTAGGCCCCCTGTGATGATGTAAGACTTGGTAGGTAGACAGGAGGTTCGGGAGATTGCAGAGATTTTAACTGGTTCAGACCTTCTCAAAGGATACTCCTTTTCCTCTTCTTGGACCTTCCCCCCACAAAAAAAAAACCCCAACCAACCAAAAAAAACCACAAACAAAAACCACATACACACATATAAAGAAAAGGGAAAAAAAAAAAAAAAGTAGTTACAATCAGATACATAATGCATCTCAGTATCTCTTATCTTTCCTTGCTATGCTCCTCCAGTCAATGGGAATGAACCTTGCAGAATCAGTGCCAGACTTGACAGTTACAATTGTGACAGTGTCAGCAGTAAAAACTGACCCTGTGCTGCCCTACTTATAGAATTTCAACTGGAAATGGATAAAGATAACCAGGAGTCACCAGAGGACGGCCAGATGCATCCGAGAATCAAAATCATTATCTCATTACCTTGATCATAACTTTGCCAATGTGTTTTCCTTGTGCCATGAATCTGAAGGCAGCTTCTACCTCTTCTTTGTTGAAGACTGTACTCCTCAGGGGCTTTACTACACCGTCTTTTATGCCTTTCTTCAACAACTCTGATACTAATTCCCACTCTTGGTTTCCCTCATCAAATATCGAATCTAGTAGGATCCCATGAAATGCCACATTCTTGAGGAAGAGAGACATCCCTAGAAAAAGCAATTTGGTTATGACCTGATGCTGCAGACATTTCAAAATGGAGCCTATCCTCTGCTTAAGAAACATTTCTGGGAAGTTCACAAGAGTAAAGCAATCAGATGCTTGAACTCTACATTTTCCAAACTCATTCTTGCATATACTCTCCAAATGCTGTATTCATTGCGTTGCTCTCTTACAAGCAGACCAGTTTCACAGAAAATACGCTCCCAAAAATTGTGTGTTGAGAGGACAAGCTGTATCATGGTCAGTCTGATATTAAAAAGGACTTTTTTTTGTCTAGTGACAGGTGAGTTAGTCACAGGGGAGCTAGAATCCTACATACATCATGTCTATCTCTGCTGGAGACTCTTCCTCATAGCAAGGTTTTCCAACAGGTTGGGACCTTCTGAAACTTAATTAGAATAAGGAAGCAGACTGTCGGTATATACAATCATTCTACAACAGGAGAACATAGTTGTAATTTTTCACTAACACATCACCTTATAACATTCAAAAATTTCTTCCCATCCAAGAGAAACCAGGCTAATCTTGCCCTGTGCCTTCAAAATTGCTAGATGCTGTTGACTGCCTCGAGGGACAAGAGGCCTTGCAGAGGGGTCTGGATAGACTGGAACACTGAGCATTCTTCAGTGATATAAAACTTACCAAATGCCAGTTGTGCACCTGAGACCAAGTAACACCAGACACAAGTATAAATTTTGGGGAGGCTGGAGAGCTGCCATGCAGAAAGGGACCTGAAGGTGCTGGGAAGCAGCTAGAACCTAATGAGAGGCATTTCCTGATGCTCCATCTTACCAAGATGACTGTTGTTAGACAGATCAAATTTGCCTATTTCCAAGAAGCGCCCATGTCGAGCAAGACAACGCAAACTGGCTTGCAGCTTCTCTTCCGCCAAGGAATTTAACACGAGGTTGACACCTGCAGTGAAAGAAGCAGCAGCTACTTAAACTCAACTCTGCTGAGAGCCTAACTCTGTCTTCAAGTGACTCATATTGTCTTCAGAATGTACAACTTCATAATGTGGAATAGCTGACAAAAAAAGTAAAAATATTTCTTGAACGTCACCTTTTCCATTGGTAACTCGAAGTATATGTTGCTCAAAGGTAGTATCTCTGGAGCTGGAAAAGCTATTAGCATCTAGCTGTGGGAATCTTGCTTGGAGATACTCACGTTTCTCAGTAGAACCTGGAAGGAGAAGACAGGTTGAAAGATGTCACTAATTTAATTTTTATGATGAAACAGCTCATTTTCTGCTGTACATCTTTCCCCCAAGGACTGTAAGTAAGCCTGAGAAGCCATCTCCGAGCTTTCAGTCTCTAAAAAAGTGTCAGACCTTAGGACAAAGGCTGTCTGGTTGATCCTGCACATTTATGAGATAGAGCAAGGACCAGAAACAGATCAGAGCCTTTCAATGGACAGGCATTGGATTCATATTACTAAATTTAAAATGAGAAAGCCATGATTTTCTTCCAAACTGTACAGAGGTAGATAAATTTGACCGTGCTGTGGAACTGACAAGCACAGAGTCAGTAGCTGCAGTTACCATGTATCCTATACTCAGCCTGGAAACTAGATCAAAGCTACAGCATATCATATCGGGGGGGAATAAGTATATACCTAAATAGGTATACACATATATGTGTGTGTGCATAAACATGCTTCCTCTACTTATTATCAACAATCTATTTCCCCCTGTGACTTTGGGCCCTCAGTACTCACCTACAGTAGCAAAGACACGGCAGCCCATGCTCAGGGCAATGGCAATGGCTGCTTGGCCCACACCTCCTGAGCCAGAGTGAATAAGGATACTCTCGCCCTTCTTCATACCACCTCGAACCACCAAAGCATAATAAGCAGTGGCATAAACCACAGGCACTGAAGCTGCTTCTTCTAGAGTCCTAAGGAGCAAAGCGGAAGAGACATCTTTAGCCTTGGAAAAGACTACTAGATTCTCCTGATGTAATTTGCCTTTCTGCAAGGGAAAGGTTAACCTGCTGAGGTAGATCAGAAAGTGTAAATGGTTGTCAGTCATACAGCAGACTACCACAGCTGCCAAGCACAGTCAGGTTTCACCATTCTGCAAAAGTATTTCAGCAACTAACCAGTAACATAATCAACAATGAAATCCCAGTGTATACTGAAACACATGAAGAGCCCAAAAAAAGATGAGAACCTTGTGCAAGCCACTGTACAAAAACTAGTGCTGAACTCCTGCAGTGAATCCATTCCAAAATCCTACAGTTGCTTGGGACACTATAGCCCTGTAAACATTTCCTAGAGGAGAACCTACCTATTGTACAGGTTTGATCAGGGCTGTCATCAGCCTCACACACAAAGGCAAATCTTAACCAGAAAACAGAAGCTGACCTACCAGTTTTCAGGCACCTCCCACAGAAACTTCCTGTCACAGTCCACCACTGTGGCCAGCCCCTTTGCTGGCAGCAATCCCATCACTCTTCTTCCAGCCAGGTCCCGTCCTGAGAACTCCATGCCCAGCATGCACTGCTGCAAAGCCCAGTTACCTGAAAGAACATTAACACAGTTTACAAAAAAAAAATAAAAATAATAAAAAAAAAAATATTCTCTTTTAAAATTCCTTTACTACAGCAGCAGTCCCTGAAAGTCAAACCCCAGAGACAGGAAGAGTGCTGGGACTTGTCTACTCTGTACACAGTCCATAAGTTGCCATAGTTAATGTCTCACTCCAAGAATGGTGGAAAAGGACTTGGTCTCATTAAATCTTAAGTATTTATACTTGATGATATTGCTTTAGTTTCCAGTTTTCATCTGAGAATTTCATGAAAATGTCTTGTTTCAGAGGCAATTCTGTCCCTCTGAAAAAGAATGATACATAAACTAGGAAAGGATGATCACTACAAAAATATATAGTGAAATACTAATTTTTACTAAGTCACATTTTAGGCAGACACTTATGGCAGTCAAAGAATCATAGAATGGTTTGTGTTAGAAGGGACCTTAAAGATCATCTTCTTCCAACCTTCTGCCATAGGCAGGAGCACCTTCCATTATGCCAGGTGGTTCAGTCACGAAGGGGAATGCAGCCCTAGTCAAATCACCCGTAAGAATCTCCCAATGAACTTAATTTTTACAGGTTCCACTTCCCTCTCTTTTATTTTTTAAACCATTTCATAGACATCACATTAATTCATAACTCACCATGAAGCAAGACAATACCACCTCCATTTTGTAAACTGGCAATTACTTTATTGTGCATTTTTCTTCCCTGATACCTAAGCATGTCCAATAGCAATAGCAGCACAAAACTTCAACATTCTCACCTCAGTGTTTACCATGTCCATCTCTGGAACCTTCATCAGCTTGTTTTACCCCACACTTGGTATTTATGCAATGCAGCAAGCATTCTCAGAGCATGGTTTACTAATTGTGCCATATTAAAAAAATGGAATTGTAACTGGAAGTAGAACTTGGAAGCTTTTGGTGTACGGCCTTGAAGCAGGGCTGTACTTCCTTCTCAAAAGCATGCTTTCTGGCATACACTCTAGCCAATGCATAACTAACATTCAAGAGATTAATTCCAGAACAACAATACATAAATACATTTCCTTCTAGTGTAACTAACTCACCGGGGATAGCATCTGGAGAAAGCTTCCCTGTGGCCAGCATAATGTCCCGGAAGTTGAGAGATGCATAATAGACTTTGCAAAGTAAAATATTGGGATTAGTTGTGTGGAAGTGTCGAAGTGGGGAGACAATCCAACGAAGAGATGAGAGATCTCCACGAGTCAGCACATTTACATAGGCATATTCTGTCAGCTCCTGAGGTTGTGCTGGAGAAAAAGCAACATTAAGAACTTCTATACATTAACAAAGGGACATACCTTCCAAAATGAGTAAATTCCTTGTGTAATTTCCACCTCCTCCTCCATTTGCTATCTTGAAAGCCCTTTCTTGCTTTTCAATACTGCTGATGCCCTAAACAGCCTATTGCTCCTCCAGGCACCACAATGTGCTACTGTTCACTTTGAGCTGGAGCAGAAATCAAAACTGTTCATTAAAAATAATAATAAAGGGTAACTGTAGGAATAGTAGCTACTTATTTTCTATTCAAAGTTCATTCAGATTCAAGGCCTTGCAAGTGATCCTCAGATCTCAAAGGATGTACCTTGCTGCAATGGGAGATGCCTGAAGGAGCCCCACTTCCCATCACGATATACATTCATCACCAGGTCCTTCTGAACAATCTTCTGCATCTCCAGGGAAGAAAGACTTGTGGGCGGGACAGAAGATGAAGGGTTCAAGTTGGAAATGAACACACACCTGAAGACAAGAGTTGTCATTTTGTTTGTTTTGCTATACACCTGAGAAGAAGCTAACACAACTATCTCATCTCCCAACTGTGACTCAAGGGCATGCTTACATACCTGATTCGGTGGCCTTCTGCTTCAAGGCGAAGGCAGTTCACCATTCCCAAAATTCCTGAGTTCGCACAACTGGTGGCAGTCAACCACACAGGCTGCTCTGATGGGTCAGCCAAGACCTCCTAGAAGACAAATCCCAAACTGTTTTACTAGGAACTACTAGGAAGAAAATAGCCCTCATGTCCTTGGCAGAGATTAGTAAGTTCTATTTTATTAAAAGTAACTGAACACACACACACACATTCTTCTTTTAACACTACTAAATACCTCATTTAGAAAGTATAATCGTTTGGCAATTCAGATATCTAGGACACAGGAGTTCTCACCTTTAAGGATTCAACCCACTTATAGTTCATCTCATCTATTGGCAGAAAAATGGGTGTTTTGACAGGGGCTTGCCGACGACACAGGAAAATAACTGAGCCAAAGAATGACTTCTTCATGGCAACAAGACTCAATGAAGCTTTGTTGAATAAGTCCTCCCACTGTGCCTGCCAAATCCGGTAAAGCAACAAATTAACAGCAAAGTCAAAAATCAGTTTTTCTTGCTTTCTCTTGAAAACTTGCTCTGTATTGTCTTAGTACAAATGTATGTTGGATTAACATAACAGTGTTTTATCCATATCTAAACTACTCCTTCTTCCCTGAAGGATCTTCCAAAAATGGGAGTACAAGTATCTCAAAGTCCTGATTAGGGAACCAGTCTTAGCACACTAGCAGGTGTGCAAAAACCAGAGCAGTGACCATGCCATCAAATCCCATAGGGTATTTGAACATGTCTACCCTATTTCACATAAGCCCTGTCTGCACAGAGATGGGGAGAAGCAAGGGAAGAAGCACCCACATATCTAAGTTACACTGAAATGGCATTTCAGAAAAATAAAAGAACGAAAACGCATGTATAGCATATCCAGAAACATTTAAGGATCTACTATCTGAAAGAAATAAAGACGACTGCAGGCTCTCAGAAAAGTATCCATTTGTTTTTCATATGCCAGGCACAGAGCAGCAGAAGGTTTTTTACAGTATGATCCCTTATATCAAGGACAAGTGACATTGTCTGCATATAGAAAACTTTGAGAACTATATTAAGTCCTGCCCACTCTCGCCTAGCTTGTATAATTTTCTTCAAAGAAGGTGCATTCAACTGAAATGTATCTTCTCCCAGGGATTTGCCAATACCAGGCTACTGATACTAATGAGAGATGTATGTTTTTTGTTACCAATGCCAGTAGCATTTCAGTGTCTTCTCTTTATCCCTGTGTTTACTGGGAAAGATGCTGAGAACTTAATCTTTCTTATCAAATCCCCTTGAAAAATGTCTGCAGGAAGTGAAGGGCTAGAATCCATGTAATTGCAAAACTCAAAATCCAACTACCCCACTCCAGAATTATAAACAAAACCCAAACTCTTAGAAGTGCTACTCTCTTCTTGTTCTAAAAGAAGAGAGCTGAGAGGCAGCATCTCCTCAAATCAGGAAAAATAAGTTCTACAGAGGCACAGTTTTCCATTACTGCTTGGTCTAACAGTTGCCAAGAGAAGATGATGTCCCAGTTTCCACCCTTACCCTTGCCATTCCCTCTCCTCCTCTTGTGCAAGCTTTGGCCTTAGTTTATCTGCATGATATACCAGTTTGAAGACACAGGCAATTCTTCTCTCCCTCTCCAGCTTCTCAGGGCTTATTTTACTGTATCTCATTATAGCATCAGATAATGTAGGGATAAGGAAAGGAAGAAAAGTGGAAAAGAAAAATACAAGAGAAAAGCCTTCCTTCTGGGAGCTTTAATTTAACTTTCATGGTAGAAGAACTTAACTAGCTTATAAAATCTCACTCCCAGCAGTAGTATCAAAAGTAATAAAGAAATTGTCCTGGCCAGTGTTTTCATACAGATTAGACAGCTATACAAAAGACAATGAATTATTTTCAGTGCATTAAGAAAGGCTTTCCTGACTGAACCAACAGTTTACTCTCTCAACCTAACACGTAGTAATTTGCAAATCTTCTCTTCTGAAGATGTGTTTATTAGACATTTCTGCAGAAAGCCTCAATGGAAAGGCATGCAAGCAATGCCTACTCAACATTCACCATCAGAGCATCTGCAAGCAGTAGACTCAGACTATCCATGGTGAAAGTATCTGTCCTTCAGGAAGCTTACCTGATTCAGGAAGCTGTGCTTCTGCTGCAGATCTGGGCTTGTAAGGAAACCAACAATTTCTCCCAGAGTTTCTCCCTTAAGAAGAGTGTGTAGCAAAACAAATCCTCCTTCTTTCACAGCAGCTGCCAAATTAGAGAGTATTTCAGTGGTATTCACTAAAACACTTGTTGAACAGTTGTACACCACTAGGTCAGCATTGTTCAGATTTCCAGAGGGAAGGCTAGATGGATCCCACTGGCTAGAGACAACACCAGCATCTTGTAGCTCTGTTTCAATAGCTGAAAGGTTTTCCAGTACATGGTCAGTGGCAATGTAGTCCACCTGCAACAGGGGCTGAGTATTCAGAAGACTTTTCACACGAGAGAACAGTTGTCCACTTCCTGCATTAGCCTGTGAGAAAAAGGAGGGGAAGGAAAAGGAGAAACCAAATCAAAACATGAAATGATATCCAGAATTGTAACTGGAAAAACAGCAGTATGTAATCAGGTTATTGGAAGGCCTAGAAACACTACAGTCCCATCCCAGGCATCCAACTAACCTCTACTATCTTCATCCTATGACTGGTCATGTTCTCCAATGCCACATCCAGGCAAGTCTTCAACTCTGCAGAATCTAGCAATCCACTAAGAAGAGGGTCATTTTGGAAGTGCATTTTCTCTCGAATCACAACCTGCTGCAGCTCAGAATGGAGGTTTCCATTTAGTTCCAGACGGCAGATTTCAGCAAGGATATGCTGAAGACCCTTCTGTGTGGGTGAGGACTCTGTAGCAGCCACTGCAGTTTCTAGTCCAGGGATGATTAATTTGACCCCATGCACTGCCACCTTAGATTGTAAATTCTGGATCAGACCTATGGAATAGAAGGGGAAATGAAAGGAAGAATCAAGATTTTTCCAAGAATTTTTCTTTTCCTCTTTGCCTCCATTTGCTACACCACCCGACCAGCATCACAAATTACAGCATCCGGTATCATTAGTCCAGCCACACAGATACACTGCAGCCTCTGTACATTCACATGATTAAGTACTGTGCAGTAGTTGCATGCCCCAAACAAGTATGCTTTGTAGCAAAATAAACTAAACCACCACAGTCACCTGTATTAAGACTGACTGAAAGAGGGCAACTAACAGACAACTTGTGATTGATTTAGGGAGCTGTGGAGGAAAAAAGTTTCTGCAGATACAAAAATACTAAAATGCTTTTTTGCTTTATAAACTGATGGCAAATAGTTCATCCTGACCGAGGATCAGGAACAAGATTACAAAAAAACAAAATATTCTCACCACAGCCTAGGGAAAAAAACCCTCTGGGGACAGTATTTGTGTGCTGCAGGGGAAAAGTAAGGAAAAAAAAAAAGGGAAATCTATTGCCAAATCTAAGGATAAGCATGAAGACACTTAACCAACATAGAATGAAAAAAAAATTACTGTCTCAAGATGAAGCAAAATTCACCACCAGAGAAAGAAAAAAAAAAAAAACCAACAAAAAACCAAAAGGTAACTTTTTCTCTTTGATGAAAAGGCACTTAAAGTGATGAGTTTAGTGGATGCCTCTCCATCCAAAACTACTGTATTTAGCCACCAGTTTCAAAACAGACTGAACTGTTCCTACTCTATTCTCATAGCAAACAATTGTTTTCATGTGTGCCTCACTAAATAATTTTCCCTGTGAACTGCCAAGATAGGCAAGGTAACATGCTTGTCCTCATTTGATTGTGGGCACATATCCAAACAGGGAAAAACAAAACAAGGTAAAAGACTCAAGTAAGCTCTCCTGTCAGTGTCTAATGCAACTAGGCTGGGTTTCTCCTTAAATATGATCTGTTCCCCTCTGCTTGCAGAAGGGATCATGCCTCCTGACACCACATCTGACTATTACAGATGGGTACATGTCCCTCTTCATGGCTTTTCACTCTTCCCCACATTTGAGAGATCTCAGGCAGAAATAGCTTTTAGCTTCTAGCAATCTTACAGAGAACTCTTGCTGAAGTCTTCTACAGAGACCAACACTTAAGACCTCAGATGTAGTACAAACAGCTTCTCTCAGACACTTCTCTCAATGCTACACTACCTTTGCAGCGCTCCAGATAGGCATGAAGATGGGCACTGGAAGACAAACATCTACTCTCAGTGTAGGGCACAAAGCAGAATTTTTCCAGGGTGGGAGGTGTCCGTTCCTGTTGTCGTCGTGGTGCCACAGAAGCATGAAGACCATTGATCTGAACACCTCCTGCTTTAAGGCTATCAAGGCAGTGGTCCACAACAACTTCAAAAGCTAAAAGTCAGGAAAGAAATGTAAGTTTCAAAACAATAACATATTTTGTTCAAGGTTATCTGATGAACAGTGCTAGGTGAGGCTGTCACAGAGATGTTACAGAGCTGCAGAACACCTTGGAGACTAGGAGGGCCATTCTACTACTTCAGAATTCACACATTCACCCTGTAGTCAAAACAACCACCAGCAAAAGTTCAAGCATGAGAGACATTACCTTCTGTATTGTCCTGGTATTGGCACACCTGCTCTTGATGTAGCACTGGATCAATACAGACTGAGCGAATCCTTGTGGGTAAGCGCAGACTGCGGCCAGTCTCAGCTAAGATCAGCACATGTAGCAGAGTGTCAAGGAAGGTCACCCAGTTTCCATTCCACAGAACCTTCCCTGCACTTGCTGCAGAAGAGAAAGCCTCATTATTTCCTCATTCATCATATGCTAGAATGTCACTGCTTATTAAATGCCAAGTTTGGTGTATGTACCCAGCTTCCCCTGTAAACTCCAACAGTCAGTTCTACATTGGAGATAACAGTTTTCTCAATGTTCTATTAGAACTCTTGGTTGTTCTCCCTTATCATACAAAGTATAACTACCTCACAAGACACAGTCAGGTGAATTGTTAATACAAATGGAATTCAAAGATCAAATAGTCATCATTGCAATATCCAGGCTCACTGCTTCTTTTGAAAGGGAATTCACCTTCACTGTTGCATTCTAGAACACCCTGGAAAGTTGGTCCATAATTATATCCACGCAGATGCAGCTCTTGATAAATGTCTTCTTTCAAGAGTCCAGACTTTGAGCTCCTGTCTACTTGAGTCCGAAAGCCATCTGGCTGGTTATGGAAATTCTTCTCAGCAGTGTTTTCCAGGAGGGAAATCTTCCCTGAAGGGGACAGTAACAAGAATAACAACCATTATAATTGTTTATAAATAATGGATTTTACTAAGACCCTATATACACTTACACTTCCTTCACTTACCACTCACAGCCAGATTCCCATTTCCTGACACCTCAAAGCAGCGTGAAGCAGGCAGGAGTCTCACTTCCAGCTGTACTGATCCTGCAAGAAATATTGAGGAAGACAGGACTGTGAGGTCATTTATTTCTACCATCATAAAGCAGAACTTTTTCTTTCACTATTTCTAGACTCACTGCTCACAACACATAATAAAGATGACCATAATATGTACTACTTGACTGCATGAATCCATTCTTTTGCTCAGTCATGCTGTACTCTTCTTCATAGTCTCTCCTGCATTCCACCTCATTTTTCCCATGCGTTCCTTTCCTCTCACTCCCTCCCCACCTTCACTACACAGTTGTGCAGTTATACCAGCACTCTTCACTCACCCTTTTTGGGAAGGATAGTTGCCTGATGAATTGTTACATCTTCAAACATAACAGCCATTTGCTCCATGGCCATGCCAAGAGACCGTGCCAGTGTTCGCCAAGCCAGCACTAGGTACCCAGTTGCTGGGTACAAAACTCTGCCATCAATGCAGTGACCAATCAAGTAGTGGTCAGGAGAGTCAGGACTCACATCTGTCAAAGAATAAAGAGCAGAATAAAAATAATAAAAGCACTCTAATAGGGAGGTCTTTCCCCCTCAATGTCCCGAAGAGGTTCTAGTTTCCCCCACTATCCTGCCTGACAACATGCAGCTTTTAAAATTATTCTTTCTCTAAAGCAACAGAGAATCCTGGTCTGCTCATGTTCTCTCATCCCATTTCAGAAATGGATACAGTTTTTTTTCAATCCAAACCAAACATTTAAGCTTCTGAGAATGGCTTCAAGGATGGTGTGTTGAGTATCCTTTTCTTAGTTTTACGAAAGGAATCACACAGGTAAAGCAGCAAAGTGACAAACAAATAATACACCCCAAAGCAGCAACACACCAATATTGTAGACTGAAGCAGATGCAGAGCCTTTGGAACCTGCTGGAAAGTCTTCAGCTTTTGGAACATCCCAGTCCTGACTGTGGTCCCATTTGATGTACGGAGAAATAAGGGGTGTTCCCACAGGGACGGGGTATTCCACGGGTGGGAACAAGTTATTTCCAAGAACATTTATCCTAGGAAGACAAAAATAATCAAAAACAGTGGGGGAAGGGATGGGAAGAAAAAGCAGGGAAAAGAACTGGTTATAATACTTAAGAGGTCAGGCAGTAATTGGTCTCAGACTCCATATCTGAGATGTACCATGAACACTTACTGCAGCCAAATTTGTAATTAACAGTCTACAAGATGCAAAATTTATTTCCAAAAGTTAGTTCCAGGTTCCTAGGCCTTTAAAATGGGACTTGTCTTTAGAAGGCCCTTTCCCAGCCCAAGCAGTCTCTAATCCAAGGGAGCACTTCACAAGTGAGCATGCTAAGTATGTAAAGCACAAGTGTACAGCCCATTTTTTTTCAAGGTTTCTTGAAGGAGTATTTGAATCTATGTGAAGACATGCATACTAGAGAAGAGACCGGAATTCCCTTCCATTATCCCACTCACCCTCCTCCCCTAGTCTCCTTACCCAGTTAAATGAATCTTTCCAATCTGTGTTAGGAAGAACTCCAGATTATTTTTGTGCTCTTTCTTCATCAAAGGTAGAATGCTGCAAGTTGGTTTCAAAGATCTCCTCAAGATAGCCTGGTCAAGTAGAATCCATAAATCACCAGTGGAAGGCATTCCTTAATACCTTGTCTCTGAATTCTTGTCTATAGGTCTCAAACCACCTATGTATCTGTGCTAAGAGTTCTGTGCTAGCTGCTGGAACATACACAATTTTAACAGGGAAGAGTACCCTTCCAGCAACCCAAGTTGTTGCACATGTGGTAAAGCAGAACCTATAGAATTAATGTAATTCTGCCAAAACACGAATATCCTTTTCCCAAGCAGACTGTGAAGTGAAATCAAAACTGGCACTTGAGGAACTGCAAAGTCACCTTCTCATGCCTCCCACTTGCATACACTCCCTTTCCCAGGAGCAGCCCCTTCTAGCCTGAAGTATCCTAGCGCATTTTTCAAGCAAAAGCTATTAGACCAAAAAACTCAGCCTTGAATGCCTGAGCCAATTTTTATCTTCTCTTCAGTTTGATCCCATGATTTTTACATGAGCAAAGAAAGAAAAGCCAGAACGCTCTCAAGCCCAGACAATGAAGTCTTAGTCAGCTGCATTAGAGTCCAAAAGATTTCAACATGACGCACATCTTTTTAGAGAAAAATATCTGCCCAGTTTAAAAACAGTACTGATTCTCCCTTCAAGTCACTTTCAAAGCATAAGACTAACATGACGGAGTAAAAATACACTGGATTGAAACTCAGAAGCACTGTATTAACCTTGATTCATGAGTAACTACTACTCTTCCTAAGACTTCCCTTGCATGCCACAGACCAAATAAAAACGACCAGTCCTTGAGACTTAAGGGACAGAGACAAGACCATACTGCCAATCCTGTGGAGCAAGTATTCCCCACTGCACCTCATGTTCTGCATTCTCTGCTATGGAGCTAATTCCACGAGGATCTATTTTCACAGGGTGGGGAGAAAGTAGTAATGATCTGATCTCATAACGGAAAGGCATTCAAGAAGAGAGAAAGCTCCTGTGTTCTCAGACTACTTGGTCTAGGAGAATAGGGGAAAACACCACTACTGTCCACCACCTTTTAAGACAAAACCTCAACCCAAATTCAGTGTACAGTTGGTAACAGATTTTTTTTCAGAGAAGGTCTGTCAAGTCTTTTGAATGTCTTGCTCTGCTGTAATTTTTGAACACACCCTCCATTAGATCCAAACAATGAAATGCTTTTCCTTACTCATTATACAGTCCAGAAAGCTGACTATCAGCTATCTGAAGTGCATAGGAACAAATAATGGCAGTAATGTGAATGTCTGGGTGAGGAAGTGGTAGTGTGTTATAGATTTCTTATTTTTAACACTGACATACACCACCCCCTAAAAAAACACAAAGAAACAAACAAGACCCCAAACATTAAAACTGTGAAAACTCAGAAGTACTGAAGGAAACAAACGTCCTCAGAACTAGGGTGGGGGGAAAAAAAAAAAAAAAGCAGATGCAGTCTTCCCTAGTCCTCAGAACCTCCTTGCAGCAGTGTGATACTATCAATATAGTGTCATACTGAAACAATCAAGTACAATACCTGTAAAAGAGCATGAGGAGCAATCTCTACTACAACAGCATTCTCTGGAATATGCTTCAGACCTTCGTGGAATAGCACTGGATTCACTAGGTTGTTCACATGGTACTCTGCAGAGGAATTCCTAGCCAGATCACTTTGCCACTGAGATTCAGGGATAGATGTACTGATCCATCGTGCTGAGCGAGGTTTAGGGTGTGGAATGACCTACAGACAATCAAGAAAGAGGGACAGAAGAAAGAGTTACAAGTAATAGAGAACAATACAATAGGCAAAAGCAAGCAGTTTCTCCTTTTTGCAGGTCATTTCTTCCAGCTTGATTGCTCAGGATATCCCTCTGCTTCAGGCCAAGTGATTTCAAACATTACATCTCAAGAGGTCTACATGCTCTTCAGGAGATTTCCTCTTCTTTCTGAAGAAAGGAGTCCCTTTAAGCTCAACATCACCCTACAGTCAGCCTAGGTGCCAGAGCATAAGCCATGCAAGCCACAGTTTGGCAATATTACCTTTTTCAGGGCATTGAGCAGTGCTGGTGCTATGGATGCCATGTAGTAGGAGTGAAACGCGACGCCAGCACTGCGCACCTCCTTTGCGAACACACCGTCTTTCTTCAGTGTGGCTACAAACTCATTCACAGAATCCTAAGAAGAGGAACATAAGTGAACCAAGAGAAAAGCTCACAAAATACTTGGGATCTGTATGAGCCACTGTACTCCCTCCATACCCTTCATCAGTTGCCATTTAAAGGGAGCAATAGCTGGGATGAGGTTATTGCCCTTCTCAGTTTTATAATGTATCCTCCTCTATGCCCATGAATACAAGAGATATTTTATTACTAGCTTACTGAGGCACTAACATCACTTCCTCTCACAGAGTATTTGAGTGTTTAAGTATATACAGTTTTATGTCCACTCTACCACTTCAATCCAGCTCCCCTTTGTAAGCAGCTGAACGCTAATTAAGCTTCATGCTTTCTTCAAACCTGAACTTCACAGGTCCCACTCACAATCCTGGTATGTACTCTATCAGTTCCATGCTCACCAGAGGCCCCGAAACAGTGACAGTGTCCTCAGAGTTGTGACAGGCTGGTACCACATTTGGAGGACAGCGTTGTTTACATTCCTCCCATGTCAGACCTGCAGAAGGAACACCACAGGACAACAAAAGTGTTTCTAGGTATGCACACCATAAAAGGAGGCAATCTTAACTGCAGTCAGTGTGCTCAATTCAGCACTTTGTAAAATTGGGAAGGAGTTGCAAGAGACAGATGGGCGTCTCCCTCCAAAAACAATTCTGCAAAAGCTAAGAATATTTACCCTAGAGCTTTAACATAACATTTATCACAGTTCTGCTTAACACAAGGACAGAAAGTCAAATCTTTGCACCATCCCATTAATAAATGGAGTGGGGGTAAACCCCAACACTGTCAAAGAAGCTACAGAATTGGTTGTTCTGTCTCATGTTGCCCTTAGTTTATAGGGGTCAAGTTCATGTATTCTCTCCCCTGTACTAGCTTGGATTGCTGAGAGATGCAAAATTTCCATAGAAATCAGTAACTCTAGTGGCATGCTAGGTTAAAATATGAAGCATCTGGTCATACATTATGCAGATACAAGTCACAGGAAGAACTTGAACTCAACATCAGATTATCAAAAATATACTGCATGCAGCACTCCAAATTCTGCAATAAGAGTGCAATTTATTTAATCTCAAGGGCAAAAAAAGGCTAAATTAGATAGGTAGACCTTTGTAGCATTACTTAAATTAAGAAATCTGGGATTATAACAAGTGATCTAGTTCAATATACTGCATCATACTTGCAACAGCTTTCCTCCTAAGTGTTTCAGGCTTTAACTGACCACTATGCCCAATAAGAAGCACAAGAACAACAGTGCTACCAATAATAATTTTACTTTTAAACACGTAAGTCACTATAAAGCCACACAACAAAGCAAAATTGCTGTGTCCAAAATTTTACCCGAGTGGGCAAAACTATATGACTTAAAAAAACACAAAGCAAAGCTTGGTCAGGAGAAAGCTTATTCCTAAGTGCTATTAAGGCTATAGTAAGTTACACTAGCCAGCTGCCCACTACATAATAGCAGTTTACTGTTTTCACATCTCATTACTCTTGCAGACAATCAGAAGTCTCCTTTATTAAAAAAATACTAAAACAAAACAAATATATATATATATACACACACATCTGTATGCATATGATAAGTATCTATCAAGAGTCAAAATCTCAGTCCTTTACATTTTCACCTTGTTTCAAGGTGATTATTTATAAGGCGTGTCATTGGCCACCTGACAACAAATCCTTCCATTTCCACTTAAATTTTGGATGGATTACCAAAATCCTGATGTATCCCAGGACACTGTATCTACTTAAATATTTAATAACCTGTTCTACATCAGACGAAAACAAAGAGGCAACAATGGCCAAGATTTTAAAGACTCAATAGTTTCAGAGACTAATTTTATCCCAATGGCATACAATAGAGAGGAGATGCACGTTCCTGTATCACTGTTTTGGTAAGGGGGCACCTACCAACAGCAGCCATTCCTCCTGGTGGCAATTTGGCCTCTTTAACACATCGTCCCCGCCAGTAAGCAGCGAGGATGGCTTCTTCATGACTTAAGGAGTTGTCTGCATAGCCACAAGCTAGTTCTCCCACTGAGTGGCCCAAAATCCCATCGGGTTGCAGACCTGCAGCCTTCAGCATATCAATCTGGGCAATCTGCAAGCAGAAGTAAGATTACTGATTCGATGCCAGAGTAAGCAGGTGTCAGGCCTCAAAGGTACACAGCAGTAGCAAGTACATAATAAATTTTTTGGTACAGATATTCTTGGCATCACTGCTTTTTTTTCTCCCAACAAGTGCAGCTCCATCCCCTTTTCAAAGCAATCCCAAGAATCATCATGCAACTCCAGCACTGTCTGGGTCTCTTCACAATGTAGTTTTCCACTAAGAAAGTATTTCCAACAACACGAGGCTGCCAAGAATATGTCTGTACAAAGTAAGAGGCAAGACCAGCTTTCCAGATCACTTTAAAAGCATGGCCTCTAGTTTATTAAGAAACCACGAATCCCATGTTGACACTCAGAACGAAGAAGAGACTTCATTCAGCTTGACTTAGTCCATTTGCAGAACAAATTTTAGAAGACATTAAATGGAACCTTGCTCCTTGGCACAAACATTTGCATAAAACTTAAAGACATTCCTCAGTCTCTTAAAGGAAGAAACTGTGCCACATACACACAGATGCACATGCAAATCAGTTCAGACCAATACTAGTCCAAACATCTTGTAAGAAAAAAGCAGTAAGGCCAAGAATGTCTATACCAAAAGGTTTGTTATGCACTTGTAAGGGGCAAAGCCCAAATCTGTCAAGGGCACAACACACTCCGTCCTTTCAGAAAGGTATTTCTAACAGCTGCCACCTCCTGATTACACAAAACAAGCTTCCATTACTCAGTATAAAGTGTTACCAGCAAAACAGACACATTAGCAGAAGGTGCTTATGTAGATTGAGTCCATGACCTCCCTCCACTAGCCCTTTGAGTCTTGCCTGAATAGCAGCTAGTCCAACAAATGCATGGACAGTATCATCAAAAGTGTTCTCATCTGCTTGCAGCAGCAGGTCTGAGACCTTCAGGCCCGTGTTCTTCAAAGCCTCATCTGAGCGCAATATGGACTGGTGAAACAGATCCAACTTCATAAGGCTCAGGCCCATGCCTTTCCACTGTGTTCCCATGCCTGCAGGATAGGCAAGCAAAAAGTGAGCTTTCGTAATATTCTGAAACAGGAGTAGACATGACACACTTCCTCTGGCAGTAAAAGAATTCTAACTAAGAGCAAAACATTGTACACTTCTAACATTCTCTAAATTAGGCACCACTTTTTATTTTGCTGCACTTAGCTACAATCAGAAGACAGTTAAGTTGGAAGGTTTTAATAAAATACAGAACACTCCTAGACATGTCACAGAGTTGCAAAATATTTCTTCACGCTACACTGTAAAATAGCATTAGAGCACAGAACACAATTGCTCAAGCCCCAGATCCACAGAGGAATGGAAAAGCCTGGATCCAGTGCTGCACACCTACCTGAGCATATGTACCAGAGTGGTCTACCAGATGCTTGAACCTGCTGAACCTCTTTTATGTCACTTTCAGTGCCAACCAGTGTGTACCCCCTGTAGGGCATGGAGGACACAGGAACTGCAGAGATATCACTGACCAGGCTTACAAATGGGCTGCATCCTCCATGTTTTCTGCTCTCTTGAATTAGTGTTTCCACAGCTTCCTGGGTTCTGCCAGAAATTTGAACCAGTCTTGGCATGTTACAAGTCTCCAGAGGCTGGAATTTGTTCTTATTTGGCCTCAGAATGACATGAGCATTAGCGCCTCCAAAGCCAAAAGAGTTGATACTGACAAGGCCACCTCTCACTGGTGTTGGTTTACAAACTACCTCCAAAGGGCCATCTTGTAAGGCAGGAATATCTGGATTTGGGGTATTGAAATGAAGATTTGGAGCCCACAGCCCATGTTCCAGAGAGAGAATGACCTGAAAGAAAAACAGAGTGTTCTGTACTCCACATGGTCTCATTACAATCATTCTTTTGTTCTTATTATTTTACTACAAATGACCATGTAGCATATTCTGAAGCAGTTGTCTATGTTTGGATAAAGGGCCATTTCAGAGAATAGCACTGTTGATGTTACTGAGGTAGCAACTGCATTACCTAGGCAAATTTTAAGACCATGCAGGAAGTCAGCAGAAGTTGAGGCTTAGGTTTAGCTTCCAGACTCTTTCTAACTGGCAAGCCATGCAGTCTTGCAGGAAAAGCAGCCTAGGTACTAAGACTATTACATCATCTTTTTCCCCTTTCAGATCCCATCCATTTATCACATTCCACTTCATCCCTCCCCAGTCACACACAGTCACAAATCCTCTTCCTTATCACAACAAAATGCTTCTATTTCTCGCTTTGCTGCAAAAGAATCAAGCTGAAGCACTAGTAAAGAAGTCTGCTTGCTGTTTTACGCTCATTTATTGTCTTCTTGATTCAAAAAAGCAGAAACAGCAGACTGGTCAGAATTGGCAGAGCCAAAGGAAAGTACTGAAACAACGTGAGGAACAAAATATCTGTGCCAAACAAAACAAGAGTTCCCTTCTCTTAGTAGCTTCTCTCTACATACAGCTCATGACACCAAACCCGCATTTATCTGTAGAACAAGCCCAAATTACAAATTACAAGGTCAGCTGCAAATGGAGTGTGCTCTGTATGTTTGCCAGTTCCTTCATCCCCCCAGAACAGTCAGAGATCTATACTGGCTGGGGAACTGTTCTTCTAAGTTGACTATCAGACACTGCAGCTTACCGGGGAGAAAAACCAATATAAATATATGATTTCAACTCACGGTCAACATGTTTAAAGATGTAGTCTAAGTATTTTCATGCACACTGTCCTACACCTCCAATACTATGCACTTTGAATGTGCTGTTTCCTTACACTGATACATATTGTACTTTAAGTTTTTCATGGTTTCTACCTAGGTTTGAGAGCACAGTACAGTGAGCATACTACCAGTGCCACAAAAAGCTTTGTCTTTGCTGCACAGCAAGTGATTAGACAGTGTGAGTAATTCAAAGATGCAGGTGATTTTTTCCCTTCCTTACCAGAATTTGCCTGAA
Source organism: Lanius collurio (assembly GCA_020086605.1). NCBI lineage: Eukaryota > Metazoa > Chordata > Aves > Passeriformes > Laniidae > Lanius > Lanius collurio. The sequence goes on from JACBWW010000087.1 coordinate 1,360,324, forward strand.
GAGGCCTTGGCAAGCCTCAGTTTAATTCTTACCTATCCATATAATTAATGGATTCTCTTCAAGTCTGAAATCTGGTATTTTCAAGATCCAATTTCCTGACATCTCACATAGGAGTATTTTATGGAATTCCAGAAGAAAACATTTACACAAACTGCAGACTTCCTGAGACACTTACTATCTAAGAAACACTGGGTTTGGTGCAGAGGTGGGGGCAACACTATCTCAGAGTTATGATCCTGTCCTGATAGATCACAGAACCACACTAAACAAATTGTTTGTTACATACAACACAGTATGGACTGAGAAGCTTATTTTATGACTAAGTTATCATTCCTTCTATGAAGAATGTGTCAGTCAGAGATAAAGGCACTAAAAAACCCTAAACTTTTCTCTACAGAGAGGCAGACACTGCTATCATCATGCAGATGAGGCTATTCACAATAAGTTGTATTTGGGTCACAAGTAACCACTTTGAAGAGTCTACAATTCTAGCAGTGGCAGTGTACATGACTTTAGTTTGCATGGTTCTATGGCAATAGGCTTAACAAGCAAGTGTGAACATTAGCTAGCTCCCTGCTAAGCAGTTTAGCAGCTGGAGCCAATAGATGACTGTCTGCCTACAGCAGTAGTTAGCAAGCTGGTTGCTAAGACAGACAGTTATTCATGCTGGTAGCCTCATCCCAAAGAACTCACCTGGTTTCTTGCCATCCTAAGAGAGAAGAGGAAGAGATGATATATCCCTGACAGAAAGCCAGAAGGATCAGCTGCTCTTCTGGCACTGAAAGCCTACACTGCCTCTCATTTTGGTCATTGTCAACTATTCCAAACATTTAATCCCTCTATGTATATCTGCCTCCAACCCAAACGACTCGCAGCAGAGTTCTGTTGGAAGGTCCAGTGTAAGGATTGACAAAGTAATCAATAAGGACTAACAAAAGAATCCCAAAGTCTTCTGACCAGAGCTATGCTCCTATATAATTTGGAAGGAAGAGGGAACTGAAGTGTGTGCACACAGCAGAGGGCCACCTGAGCATTTGGGGGTTTGCAGGATAGCCAACTGAGCTTTTAAAGATATTCGCATGTGAAGCAAGTAGTTAATGAGAAACACCCGAGTTCTTATCACTAGCCATGAACATTTTACCCTGAATCAATGCAGATTTTCTCTAAACCAAACAAACAAAACCCCACACACTGGTGTTCCCTACCTTCCCTAATTTTTCTTCTCAAGCCCCCTGTTACCTTGGCTAATGCAGCAAGTCCTGAGGCAGGCTCTGGATGACCCATATTTGACTTGGTTGATCCTATCAACAGTGGCTCCCTTTCACACTCACAGAAGACATTTACAATGCCATTTACTTCCTGTGGATCTCCAACCTAGTATGAAAAGAATCAGAATGGCTATTAGCCAGCACTTCCAAAACACACCCCAAAAGAGAAATATGAAAGATTATGTTGTTTGGACAAAATCCAAAAGTAGTGAAGCAGAACATATTCTAGAACCCAGTAGAAGGCAATAAGATTCTACTTTGGGAAAAAGAATAATTTAATGGAAAAGTGTGGCACGTGATGCAAGGGAAGAAAACAACCTCTTAGGGGCCACACTGACCTTGGTGCCTGTCCCATGAGCTTCAATATACTCCACTTCTTCAGGTTTGACACCACATTCCCTGTACAAAGATCTGACCAACTGCTGCTGCATCTCTCCAGATGGGAATGTCACACCTAGGATTAAAATTGCCATCAATTTCAGTCTCCTATCAGGTGCTTCCTGTTCTGATTTTCGCATCCTTTCATTCACTTTGGGCTGCCAACTACCCCACAAAAAAAAAAAAAACAAACCACCCAAAAAAAAACAAACCAAAGGCCTTTTCACCATGTCCTTAGTACTACACACAATAAGCCTCTCAAGGCTCTTTGTAAGAAGAGCAGAGGAACCAGAAATTAACCTAAAGCAATGAGTTAGACTAGGGAGGAACGATACTGGTTAACAGAATACAAGAAGATGTCTAGGTTAAGCAAAACATGAGAAGCTTGGTGTCTCTGCAGCTGGAGAGCAGGAGAAGCTGGACAATAGGGTAAGAGCTTCACAGTTATAACACTACCTACATTTCTACCATCAGTGCAGAAGTTACTGCAGAGGTGTCCTGAGGAATGCTAAACTAGCAAGAGAACACAGCTGTTACTTTACTAGAAACCACCACTTCTCTCCTTTAACTTCTTTAAAAAATAGGGTCCTGAACTTTGCATTATCAAAACCAAAAAATGAAAAAAATTAACCCCAAATACAAAAAAAACCCCATTCACACATCTAAAGAAGAACCATGCAACAGACCATTTTTTATGGCAAAGACTCTAAACTGAACAGTTAATGTAGGAATCTCACTTTTCAGCAGCTCAAGACCTACCTTGCTCCTTAAAACCATCAGTGTTAACTCCAGCATTTACTATTGTGGCATAGATCCTCTTTGCCATAGATCTTTTGGTCAAAAGAACAACAACAGCAGCTTCAGAGCGACAATACCCATTTCCTGAGAGGAGAGAGAGAGTCACAACTTCTGCTCTGCTTTGTAAAATGCTGCCAAACACCATGCAGTAAGATTACCACTTGCAATAGACTGTTGTGAGAATATGACATATTCTTTTAAAGAAAAATTTCATGTCCTAGAAAGACAGTGCTCATCACAAATGACCACAGAAAATTTCCATCAAGAGACAGCTATTTTTTCTCCCCAGATGCAGAGGGATGAACCATATGGTGCCAGTTTCTTCCCCACAGGTAATTTTCCAGGTTCAATGGAACATGCAACATAAATCAGGCCCAGGGTATGTCCCAAACAGTGCACCCTGGAACAACTACAAGGCTAACTCTTTGCTGTATTGAAAGAGCAGCTGGTCATGTCGTAAGTCACTCTCAAACACCATAAACTTTTGTACGTACACCTTACCTGAAACATCAAAAGCCTTGCAGGCACCATCAGGACTAAGCATACCCAGTTTCATGAACTGCACAGATGTGTTGGGTTTCAATAAGAGGTTGACTCCTCCTACTAGGGCTGCACTGCACTGCCCATGACGAATTGCCTTATAAGCATTTTCCAGAGCAACAAGACTAGAGGAGCAGGCTGTGTCAATAGTTAGGCTTGGTCCTTAAGAAACGTAAGAAAAAAACAAACAATGAAAACAACCTTAATTTCCTAGATTCTTCTCCAAAGACTACAGGACAGGGTTAAAAGAAACATTAAAAAACAATGTTAAGTAAGAGTTGCTTCAGAACATAGCAGAGTTGCTTAAGAACATAGCAGATAAACTTGATGCAATGGGAGACTAGAACCACCAACTCTGCCTACTTACAAGGTAAGGCATGAGAAAGGTGGGAAAAAATTGTAAACAGATTCGCTTTAAGGGCATTTTAAAAAATTCTGTCTCTCCACCAAAAAGAGAACACAACTTTACAGGCAGGTCCCATCTAATTACACATTCTTGTCAATAAAAATCCCTTGCCCTTTCTGGTGCTACCCTTGCCATTCTCTCTGTTCTCTGCTGCAATTCAGATCAATTTCCACCTCTCCATTCCCTTCAATACTGTACATGGATTGAATCATACCTACACCTTCAACCACATAATTTTTGTGGCCCTCCTACTTTTTCCACTTTACTCAAAAAAAAGCCAACTGCTACAGTCAGTAGCAGTTTATCTCTGGTCTAGCTGACTTCCACATATCTTGATACCAAATAGCAGTCTAAAGGCCATAAAGGACCAAGGCCTTTTTATAAAGGCTTCCTGACATCACCATCCTTCAGATGCCCAGCAGCTGAGTTATAAAGCCTTACAGGAGTCTTATCATATAGTCACTATATATTTTTACTTCTCATATGCTTCCTTAGAATAGTTACACACTATTTTCTCTTTCCAAAATGGATCTATGCCATCATATCCATCCCAGTCCTCTACAGCAACTGTGGTACAATCATGTTGAAATTGCAATTGCTGAGCAGCATCAACAGGTTTGGGGGGGAACTTACCCGTTAAGTCATAGAAGTAGGAAATCCTATTGGCAAGCATAGCACGCTGACAGCCAGTCATACTGTAACCCAAAAGCTCTTCTGGATCTTGGCTAAGAGCTTCAGCAGCTTCTGACCCACTGGCACCAATCCATACACCTGTGTCTGTGCCACGGAGGGTGGCTGGATTAATACCTATGAGGATTGGAAGGTAGATCACAGTAAACATAATGAGGGGCAAACTGGGGAGATACAAGGTACACTGGTACCAGCTAAAGCAAAACTACTTATTTTCCCTTTCTGGCAGCATTGTTCTCTTACCTTTAATAACCATTTATCTGTTTCAACTGCCATCCTTACATGTCTTACTTCGGAGTCCATCAGAAGTTTGGTATTGGCTTTTGGCCAGAACATACTGCGCCCTGACACAGGTTTTCAGGTTAGCTGGGCATTGCTAGAGTCTTGTGTAAAAGAGCGCATGGACTATGAAAAGTACAAAGGCTGACAAGAGAAGCTAACAGCTTACTTCCAGTACAGAGAAAAGGAGCAGACTGAATGGGAGAAAAATCATAGCACTTGGAATGTCATGGGAGCACATCAGTATCTATCTCCAGCCCAGATCTGGTGTACAAGACAGAAATGAGAATTCTCAAGCACAAAAATAGCCAACAACCAAAACAAGAAATATCTTTGCTCTAAAAAAAACACACAGCAAGGTCAACTGTCAGAAACCTCTGCTGTTTCTTGTCTCTGCTTCAGGCGTCCTGGAGACAGACAGAATATTCAATCTCCAGACAGAGGCTCAAATGCAGAGAAGCTAAAGTTAATTTCAGTAAGTCACAGAATCACAGAATGTTAAATGTTGAAAGGGACTTTAAAAGACCATCTGGTCCCAACGTCCACTGCCACAGGCAGGGACATCTTACACTAGACCAGATTGGTCAAGACCTTATCCAACCTGGCCTTGAACACTGCCAGGGTTGGGGTATCCACAACCTCCCTGGGCAACCTGTCTCAATAACTCACCACCCATACAATAAAGAATTTCACATCTAACCTAAATTTGCCCTCTTTCAATTTGTAACTAGTCAGTACTAGTGAGCTGGTTCCAACTTTTTTCCCATGTGCTTATGTTCTGACATAAAACTGATTAACACGAAGAATAAATTTCTTGGCTCAGTGGATAAGTAACTCCAAAATCTCAAAATACTGGCAGTGATAGAAGAGAGAGGCTCCTATTTCTGAAAGCACACTTCCTAGGAAAACCTTCTAAAAAACAGATCAAATGCTACAGGTTTTCCAAGAATCCAGCCAATAGACAGAAAAACATCAGGTCATCTGTCATTCTTTTACATCACGGATGAGAATTCTAATCAAGTCCTCCTTCTTTTCCTCTTACAAAGGAATTATTAAGGAATATTAGGGTAGAGCAGAACACAGAAAAGCTCTAGAATTGTTGATGCTTAAAGTGATTCTGTCATACTGGTTGTACCATATGATGCAGGTACAGATTTGCTGGCAGTCAGCAACAATTTCCTGGTTTGCACTCCAGAGAAAACAGCTTTGTTCTAACCCTTACACTGGGATCTGGTAACCTCTCTACCATGTCTTGGGTCTCCTCGCTAATGTGATGGCTTTCCCTTGTTAGAGTTCTCATCACAGAGGTGCACATCTGCACCTGTTACACAGAGACAATACAGCTTAATTCTCCCTCTTCAGTCATACATCTACTTACCTCCATCCAAAATAGCTTCATAAGAAACTTCCAACAGCAAGCGAAGTTGAGGATCCATTGTATGAGCTTGTTTGGCGTGAACCCCAAAAAAAGATGCATCAAATTTGCTTATGTCCTTGAGCTTTCCATTTCTCTTAGGCAGTCCATATATTCCTGTGAAGGAAAATCCGACACCAAGTCACAAAATACATCAATGTGAAGCAGCTACAAGCTGAGAGACACAGTGCAGAATGACCACAGCTGATTTTCAATTACACGTGAAACCTCACTCCCCTGCGCAGTACCCAGAGGGCTGCATGAGTATCTACTGACCTGTCTCACCTGGAAATGAGAATGCTGCATTAGCAAAAATAATTGTAACTTCTAGGATGCTTCTGGATATAGCAGCAAAAGACATTTATCTAGTTTAACTATTTTTACTTTGGCAAGTGGTACCAAGCACATATAGTCTAAATCAGTGGTTCCGGTCAGTCACCATTTAGAAGAAAAACAAAGGCTGCTTTTGACTTCTGCAAATCACTAGCTTGAATTGGGTAGACATGCGCCAAACACTTCAAAAGGACAATCAGACAAAAAAGGAACATTGTAAAAAGCCATAAACCACACAACTGGAATCCCTGTGCTGCTTCTGAACCCAGGAAAATATCAGAACTGTCTTACTGTCACAGCTATCAAGAGCGGGTACAGTATTAAGGTTGCCTAGATGCTCTGCCAGAATGCTCTTACATTTGAAAGTAAGCTACATATTATTTATTAGCTGCCACTACACAGAATGTAATATTATAAAATGGATTGTGTGACACCTTCATGAAAGTACTCTGCTACTGAATTTCTTGATGATTTATCAGAAGTTAATTCAGGTCTGGCAGGGTTTCCATCTCATAAATTCTCTTTTGATAGGATAATTCCTCTAAAACACTCAGAACTCAGGGTTCCAAAAGGACAGACCATAAGCACTCACCTGGTTTCCACCTCCGATCATCCTCTGTGACCATATCAACTCCATTAAGCAGGTTCTCCCAAAACTCCTGCAAATTCTCAGATTCTGGCAGCTTTCCTGCAATGCCTGCAATCACCACGTCCTCCATCTCTTAACTTCACCCTGTTGCTGAGATCCACAAAGCAGTAAGGCTAGTAAGATTTCACACACAGGAAAGTATATGTGTCTTCCTGACATGTTGCGACAAACAAGCATATTTGCAGGAACACCCACATAGGAACAGCCTATGGAATCTCTACAATTAAAAAACCCCGATATCCCAACTAATCAAATGCACCATAAGGTCCATGGGTTGATAAGGATGAAAAAATGATCCTGAAGGAGCATCAGGCTCTGAGAATCACCACTTTCTATATGACAACCAGAAATGTCTACCTCTACCAAATGCAGAGCCTCTGTGAAGTCAGCAGAGAAGAAAGATTAACATGCTGGAGCAGAGGTGGGTGGAGAAATTATGAAATACACATAGTAAAATACATAATTACAAGGCAAACCTAACAGGTAGCAAAACAAGTTCTACAATCATTCCAAAGTTAAATCCTAACTTAAGAATCGATAACAAAAGATCTGTTGGATGTGAAAAAAAAATAACCTCAAACAAACAAAACTACAAAATTGCACAAAACCACCCCCTCCAAAATAAACAACACAACCCTAAACCCCTCCAATTAAATCTGAGCCAACAAAAACCTGATGAAAAACCCAAATCATACCAACCAACAAAAAACCAAACAGCCCCCCCATACGCACACAGCAGAGAAAACTCACACAAAGCACAAAGACTACAGGGCAATTCAGTGTCATTTTAAATGTCAATGCCAAAGAAGTAAGCTCTACATCTAGAGTGTTTCCTAACTGGACCCTGCACTGCCACATGTTTAGAGAACTGTGAATGTGGAACTGAATACACATGACAGAGGCTGGTGCTTTAAGATATGATTTGACAGAACGGATCTGGAATACAGACAGGATGAAAAATTTCAGCTGTTGTCCCAAGAAATTTGCATTCATGATCCCAGTCTCAAATGCCACAAGACAGCATCATGCTGCATAACACAGCATGGCCAGGCACCTGTATCAGACCACAGCACCATACATTACATCCCTTTATTTTCTATTACAGTAAAAATACATTAACAACTGAGTAGAGAAGAGGCAAGTTAACTTGACGTTTCAGCTAAATTCAAATTATAATTTTAGATCCTAAGTAGACAAGTTAAAGGAGTAGGGGAAACACCCATATATATGATAGGGGGTTTTTAATTTAAAAATTAAATAAAAGCATGGCTGCAGGAACCAGAGATAGTAAGCATTAACAGTACTTTCTTAAATAATCCTTCAGGTAAGTAGAGGCAAAATATTCTTATATGTGTGGGATTTTAAACAAGTAAAAAAAAAAACACAAAGAAGACTAGGCATTCAAACAACTACAAGTCTGCCTTAATAACTTTGAAGGAAAAAGTTTGTTACAAAAGAGATGAAGTTTGACTTCCATCATGTACTACACTACACAGTGGCATGAAGGCCCATTGCTTAAGTGCCGCTGGTGGTTTATCATTGTCTCCCAAATACAGCACTAGTGGGTACTGAAGAGCACTTAATGGCTGTTTTTCCTACCCAAGATGTTCCATTTGGGCATTCTTTTGCAGCCTCTTTTGGTACTTCCTGATGCTTTTGAGCAAGAAACAGGCCCCTCTTCCATCCACATATTACATTGCTCAGGCAAGGTAACATTTTCCCATAGTTGCATGAGGCTGCTGGGGTGTGCAGAAGGAAAGCAGAGCCCTCTGCACAGCTGAGATATAGCTCTGCCAGAACTTAACACCACAGAGGCTGCCTGATTTCTTTCACCCTTCTTTTCTCCAGCAGTAATCTTGATTCAGATCTGTGGAGTAACTGTGGAATTATGCAACACCTAACACTGAAGCAGAAGAGACTATTACTTCATCCAGTCCATTCCTTCTGGGAGCAGAAACAGAAGTGCTCCCAAAAGGACATCTTAGATTACTAGGTCTTGTGCTAAATGTCCAAACAACAGAAGGTTCATTCCACTCTTGTTCATTTAAGAATGGAAACACTAGGGGCCAAACTGAGCAAGGCCCTTACTGAGAAACTAATCCCCAAAACTTAAGTTGGTATAAACAGGTCCAGTCCACTCAGTGCTGAAGAGAAACCTCTCAGTTTTTCCACTCACACAAAACTAGTAAGTCAGTTTTACTACTGGCCTCACCACTGTACCTGTAAAAACCAACCAAGGGCCACAACTCTACTACACTTTCAGCATTTCTGTGCTGGGGCAGGGAAAGAGATCTTGGCCACAAAATTTACAATTTAAGCTTAAGATATGAGACATTAAAATGATAGTTGTTCCTTCCCATTTCATAGCTCTTTCCCTGGAGTATCAGAAAAACTCTGTCCAGGTACAACCAATTGATGAAATGTTCCTTTGAGACAGTGAAGTAATGAAATCCATCAGCAAAATAATTTTTGCCAACTTGTCATGAATGTAGTTGAGCAAGACTATGTCAAAGGTGGAGAAAGAGATGCTGCAGTAATCAAAATCAGAAGAACGAGAGCCACAAATTATAACATTTTAATACATGAAGAACCAGAAAGGTTTAGACTTGTCACAAAGAGCTCCAAAAGCATACAACTAAGATAAAATACAAATTATGGATTAAGCAGCAGACAGCAGAGAGGATCTGCTGTTGGAAAACAAGAGTGGTCAGAAGAAAAGTCATTAATATTAAGCCATTCCTGATTAAACAGTGATTAAAGCAGTTGTTACAGCTACCAACTAAGTTTTCAGTCTTCCTTGACAGATAATAAGTAGGTAGACCATTTTAAAGTTGATTGACTTTGCCCCCAAATGGTGTACTGCATTATTATTTTACTTTATTAGAAACTTGTTTTCTGTAGAGCATTTTTTTTACTATATACAGTAACACAGTACACTGACAGATTTTCAAGTATAGGGTATAGCACAGATCAAGAAAGAACATTTCTTTCCACAGCTGTTTTAATGGAGATTAGAGTACAGCAAACATACAAACAGACTGTTTCTACTACCTTTGATGAGCAAAGTGCTCAAAAGCAACAGGTCAAAACAGGAGAAGAAGGACAAACAGGAGTCTTCTATTTCTTAAGGCTGTATTTGCTAAATCCATCTCACATCCTAACATCCTTCTTCCTCAGTTTATGCCATGCTTTTGCTTAAATTGAGCTGTGTGAATTTTCCTCAGACAACTTGTGTTTTTAATTGAGAGAAGCAAACACACCACAGCCAACCTTCCCTCTCTCTGCCAAAATAGCAGTGCAGTAGACACCTCAGTTAAGCCTAAACTACCATCTCACTGGATTTGCACAATATTTTTTAGCAATTCTACTGTGCTGCTGACTCATCCAGTTAGGGACTAGTAATAACTAACAATCCTTTCTGGTATCAAAGCTACTCTTAAGTTGAAATACTGTTTTCTATTGCATTTAAAACATTTGTTTTTCAGTCTCTCACTAATTTGCCACAAAAAAATTAATAAAAAAAGTATTAATCATCATTTTCCACCATCCCTGGCAGCTGTACAACTTTTTTACAATACTTTTATCTACTGTTTCTGTAGAGAAATAACCCTCTGACCACTAAGCATGTAAGCTCACAAAGGGAAAGAAAAGCCAAAAAATCCAACCCCAAAACCCACAAACAAAGATGTGAAGGTAAAATCTGATTTCTTTGCCTGCTCATACCTGACTTGCCAACGACTGAACATAAACTTACTCTGCTGTAACTTGTTCACTAGGGTTCAGGGAAGAAAGGAAGGGGAGAAGGAGGGAGAAACAGCTGACTGCAAAGAAATGACAAATAACCCCCAAATCTTGTTTTGCCTGATGCTCATTTCCTCTTCCTAGACAGGAGCAATATATTTATTACATTGTTATTTTGACAGCTGTCATCACGGTGGGACAGAATCCTTAAAGTCAGTTCTGCTGCTGTTTCTAAGCAGTCCAATTCTTCTTTTTTTTTTTTTGGAGCTCTCATCATTGTAAAATGAAGCACTCATGACTCCTCCATAGCTTTCTTCAGCACAGATATTGATGAAAGGATGGTTTTCTTTGTTTTTCAGTATCATTACATCACAACCCAGGTTTCCTAATCTCTTGACTATCATTTCTAGAATTTGTAATAAACTGTCCTTACACAGAAACTTCTCTTATGAAGAGCTATGATGCTTGCCTCCAAAACCCCTTCACAGAATAGAGGCAAACACAGTCTAGCTTTCTTTTTTTTTTTAAAGCATTTGGTTACCATCAATCTGTATGTTACAGATTCAATTTAACAAAAACCTTACAATTGCCTCTGTTTCAGGTCTGTATTTGTCCTTTCAACCACAACACAAATGAAAAACAGTAGAGTATGATCATATTTAAAATGCACTGTTTAGTGGGAAACACAATCTGGTTCAAAGCCGTTACTGGAGAAAAAGTTAGACTTTGCTCACAGAATCAACACAGATCGGCCGATTTCCAACTGGTCAGAAACTAACTGTATAAAAATCTAAGCTCCAAGTATGACTATATCACGTTTGCAAAAACATCTGTTCTTAACTGCCCTCGTTCTCTGAATTCACCCACTAAATGTAGCTTTTCACAAGGTACTATTATTTTCAGTTTGCTTCAAGAAGGATAGAGGCTGCAGGAAAAACTGACCCCTTTGCTCATGTAGCTTGAGGTTTCTTCTCCCATTTTTTAAGACATGCTCCACAGCTCCCAAAGGTGGTCTGATGGAGTATGCAAGTTAAGTTACACAACCTTATTACTGCCTCTAAATTTAAGCACACAAATAAAGCTTTTAGCTAGGAAAATATGCATTCAGTATCTTATAGGACCGTATACCAGGAAAAGAATGTGGAATAAGAACCAAAGAAATGCAAAAACAGCCAAAGAGAGAAGATGATCACGTTCCTGACACAATCGCATCATCAAATCCGTACTGGTGTACGATCACCAGGTTACCTCGTGTGTGCCGTTGGTTTACACCGAAGTAGGAAAAAACAGTTTAGCAGTATGCACGGCACGTTTTTTCAGAGGGATTCCCAGAACCTACTGTCGAGTCTTCTTTCACAATAGCGAGTGCCGATCTCCTCTTGTACACGCTTCTTCAGCTTGCCACGACCGTGCCTTCGCGCTAACGCAGGACGGCGTGGAGAGCGCAGCGCCGTCGTCCCGCTGCCCGGGCAGAGCGGCCGGTCCAGCCCCGGCGCCCACCCGAGACAGTCGGGGCTCGGCGCCCGAGCTGCGGCAGGGC
>JACBWW010000087.1:1372459-1387258 GCA_020086605.1 Lanius collurio
CGCGCGAGCACTGCGGGGAGCGGGGCCCGGCCGCGTCCCCGATCCCGCTCGGCCCGGCGGCGAGGGGTCGCGGCAGTGGCGGCGGCACGGTCCCCGCCCGCCGCCAAGATGGCCGAGCGCCAGCACCACAATGCAGCCACCTTGCAGGGCGGGCGGAGCGGGAGGCTGCGGCATCGAACCAGCAGCTGAGGTGGGGGGACTCTCCCCGGAGCGGCCGCGCTGGGCCACGGGAGAGCGGCCCGCAGCAACAGGGCGCGGCGAAGCCGGGGCCGGGGAGCAGAACCTTTCGGTCGTGCAGACCGAGCCCTCGGGGCCCAGCCGAGCCCGCGAACCCTCATCGCCCACCCGGCGTAGCGGGCAAGATGGAGCCTCCTCGGTGCACCCGCGGGGACCAGCGGCCCGCGGAGCCAGGAGCAGAAGCTGCCGCTCTCCTGACCGCGCCGCACCCTCTGCCCCGCCGATACCTGCACCGGTGCGGATGGCGTCGTGTCAGCAGGACTGTCGTCAGCTCAGCACAGGGTCGGGAAGCTGCGGGTCGGGCGCTCCGGGTGGACGCTGCAGCGGCCAGTGCCGAGCTGCGCACTACCGATACTCCGCTCTCTCCTCACTATCTCCCTCTAGCTCCCACCGCTATTTAAGCAGTCGCCACCTCCGGCGGCCACGCCACATGGGCTGACAGTTTACTCCTCGCCGCAGTCCAATGAGAGCCGGGGCAGGGCCGCCCCGAGTCGGACCCGGGGTGATGCCAACCCCTAATCCGCCGGAGCCGCTCCACGGGAGGAGGGGACCCTGGCTAGGCCGGGGCGGACACAGGCGGGCCTCCGTGCCCGCGGCACCGGGCCAAGCTCTCACGCCCCGCTCCGCCCCGTATTGGAGGTCGTGGAAGGCCGGGAGCGGCTGGCTGTGGGCTAGCCGGGCCGGGGACGAGGCAGCGCCCACCCCCCCCCGTGGGCGCGGACCTTTTCGTGTCCCTCTCCCACCTCCCCGCGGGTAGGTACGCTATGGGGGTACGGCCGCGTAGCGCCGGCACCGTGGCTCGGCGGGCGCCGGTCCAAGCGCGGTCAGCTGGCGCAGCGCCCGCGCGCACCCGCGGCGCACAAAGGGAAGAGACGCGGGGCCGAACGCGCAATCCCGGGACGGCACCCAATACGGAGGCGGGGGCACGTGGGCGGGGGCGCGGCCCTGCCAATCGCGGGCCCCGCGCGGTGTTGCTAAGCGATAAGGCGATGTGGTGACGACGGCTGAGGGGTGGCTGGGGCCGCCGGCAGAGCGAGCAGCGCCCGTCCTCGCTCTGCCGGCGGCGGCGGTCGTTCACCCCGGCGGAGCGCGGTCCCGGGGTTACCACAGGGCAGCAGGCACGCCGGCCAGGGATGCGCTGCCCCGTGCCCAGGCCCGTCGCGCTGCCCTGACTGGCGGCAGCAGAGCGAGTCAGGAGGCCGGGGGCGGGCGCCAGAGATTCTGTCCCCGCCGTGCCCCTCGTACGCCCCCCTTCCTACTGACGGAACGGGGCGGATCGCTCTGCGTGTGGGCACCTTTCATCCACTTTCCCTGTAACTTGCTCTCTTCGGTTAAACCCGAACGGTAACGAATTTGAATTTTCTTCTGTATTGCCTACGACTGCCACTCCGAAACAAAAAAGTCTTTCGGTCGACAAATGTGGGCTTGAACACGGGGATGCAAGAAATTCCCTGCCCTGCCTTGTCTCTCGTCCATGGTTTGAACTGGCTCTGGGCAGAGGCCTCGCTCCCGGTAGCCCTTGCACGGCCGCTTCGCAATACCGCTCCATTTCGACCTTCTCGGGGCAGACCTTTTGCCTTTATCTATATATTCCTCAACATAACAGGTTTTTAACCCTTAGGTAAGAACAACAATAAATAATGTCCTCTTTCACCTTTTCAGTACTCTGTGATCTGCCTGAATTCTCTTCTTTATAGGCATTCCTTTCTTTGTACAATTCAATAGCATCCACAGTAGCACCTTGCTGCCACTCTTTTCATCTGGTTCTTAAGAATCACTGCTCAGTTTGTTAAATATTTTGGTCATAAGAGAAATATACGAGAATATTCCTGCTATATTTATTACACCTGTATTTAGCACAATCTCCCCATGCAGGATCCAAGCAATATGTTAACATTATTTATTATTATGCGTATTTTGTTAATTTTCATACTTGCTATGTTCTTAGAACTACTCTGAAACAAATATACAATGACTGAACTACTTTTTTTTCTGCCACAAGTAAAATAAAATGAACCAACCTAGCTATCATCTTTCCTTACCTACAGTTGACTTAAGGAAACTTGTTTCTCAGGGAAACGGAATAAATTAAAGCTGCATTACTGACAAGAGGTCTGCATGAACAGGCATGCCAGGTGACATGGGAAGGGAGTAAGTGGGACACCACACCAAACAACCACAAAAAAGAAGGAAAAAAAAACCCAACAGAAAACCCTCAAACAAGCAAGCAAGCAAAAAAAAAAGCCCTAAAAACCTGCATACAAACCTACACAAAAGCATTTCTGAAATCTGCAGCCCATCAGTTTACACCCACGGTGTAAGGAATAAAGGGAAATGTTTTCCAGGTTCAGATGCAGAATTACAACGATTGTGGAACAAACTGCTCTTCTACGCTGCTTTTAACATGTGCACAAAATCTCATACCACCAAACTATTGTGCATCTCCATAGGTCAATATTAAACATGGAAATAACAAAATTTCTTTCAGGATGATCTATAACTATTACAAAAATTGTAATTTACACATTGAGTTCTAGAAATAACCAGTGAGTGCTTTAACTGGTGTGATCTGGGCCAAAATTCCTGTAGTTGTTAGAAACGACTATGCTTTGTACTACAGAAAGAGTTCATTCAGGGCCTGGTTCAAGGAAGTGCATCGTGTTGTCCTGGCTCATGAACAATGTTGAATCAAATGACAGGATTTTGAAGTAATGAAAAGATTTAGAAAGAAGCTCACAAGGTCTCTTAGGTCTCACATTGGCTTAGTAAGATTTAATGAAATTTCTTGCAGATTTAGCATCTGATTATAATATCACTGTACCTTTGCACTAAAGCAAAATATTTTCAGCAGGTAGTAAAAAATAATTATTCAAATTCTCAAACAGATTACCATCACATTATCAGGTGCTGAAGAGAGGACCTCTTTGCAAATCATATCAGGAAAGCATTTCTATAATAAAATACTCCAGAAAAAAAAGATGCTCATGGGTAAGTAGCTCTCTTCCTTCGTTTGTCCTTTTTAGATTCTATATGTTTAGCAGAAACTGGGAAGTATTATTCACTTCAGTGATACCACTTGCAAAATCACAGAATCTCTTAGATTGGAAGGTAGCTCTTCAGATCACCTAGTCCCAGCCTTCAACTGAAGGGTCAGCTGGAACAGGCTGGCCAGGCCCATGTCCATTTGGGTTTTGAGTACCTCCATAGACAGAGACTCCATAACCCATCTGGACAATCTCTTCCAGTGTTTGACCATCACCACAATAAAAAGTTTTTTCTTAAAATTTTCACGTGCATTTCCTTTACTTATAGGAAAGCTCATCTCTGTACTATCCCAGGACAGCTCAGCATTACTGGAAATGCTACAAAAATACACTGATTACTTGTTTTAATGTCCTGGCATGTTCATTACTACATAGCTATCCTTTTTTACATCACAAGTCATTTAAGTGTTCTTTTCGTTTCATCTGTTTTAAGACTTACTTCTTACAACACGTCTGATTCTGAGTATATGATTATAAGCCACTAGCAGTGTTTCTCACTGCTTTAAAGTCCATACAATCTCTTGTCAAGGGAAAATACAATCACTGGTGTGACAGTAGAAATTTAATTTTATACTCTTTCATGCTCTCTGAACAAGTAGAAAAAGCCACAGAAGATGAGAAATAATGCAGACTCAGATATAATCTTTTTAAACCCCTTTCTTTCAAGTAGAGAGATAGCTGCACAAGATTAACGGTTGCATTGTTAATTAGAAGAAGACAAGTAGGTTGAGGCATCCCACTTCTAAACTTAAATCACACCTACAGTTTCTCAACAAAATATCTGCTAAAGTCCTGCAAGCCCTGCCTGAAGGCACAAGGCTTTACCTGTGTGTTAAGTGGGCATTTCTAAATCCATGATGCAAGAAAATCTTAACATATATAATTAAAATAAATCAATATTAACAGTAAAGACTATAATCTCATAATGCACCCCAATTAACCCTTTATTTTAGGTTTCACTGTATGAAATGGGTTATTTGTTCTCTCTTCTGGCTGCAAATATCTTGACATACAAAACTGAGCTGATAATTAGATCGGATATAGAGACATCAAAGTAAGTTAATAGCAAGTGTGAACCTGCAACATGCTGCCAACATAGAAATCAGTCTTTAATATTATAATTGCGGATTTTTGCCATGCTAGAAGAGAATTTTGGTTTCAATAGATGAGCACAAGATAAACTACTGGGTTTTAACTTCTGCTGAACTTCCAGCCTTGTTCCTCTGACTGTCAAATCTTCAGCTGACATTTCAAATTTATCCTTGGCTTTGACATTTTGCTGAGATTCTTCAGATTGCTCAGTTGAATGTACAGCTTCAAACTCCGCTGCTCAAAAAACAGACAGAAAAATACTTTGTAGTTATGTTTGTATTCAATTATGAGATTGGATAATTGAAGAGAGCTGGTTTACTCTTGTCGTCTAAATATACTGCTGCCATAATGCCACATTGTCAAAATCTTATATTACCAGGACCATTTCTGTACACAGGAGACCCAGAGCAGTCCATTAAGGGTTGCCATACTGACGGTATAACACAGCATCTTCTGCTCAAGCCTCGCTGCATCTGTGCATGTTCATTCTCCATTAGCATCAGACTGCTTAAGAGAGGAAGACAGCTGGAAGGTCAGCATAACGGTTCAAGTCAAGCACTACCTATCTTTTCATCTGTTTTAAAACATCACATTTTACATGTTTACCCTTCTCTCAATTGTGAGAAAATGTGTTTGGATATGCATGATAGAAAAGGCTCTGAGATAACCCTGTTGGCTTGACAAAGCTGCATTACTACCATTATATTTTGGGTCTTTTTTAAATCTTCTCTCACTTAGGAAAGCATTTAGTATGTACATCTTTGGTTTTGTTATCTAAAATATCTGTCTTTCCAGAAAGGACTAACTCAAAAAGAAACATCTTTGTTTTGAAAGCAGTGGGACTGGTCCTAATACCCGTCAGAGTCCATCCTGCAGTTCTCACATAATTCTCCAAAAACTATTATCTTCAACTAACTGAACTTCAGTTTTATCACAGGTTTCTTTAGGTAAGATAAGTGGAACTGGTCAATCACATTATTCACTGTAAGTTATAGGTAATATTTACAGGTGTTTGGCTCCAGCCACTTAATCCTTATTTTTCAAGGCATTGAGACTTTAACTTCAGATATTCTATGGAGAGCCAAAATGGACAGCAGAAGTAGTCATAATAAACTGGCAATAACACACACTACAGTATTCTGTACTAGTTTAATTTTCTAAGCGTCAAAGGCTGCAGTCCCAGATACTACTCAATCACAGCAGGAATAAAAGGTGCACAAATTGACAAAGATCAGTTACTAGTAGGAGAAGGTAAATTTTCAAAGTCAACTGAACATGGTAGAAAGTCTAAACAAAATTCTGCATCAAAGGAAATACAATATGTTCCTGAATTATGGAATGAATGGATCGATTGAAGATTTATAGCTCTATGCAAAGCATGACACTGTGGCTAGTGTCAAAACACGACACTTTTCAAAATAATTTTTATACACAGGCTTAGCTTGAACCAGCTGTTGTCTTGGGGTGACCACTACAGCTGTTCACTCATGTGTGTGATCTCTGCACTGAATCAGTTTGGTGGCATTTGTTATCACAGATGACAAAAGCTCAGGGGACTCTGAGCAGTGGATGTGAAATCCTGCTGTCCAGCTTGCCACCTAGTGGCTTCTTACGTGTGTAGAAGGTATGGAAGAGGATGCTTGAGCCCATGAAGATCGTTGGGTGTATTTTCCTGCCTGGGAAATGGACTTTAATCACTAGAATACCTCTACCACATCTGGCAGATAAGAAAGCAGAATTTCACAACATCAACCATTCAGAAAAGTGTCAGGAAGGTATTGTTGCAAAGATTACTTTCTTCAACAGGAACAGCAGCAGAATGATAACAGGAATCAACAGATCCACAGAAAGCACACAGTTAACTCTGCTTACAGACAGTCTGTTTTTTAAAAATACTCAGTTTTCAAGGGCCTTTTGTATTCACCCAAGGGGATGACTTTCATAAATTAATGTGGGAGGCCCTAATTCTGTAAATCCAAAGGCAAAGTAACCAAGAACCAATGTATCACATGCATCCCTTCCTGTGAAGACTTCTGTATGCTTCTTTCCTGTCATTAGTGGAGAAACTATAGTTGTAATCAGTAAAGGCTACTTAGTTAGGTGTTTGGAACAACACCACAGAACACAAGCACTCTATATGGCTATTTTTAAGTTTTGGACCATCAAAAATGTGTGCCAACACAGAAATTTAAAACCAACCACTGCAAACTTGTAAGGTTAGTTCCAAAAATTAGGAAAAGATAACGAATCAATACCCCAGAATTAGAAGTACTGTTTAAGGTGAAATATCCTAAGAGAATACTGAACAAAGACCTTACTGTGTTCTGGTTCTGCTTGGGACTGCTCACATCTGTAAAGGACCTTGGATAAGATTGGCATGAATATGCACTGTGCAGTAAAACTTAAATGCAGTAGCTTGGTTTGCACACCAATGAAAAAATACACCTAATTTACAAGCCTGCAACTTACTTTCAAAAGTGACCTTGGTAACCAGAGCATAGCTAAGCACCTAAACTATTTTTGAAAACAGAACTAAATGTTTAGTGTATTGAAATGCTTAACATGTCTTTTATTTGATGTGTGCTAACTTCAGTCAGAAATTAACATTCATAGATTTTTTTTTCCTCAGGATGAAAGAGATATATGTAGACATTTTATATAGGCAAACTGAAATTTCCTCAGACGGAAGTTTCATATAAGAAATTTGTCACTAGATATTTGCTTATACCTAACAGTGCTTCTGAAGGAACACCAACTCAAACAAGTTCCTATTCAGGAGAAGAACATAGTAATGAAGCAAATGTAACTAGGGGATCAGTTAATATTTGTGAAACACTTCAAAGATGAGGTTTTATGTAACGCAGAAAGGAGATCATGAGTCTTTCTCTGATTGGAGCTGGAATGAAGCGAGAGCAAGAGCACTTTTTCTGTTTGTTAATATTTTACCAGATTCTTTCTCTGGCCAGCTTTTTACCCACATGGATTGCTCTTAGAACTGTCAGTGATGTCAAAGCTGTTGAAATTCTGTCTAGTGTGGAAACACTTAAGATAACTTTTGATCCATGAAGTGTGGAATTTCAGACGACAGAGCTTTACAAGTAACAATGAGAATTACAGTACAAGAAACTCCCCTATCCAAGCTCAAGTAGTAAATCAAAAAAGTTACTTTACCTCAAAGCAGCTCATTCCTGTTCTTTGTTAGGCTACAATGTAAACCCAAATTATTAAACCCAGGACATGGTTCTGAGTACCTGTGGAGGTGGGGTTTCTTAAAAATGTGTAGTGGGACATGAAAATACAAAGTTTCATCTACACTAAATATGTATAAGTCAAATGACTAGTGGGGACATAGCTTGCCTTACACCCTTATTCCCTCTGCACTGACCCCAGCCTCTGCTGACCCAAGGATAGCTAATTGGAGCTGATAAGGAGCTTTTCACACAGTAGCACACAGCACCCTTCACAGAATTGGGTTCATACTAAATGCAGTATTACAGCTGAACTTTAATAGGTGATGTTTGCTTTTTTTCCCCCCTGAAAAAGTAGAAAGTATCTTCAATAGCAAGTAGCAAAACTTATTTAAGATAAATAGAAGAAAATTAATTTTCATTTTCTAAATGCTTTACAAAGCTTCCCCTCCTCCTGCCTAGCATTTACTCTAAAATCAAAAAAGGCCCTATAGCCCACAGATTAATGAAGAAAACTTGCAGCATGTACAGAAGCTAATCAGCTGGCTGTACGTGTGTGCCATGATTTTCAGAGGAAAACATAAAATTCTTCTGATAAACAACTTTCCTTTGAGGGTGGCTTGTCATCAGCATTCAAGGTGCATATAAGTCAAAGTCTCCCACCTGCTCTCAACCTCTGAGATAGAGCATTTAAAAAGTAAAGAAATACAAAGGTGTATTTCTTACTTGTACAGCCTATGTATCCTATGTAGCCTTTTAATACCATCAAGGCTTGTACCTGTCTCTCTCTAGGAGGTTCTTTTTCTTTCAATAATACAGAGCAATAAAAATACCTGAAGAAGGGACCTGTGTTCCTTCTAAACCCCTTCCTTCTACTTATCTGCAGAATTAACACACAAACTCTTAAATCCATCTAATTTCTACTGTACAAACTGAAAATTAGCAGGTAGAGTAAGAAAAGAGAAAACTAAAATATCTCACATCCTTTTGACTTGCTTGGAAGCTTACACAAGGTCTGAATTTGATGGTGAAATGAATAAAGTGTATAACAGTCCACTTCAGTAATCAAGACGTAGTCATTAACTCTTCAAACCACATTGAGTCATTGCATTGTGTAATATGTTGGAATTACAGCAAATTGCAGGGCTTACTTGACATGCCAACCATTTTGAGTGCCAGTAGGCTGTTTTGTACATGAAAAAAAAATGAAAGAAACTGTTCAACAGGTTCAGAAAAATCCTTTACATGCTACAATTCTCTCTTTCACCAGAAATTCCCACAAAACACGTCTACTGGTGTTATCAACTTGGACAGAGTTGAACTTGGAAAAAAAAGGTTTGAATAAGCAAACTAACTTGCATGCTTTGTTGCAAATCGTTGTCACTGAGCTTCCAAGTCTCTGTGTACGTTTCTTGTACCTGAAAGCCCAGTTCTGAGTCACTCTGTCTCAATGACAGTTCTATCCATTGTAACAATGTATTTGATGAATGTATTAAATTCAAGTGAGTGGTTTTGAATTAATTTCCAAAGCTCAGGCATGAAAAATAATGCAAGCCTCTGCTAAAAATCAGAAGCAGAACTTGAAAAATTGTCTAAAATGCTTCTAAGGCAGTGTTGTTCCAAAAAAGAAGGGTTTTGCCTTCATATTTTTTTTTCTGAAATGCAGAATTCAGTCCAGTAGAATTAAGGACACCTTTTCCTGGAGGAGAAAGCTAAGCAGCAAAAAAGAGTGTTTAAAAATTGTATTCTTGCAATGCAGTATTTCAGAGCCTGCATATTTGAGTAAGAATTCCGTTCTGGTGTTCCACATATAAATCTGGATGCAGAGATCAAAGTAAACTTGGTCTCAGGAAAATAGTATCCCTTATTGATGTTTCACTTGTTTCACATTGGCAGTATCATCTGTCCCTTTTGCTATGTTCTAGATCCCCGAAAATCTACATTAAGTTTTGCAACAGTGGCTCGAAATTTCTAGACATTAAGAAACTGATGTCCTTGTAAGGCTGCCAGAGCTGTTGCATCACACATACAACAGCATGCAACTGCATGGCACTATCAGTAATGTTTCAAAGACATCCTTTTGCTTATCCTGTCAATATAGGCCTGACCTGAAATACTCTTCCTATTTCAGTCCCAGCCTTACAAAAAAAGCACATGAATCTTGAGTGTCAGCACTATGTCCATTCCAGTCTTCCAGGTCTGTCAATGCACATTACTTTGTCCCTGCAATGCACTGCTGTTGTGAATAAATACACTTATAATCCACTCTTCATTTTGAAAGCCCTTTTAAGTATTATTTTTTCTTGTGAGCTACTAAAGATGTTTCATTGCCTCCATACACTGGTTTAAAAATAGATGTAACATAGGCTGGATAGGACCTGTGGATGAAATGTCACAGTGCTTATCACTCTCTGCTCAGAATGCCCCTTGACACAACTTGTGTCCATTGCCACTTTTCACTGTGCACCTCTAAGAATCTGGTTCTGTCTTCTCCAAAATCCCTCACTGGGGAGTTAAAAAGCAGCAATCAGACCACTCACTGACTCTTTTTTTACTGAACAACCCAGTTCTCTAAACCTCTTCTCATGTAATGTGTTCCTGTGCCCCAGTGATTTAGTGGCTCTCCACTGGACTCCAGTTTGTCAATCTTTGTACAAGAGGGTCCAAAGCTGGACACAGTGGCCTCACAAGTACCAAATAGAGGGGAACTAATCACTTATCTTGATCCAGTGATTGCATTCTTGTTCCTGCAGTCTGTATGTGATTAACAGCATATGAATATCTATGTAATGGTAATATAGCTCATTTGAAAAGCCTAGATGGCTGCCATATTACTATACAGATACTGTCAGATCTCAGGAATAATGACGATGATAATAATATTAAGGCAAAAAGCCCAAGCAATTCACATAAGGCCTACAGCATTTTGAGAAGTAACTTATTGAAAGCTACACCTCTAATTAAAAAAAAAAAAAACAAAAAATCCCCACCTTTACTGAAACAATCTGGAGAAATGTTTGTCTGTCTATTTACAAACACCCTTTATAAAGAAAAGTCTAAAATCCCTCTAGGGATTATACTCTGCTATTAGCTATCCCTAAAATTTTTCCAATATTATAATGTAAGTCCATTTTTTTTTTGTCCTATCTACAGCAGGTGTTAGTTTCCCAAAGTTTTGTCAATGAAGGATTACTTCATGAACAGACCAATAGTTTGAGATATGTAACATTAATCTGCAGTACACTACTCAGCATAATAGCTGCCATTAAAAAGTTCCTTAACAACTTGCCTGAAAAGAGGCTACACTTTATTGCACATATCTTACAAATGGTGCTCTTGCTAAAATTTCCAAGGATGTATGGTTATTTTTGTAGAAGCACAACACTAATTCACGTTCAGTCCAGTCTGCGTCCTAGGTTCTATCTTCTCCTCTCATCCTAACCCTGACATTGTCTCACATGTAAGGACTGGACATGGTCTCACATATAAAAATTTGTGCTTCCTTCTATTTTTTCCTGTTCCAACTTGTTACACCAGACTATAAAATTCTAGGAAATCCCTGCAGCATATACGAGCATTACGCCTGTGATGTCACCTTTAACTTTTAGGTCTTAGCACTCTAAGCAGTATTGTAGCTATTAACCAGTCAAAAAAATAACAATTAAGCAATTAAGCAAGAATTTGCGAATTCCAATTTGATCCAACAGTCACTTGGAAATGCATGAAGTGTGCAGTTCTCAAACAGAAACTTTCATATTTGCCCCAGCTATGTTTTAGACTATGTCAAAACAGAATTTCCATTTTCCAGGAGTACTTAATAAAAGTGAAGTATTTGCAATGACAGCATTTAAACCAGAGAGCTATATAGACATTCCTCTTAATTCTTTCTTCTGCTGGCAACAGTGAAATTCCCTTCAAGTAACATTCAGATTCTGATGATAGGACTGTAACAACAGCAGCAGTATGTGACAGAATTAATGAATGACAACAGAATCCACTGTACTTCCACTCTTCCATAAGAGTCAAATACTGTGACTACAAAGCAGGCTTACCCTGGCTGGTGTTCCTTTGAGGACTGAGTATAGAAAGGCTTGATCCCATATCTAAAATTTGACAAACACCTTGGCAGAAATTATGCGCTCTAGATGAAGAAAGCTGGACCTGCTGGACTTGACAAGGATTCTGACTGCTCAGTTGACTTTGAACAATCTTTGAGGATGTGTCTGCCTTTGTTGCTGAGGATGTATCTGGCCCATGATTTTTCATACAGAAATCTAGCTGAACCTGTTCAAATTCAAAGACAATCTTACAGACATATATACTTTTCACACCAAAGACATCAGAAAATTGGTTAAATTCCATAGTGGCATCTTGGACTTGGAAAAATAGAAGGTTTCAGCAAGAGGCAAGACAAAAGAAAATTATTATTTCTAATTTTGAAAGGTTGTACAAGAAGATTAATTACAACATCACAGAGGTGATTGAGAAACCCTAGTTTATTTAGTGTTAACAAATACTATTTTGTGCAGGAACAATGCATAATTTTAAAAAGACATAGGTTTTTAAGTCTTCCAGGAGGTGACTGTTGAGCAATTCTGATTGAAAAATCCAAATGAAGGTGAATTACATTGATCATAAAACTGCACTGTACCTCAGTGAATGGTACTTCTGTTTCTTCCCCACAGCTGCTTGGAGCCTGTTCTTCCTTTACGCTAGGGCAGGCAATAAGAGAAGAGAACCTTGAAGAATGCTGTTGCCTTGCATACCGCAGCTCCTAATGTGAAATATTACATTAACACAAGTAACTCATGGTCCCTAAAACTAGTACCCTTATAAATCAGTTTGCTGTTACACTGCTAGGTTTAAAATAATCAATTATAAATTATATTAAACAGAACTATGTTCCCTTCAGATCAACAGGGCCAAACTACCCTTCTAGTAAACCTAGTATAAAATCTGTTGAAAATCTACATTTCCTGGTGCTGTTACTATCACCTTGCTTTTTGCTCAAGCTTATATTGTCAGGGTCCTTCTTTACTTTTGTATTTTCCCATGATTAAATTACAGAAGGAAAGGTACAGAAGAAAAATAAAGCAGCTGTGGAAAAGTGATTTGTCTGCAGCTAAAAAAAATTAATTTACCTCTCAAAGTTTCACCAACTTTCAACTTGTAGTAATTAAAGTGAGATTTGATAAAAGCAAACTGCTTCAGCTCTGTGGAGATGCAAATAAACATCAAAGTCTTTTGCTATGTATTTAAGACTAAAGAAATAAAATGTGAGCCCATTACATAAAGTAACTGACAGTGAAATTCCTGTAGCTCTGACAGTAATAAATTATCTTGGTTTTTTGTAAGGATGAAGATCTTGGAACACGGAAGCAAATGTAGCCTGGCCAAGTAAGAGTGAGCACCTAGAACAAAAACACTCAAACTAGAATAACAGTGGTCTTTGGAAGGTCAGACTGGAGCTCAGCTTCAGTGTAGGAGCTGAAGCCTCAGCAGGTATGTTCTGGGTAAAGAGCAGCCTGCAATGAGAGTACAGAACAGCCTGGATGTAAGAAGGGCTATTCTTTCTAGTCTGAACAAATGATGACTCAAAGGTTCCAGAGGTGGAATGATACTCAGTGACAGCCACTTCAGCCATGACCTCTGAGCAACCTGTCAGCTGAAGAGGTTGAACTACTATTCCCAGAGTTTAGCTCTCCATTTGGAAACTCACAGTAAAATTCTACCTCACCAAGGGCCATAGTCATACTGTATTTTTAAAATCTCTTTATTCTTACAAAAGAAAGAATCATCTTCAATGATTTTTAACAGAACATGGGAGACACAAGATGTGTAGAAAAATACAAACACATATTCCTGAGTGAACTTTAGTAATCCACAAGAAGGTTCTGGTCTAGGCTCTCAAAACTCTTTTTTATTTCAATTAAGACAGGTAGGAACACATAAAAGGAGAATTAAAAATAAACAGAGGACATTAGCTTAAATTCAGCTGATTTTCTCCCACAAAGGCAGAGGAGATTGTAGTTTCAAACTAATATGCTGGAGGCTGACTGTTTGGAAAGCAGCTCAGCAGATAGAAACAACGAGTCCTGGTGGACTACGAGTTGAACATGAGGCAGCAATGCATTCATGAAGCCTTCAGCAAACAGCATACTCAACTGCACCAAGGAAAGTACTGCCAGCAGGTCAAGGGAGGTGATTATTTCCTCTACCAAGCACTGGTGCAACCACATTTAGAATATTGGGTCCACTTTTGGGCTCCCCAGCATGAGAAAGACATGAACATAATGCAGCAGCCACAAACAGCAAACTAGCAAACAGCCACATAGATGATAAGGGAATTGGAACGTCTGACGTACAAGGAGAGGCTGGGACAGCTGACCTTGCTGGCCTCCAGAAGAGATAGATCAAGAGTGATCTTTTCAACATGTAATAAGCATCTGATGAGGACGGTGGAAGGAGATAAAGATGACTGAGTTGGAGTCTTCTCAGCAGTATACAGTGGAAGACCAAGTGACAATGGGCAAAAAGGCAAGTACAGGACACCTCGCTTAAGTATAAGAGGAAAGAAAATCCCAACCAAATGTCAACCTTCTTTATTGAGAGGGTGACCAAACAGCATAACAACTTGCCCAGAGTGGTTCCCAGAGGACGTTTCCCCAACTAAACTTGGTTAACAATTCTACTTGAGTTTTTTACCTCAGAGCAACAATCTTACCCCTTCTGAAAGAATATTGTTGACTGCCCTGAAAACTATGATGACAATCAACTGCTCTGACTCAATTCTCACAGGAACAAATCTGCTGATGAATTAAGTACATAGTGAAATCCTGATTATCAAAGTTACTGGGAGGTTTACCACTAACTACTACGGAAACCAGGATTTATTCATTAGCGTCTTGGTTTGAAAAGACAGATGCCTGCTAAGGAACACAGGTGCCTCTCTTGATATGAAGGATGCAATCCCCTTCTCTCTGAATTATTATAATTTTGAAATTAAGGGGGCTTTCAGGCAAAGATATAAAGAATGGGAATAACAGTTCTTTACTAAAATACAGATATATAAACAGGCAAACAAACAACAATAACTATAGTGGTGACAACCAGACAGAACCCAAACCCAGTGCAGCCTCTCTTGGCTGTCAGGCCCTTTCCCCTTTGGTGCAGTTCCAGTCACAGCCGGCAGGGGCGCTGGCGGCTCCCGGTGAGCAGGGCAGGTGCGATGGTTCCCC
>JACBWW010000087.1:1402189-1499696 GCA_020086605.1 Lanius collurio
CAGGTGAGGACCCTAGGGCCCAGATGGGCCCCTCCCCTCTGTGGCCAGTTCCTTTGTTTCCCCCGAGTACCCAGTCATTTGTTGACA
This sequence comes from Lanius collurio, assembly GCA_020086605.1. Lineage (NCBI taxonomy): Eukaryota > Metazoa > Chordata > Aves > Passeriformes > Laniidae > Lanius > Lanius collurio. The sequence continues at coordinate 1,402,277 of JACBWW010000087.1, forward strand.
TGGTAACATAGTATGGGAGAAAATTCCTTGAGAGGAAATAAAAACAAAAACTCCCAAACCCCAACATAGATATAAACTAGTTAGAAGAGTACTACATACAGACTTATTGTTGTATCTTAGCATCTCCTATAGTTTTACTTGCAAGGATTAGTACCACAGTCTCACACAAGCTATGCAGATCAGGGATCAGCCAGGTCCAGCACCTTGTTTTTATAATGAAGCCTAGCTTTCTCCAGCTCAAAGGATGAACAGATTCCCCTGTTTTATTCTAAATATATAAGCCAGCACTTTTCTTTAGAATAAAATTACCTTCCTTTAACAGCATTCCAAGTTCTGCACTGAGTCTGTTTCCCATTTCAATTAGCTGCTGCTTTTCTTGGCTCAGAATTGAGATTTTTCTTGATGCTTCCTTGAGTTTATTTTGCATTCCTCGTAGAGTGCGTTTGACACAATACTGACAACCAACACCAGTACCTACATCAGGTAACTGTTGTCCAAAATCTACCATGTCTTCTTCAAGAACTTTGGGTTCTGTCCCCTGAATAAAACAGACAGTGCTTATAATGAATATTTTGAAATTGATGTCTGTAGGTTCAGAGATCTGACGCACAAGAATTCAGTTGAAGAAGATGTATAAAGTTGAAGACTACAGCCCATTTTTTAGGGTCCATTTTCAACATTATGCTAGCAGTATAGGGCAAATTAAACTGTGGAGCAAACCACTGTAACAGCCTGAGACATTCCCACAGATATTGTTAACTATAAGTGTAAAATACTACACATAGGATAAACACCATATAACTGTAAACTAAAGAGCATTTAATTTTAAGATAAAATGTGGAAAAAGCCTCATTATACCATTTAGCAATGTGCTACAAATCCTTCTTTGTTTAGTCATTGTGTACATACAAACATAAGGGGTAGATATGACTTCAAACATTTACTGAAAAGAAAAGATTCTACAATCTGTTTTGTCTCTGCCAACCTGAGTCCACCTGCACATATCCATTATGATAAGGTATATACCCAAAGACCATATCCTTGTTTTTCAAGACCTATATAGTCTTATTTCACCCACTGCCACAAGTATCTAAATGTATCATGTGCATTGAAATTGTTTTACAATTACTCATTGGTATGCTTACCCTCTACATATAAACGAGTTAGAAGCGTACTATGCTAATTGTGCAATCCCAATCAGTTTTCAACTAAATCACCCTAAACACTATGATTCAAGAAGTACATATTGAAAGCTATTGTCCATACTGAGAAAAAACCCAAACCATTGCTGCCTTACTGTGCCATACAACTCCCATGCTCATTTTGGATAGTTTCACCATGAAAAGGAAGGCTCTTGAAAACATACAGGGAAAGCATGCAGGCCTACAAAGAGTATGGGGGAGAAAGGTAGAGAAATTAGTGCAGGACTAGAGTCTAAAAATACTAAGATAGACATCAAAGTAAAAGGAAAAAGGAACTCCACTTTGACATACATCTAGCAATTTGTACAAAAGCAATTAATACAAGTAGCCACAAATTATTACAGTCTACCTTCCTCAGTGAAATTGACATACTAAGGCTTAACATCAAGAGAGATGAAGGCAATGATCAATTATGGCACCACTGCGTCTCACACTGGGGACCCCCTTCACCAAAGGCAAAAGCACATCACCTGGCTGGGGCATGGAATGCCATTTGCTTAAACTTTTCTTTTTCCTAAAGTTTCCAGAAAAAGACTCCACAGCTTTGCACAGAAGTTTGTTTTTTAATTTCAGGTGACAGATTGTAAGTTGGAGATTTAGTTGTGGAACTCAGAAATCTTTTTACCTTTAGATCTATGCAAAATTATGCAAGACAGAAACACACTGAAAAAAATGGGTACTAAGGCAGAGTAGGACGAAAACTGTCCTCAGAGTGGATACAAAACAAAAATACACATACATGCAAAAGTTTGCATGCTATTTTTATTAGTTTCCACAAATAACTTTCCTCTTGTTTAGCGTGAGAGTCTGTAATTTCTAGATTATGGTCGAGAAACTGTTATATTAAATGGAAAATAGAAAATTATCACTATGGCTCTCTTTACTGACTTCACATCTGCACCCCTATGTTTAGTCACCATTACTGCTCAGCAGATTCTGAGCTCCCTGAGGTACAAACATTTTTGCCTGTAACTCTTCATGGCCTTAAGTACATCCTTAGCATGCAATTAATAAATGTAAGAAGCACAGAGAAAGTGTAGAAAAGTGCTAAACATAAACACTTGTAAAATCCAGTAAGAAACTAAAATGAAGTTTTGCCCATTGTTTTTAAGATATTTTCAAGACTGCTTCCAGCTCAGTCTATGTCTAAGAAGGCTTGTTATGTACTGAGAAAGAAAAAATAAAGCAGACAGCAGAAATAGGCAGGAGACAGTAGTTCAACTTCAGTCAGGACAGCATTGACTACAATCCCAGCATTTTATTCCCTTGAAGTTTTGGTCTGCATATCCCCTATTTGCTATGTGTGTAGACATATAAAGCATAAGTAATTCAGCACTTCACAATGAAGGTCCAAATCACTGCCTGAAATTGTTCCTGTTCTCATATTCAGCCATGAGCATTCAATTATAATTTAGCATCATGAAGCAAAGGATTAACCTCTGGAACAGAGAAAGTTCATTTCTTATCTTACAGTCTCCAAGGCAAAGTCACTCTCTTTTTTTTTTTTTTTTTAAGGCTCTATCCTCACTTACAGAAATGCAAAGAAAATCAGAATGCACCTTGGTCAGTATTTTGTAAAACATTTTCTGCAACAAGAACAAAAAAGAATTGGTATAAAATGCAATTTTCACCTAATTCTGGAAGTGGCCAAATAGAAAAAATAAATCTGCACTGTCTGTACTGGCACACAACAATTTTCTAAATATAATTTGACAGCATGAACAAACACTTCCCTTCTATATTTAGCAAAGAGATAAAATTGAGATTAAACATGATCTGTGCATGGTTGGTTATGCATATTTCCACACAAGGTTTGCAAGGCTCCGAAGTTTTATTTAAACACTGATATTATTTCAGTTTTTAAAGGTCTTAGCTTTTCAATCAGGACCTCTAATGCTTGTTTATTACTTAGCTATTATTTCAATTTTCTTGGACTTAGATCATTACTGGTGAGTCCTAACAGTAAGATTAAGGCATGATAATATACTGGTAGATGATACTGGTAGGTCTTACAGATGACTTGACAATTAGAAAACCTTGATTTAAAAATATTTTTTTAAACTATCTTACTTCAGACTCTGTTTACTACATCATGAAATTGCTGGAAGACAGGAAGAGGAGAACATATGGTGACTTACTCCTTACATAGTACTAGATATTTGTCTCAGTTTTCAACTCCATTATTATTTTTTTCCAAGAGATTCCATTGTCACTTGAATGCTCATATTGTTCTTATCCTTTAAAATAACACAGTGGGAATGATGTTTGTAAGCCCTTGAACAGAGCAAAATATGCTCCCACACCCAGTGGGTTTTTCCTTTGTGGTGAGCACTCCAAGACAGCACTGGAGCTTGGTACTTTCTCCTGGTCATACCAAGTTGCACTTGGTATTTAAAAAAAAAGGATAAAATGTGGATTTACAATGGAAATTGAGAGGTGACACACAGTAGCTTAAACATTTGCAAGTGGGGAAAAAAACCATCAAACCCGACTTGCAAGATCAGAAGTGACTTGTGCCATGGGATGACTAGTCAAAATTTGTTGCCTAGAAAGAATAAGCATAAGTTAGGCTGAAAAAATCTTTGCTGGATCTCATCTAACCAATCATAAGCACATACTACTTCAGCTTATAATATTTATTCAAACAAAAGTAATACACTATGTATTTAATTAAATACACACACATACAGACACTTTTAGGTAGTTTAAACCTCATCACACCTTTTCTGTGTCTGGGCTTACCATACAATCCAACTTATTTGAGCTGAATTCGACTTTGCTCAGCGTGGTTCCAGTTAAAATTTTGTTTGCGCTCAATGAACCTAAAAGAAGAGTATAGTATGAATGTATAAGTATTTATAGGGAGTTTAGGTTTTCATAGCAAGAGCTCCTTCAGAATACTGTCTCATGCATATAAATATCTAGTTACAGAATCATAGGACCATAGAATTATTTAGGTTGGAAAAGACCTTTAATATCATCAGGTGAAACCAGTAACCTAACACTGCCAAGTCCACCACTAAACCACGTCTTCAAATGCCCAGATGTACGTGCCTTTTAAACATCTCCAGGGATGATTACTCAACCATTTCCTTTGGCAACCTGTGCCAATGCTTGAATAAGCCTTCCCAAAAAGAAATTTTTCCTCATATCCAATCTAAACCTCCACTGGCACAACTTGAGGTAATTTCTATTGTCCTATTGCTTATTAATAGGAAAGAGAGACTGGTCTCTCTTTCCTATTAGAGAGAGACTACTTTCCTATTAGAGAGACTACTTTCAGGTCGTTGTAGATAGTGGTAAGTTCCCCCCTGAACCTCCTTTTGTATTCTACTTCAGTAGATGTACTGTAAACAGATATACTGTAAACTCTCATGGCAGGGGGGGTTGGACTAGGAGATCTTTAAAGACTCTTCAAATCCAAACCATTCTGTGATTCTACATACTGGCTTCACTATCAGGAATTCTGTCATAACTTGTAATATACATATATTTGCTTTACTCTTGCAAAATATATACACGCTTGCTTTTCTAGTGGTAATTTTGTAGTGACTTATAATGTGTGTGTGTGCATTTGTTTTTACTAATAATTGTTTTGTAGTAATTTGTAATACGGAATCTTGGACTACTGTGTGCTTGTGTACTGTGCAATCTTGAGAACTCCACAATAACAATTTTTACACACTCATGGATTAGGTAACTCTCATAGGTTGTGGCTGTGACTGCTAAACTTCCTTCACTGAATTTAAAGTTCTTTGTCAATAGCTGTCACCTTTCTCTGCAAGCGGTCTGTTTTCTGTTAGAGGAAGAGAGGACAACATCTGTTCATCAAGACTCTCCATTTCTTTCTTCATTTGTGCAATAGCAGCCCGAAGACTGGCATTCTGTTCCTGCAGCTTTTTAATTTCCAAGGCAGGAATATCTTTGTACAGAGAACTTTTATCATCATACTGAAGTATCTGGAATATAAAAGTACAAGACAAAAAGAACCCTTCATTAATGAGTGACACATATTCTCTCCACACCACCACACATACAGATCCTCATACGTTCAACGCATGAACACGTGGGAGAAAAGTACCATAGACAGAGAAGAAACATATTTGTTTACTGAGGATTTGCCAGGGAAAAAAAGTGCTGTACTGAGAACATTATAGGAGGAGGCACAGATGGGGAGGACCATGGCGCCAGAGCTGGCTGTGTTTTATAACTGTTGTTCTGCGGGTGTAGTTTATCTCTCTTCCATGCTCAGGTAACCCCTCTTCTTAAGGAACTTGTGGGCCCAATAGCAGTAATAGCAGTCTCCTTTCAGACCTGTCAAATTCTTGAAAGTGTCATTGGAGATCATCTGTTGGCAATTACATTGTCCAGGTTTAAAAGACAGATATTTGCCAAGGAAGATGGGGATCTCTCAGGAATGGAAAGATCACTCCCTCCCTCCAAATTATTATGACTTCAAAATTACAGGACCTCCAGGCAAACATATGGAAAAAGGAATAACGGTTCTTTACTAGGCTATATATCTATATAACAAGACAAAACAAACAACAGCAACGACTAAAAGATAACTCAATAACAGCCTTTTCCCGCCCATCAAGCAATTTCCCCTTTGGTGTAGCTATGACGAAAACCAACAGGGAGCGTTGCTGGCCCGTGTCGAGGCGGAGAGGATGCAGTGACTCCCCCGGGGTTTCAAGTGCAAGATCAGGACCTCCCTGGTGGTGATGGCAGCTCGGATGAGAGAGAGGGAAGAAGGACCGACTCCCTCAGGAACCCACGCGACCGGTGATCGGTCTTCGACACCGCTAAAGCAGCCGGCACACCCCGGGAAGGGAGGCGGGGCTTTAACACCATGTCGCGATACCGCACTAAGAGGTCCGACGGCCGTGCTGCTCCGGCTTCAGGCGGCCTTCTGTGCGGGGGTTGCGGCAGAGGGCCGGAGGGAATGACTTCCCCAGGCACCCACGGGGACTGTGCTGTCTCCCTCGGCGCTGGCAGACGGCGAAGTCCCAGTCACTGGAGCAGCCGGGACTCCCTTTCTCTCCTGCAATCAACACAAGCCGGCGGCAGGCAGAGCTCCACGGCAGTGTTGAAAAACCGCTGCGCGGAGAGATCCAAAGCGAAGAAAAACCACACTACCGTCTCTGCTCCGAACCGGGCAAAGACTGCCCACCCCCAGCTAAGAAACTGCCAAAATAACTCTGCTCCCCTCCCTCCTCCTCCCCCAGAACCATCACAACCGTATGCCAAGGCCACGTCTTTCGTCGCTGGATCGCTATCCATTCACCATCTCCCTGACAACAAATGGGAAGACAAGATCCCGAGGGCGGGGGGAATAAATAAATAAAGGGAAAAAAAAACTCCAAACAAAACAAAACAACAACAAACACCCCCAAACCGAAACAAACAAACAAACAAACAAACCCTAACTCCCAACAAACATAAAGAAGCTGGATGTCCTCTGCTAAACCAAAGAATTGGAAGGAGTATATGGACTACACCAAGATAACCTGGAAAATGGACAATATCTAGAAAACACGGACATTGATTGGAAAACACGTTTCCTGGTCACTTGAAATTCCAGCACAATCTTCAGGAAAAAAATATCTAGTAGGGCCAATGGGATATAAAGACCATAATATTAAGGTCCTGATATTATTTACTTTTGCTGTTTTTCATTCAAAGTATGTCTGCAAAGATTTTTAAATGTTTTGTTTGACCAATGGTAGTGCATTATAACTGTGGTTTCATCAAAACAGAGAATGCAGAATTTAGATTCTACCCCTGTAAAAATCTTCTTTCACTGACAGAAACATGTGTCATCATCCATTTAAGAAATGCAGATACTATTTGATACAGGAATGTCGCTTTCTCCTTAGCTGGTTCCGTGTCACGACCTTCCAGAAAGCGTCTCCAGGAGAAAGCCGCCCGGTGCAGCCAGCACACTTGCACACACAGCCCAGACAGCTGGCTAAAATAGTCCGACGATCAAATGAGCAGCAAGAGTCTGCATAGGGCTCTACAGGAGAGATTGAATGTGTCCGCTCCCGTGCAAGGGTTCAGGTAAATCCCTGGGGGAGAACAATGAGGGGTCCAGGGTAAGGGAACTGATGAAGCAACTCCCAGGGCGAATCAAGGGTTGTAGCCACCAACGGAGCCAACCAGGAGAGCGGAACTGGGGTACATTAACAGAACAGAACAGAGCACTCTGGGGAAGCTTTCTCAGCAGGCCCACTGGCCTCTACACAGGAATATTAGAAAGCCATGCAATAGAAGAATATACACTCCTACAGTTACAGTCACTAAACAAATCCTAATTCAAAAGTCATTCAGATCAGATGTTCTTCACATGGAAAATATAATTAAATGTCATTTGAGTATTTGTATCTAAATGTTGCTAAAACATTTCTTGATACTTAACCCTAAGCTTAAATCGTTGCAAAGCAGCAGCTCTGCCTCTTCAGAAGGCATGGCAATCCATGAGGTGCTTAAGACACTTCAGCAAAATACTTCAGTCTCAACATTTATGCCTTGCACAATCTCAAACAGTAGTACTCTTTCCATCTTCTCCATCATTCCCCACTTCCTTCAGCTCCCTTATTTTCTCAGTTGTACATTTGTTCTGCGAGTGTGATCTGAGAATGTCATCTGGAATTTCAATGCCCTTCAAATTAAATTTCCGTGGCATAAAGACAACAGCTGCCATGCAGTTTCTCTCTCCTGCCCTAACAGTACAGTCTATGTAGAAGATGAGAATAATCACTATTCTGCTTTTACAATCTCTCCAAGGCTGTTAAAGAGAGTCAGGGAAAGGCACCAGTAAGTAGCAATGCAACACCCAGATGTGAATTTTGGGACCCAGGACTACATCTCAACCTGCAACATACACATGAACCATCACAGTTTAAAGCAGAAAGGCAACTGTCCCAGATTTTTGTAAGTGGAAATAGGTCTAGAGAGAAGACCCTAAAAACCCTAATAAATCAGAATTACTTGAACCACTCTTTCCTTTTCTGTGTACTTATATGATATTATTAGCATGCTCTAGTCAGATAAACATGACCTCAATTCTAAAATATAAGTTATAAGCAAGATTTTCCAGGCTGATGTGTTTCACATCTCAGTTACTTATTGAAAGGCCAAGAATGTGTACTGCAACATTTCTAGCACACTCCTGGAGTCAGACCAATTTGAAGAAAGGACCTGTATACTGAAGATACTGTACTAGAGTATATTTAAATTTTAATCTTTCTTGCATTGGTCATCTGGACCAGAGGCTAGCCAGCATTCTATTCCTTCCGTAAGGGGACTCATTGACAAATATGTCTTAGTCACTTTTCTTCTTCCGTTGGTTTACACTTCATTTTTTACAGAAGAGGTTCTGGACTAGAATAATAGACTTTTAGATTTTGTTATTTAGTTTTTTTTAAACACTGGCCTTTCCCATAAAAAGGAAAAAAGACCAAAAAGGTTTTGCTGAGATGGGTACTGCTTATCCTACATGACAAAAGTGAAAAAGCCAGAGTTTTTTAAGAACAGAAAGAAAAGAGTTAAGATATTCTTGCCAACCACAGTTGAAGAGAACAGTGAATAGAAAGAAGAATATAAAGAATATAAAGAAGAATCTCTGCCCTGATTCTCTTGGTATCTCAATGACCAATTAGCAGATCAGTCCAGTTTGAAATGAAATGGGGAAAACTACTTGTTCCACAGCAAGTTTTTGCTAGTAGTCTACTTTTATCTATAACAAAAATTGTCTTCTGGAAGCATCTTTCTGAATACAATACTTTCTGCATTCAGGAACTACTAGGCTTGCTTAGCACTGCTTTTTCATAGCAAGCTTTGGTAACATGCTCTGAACTGGTCACTGTTGAGCAGCTGTAGCTGCCCAGCAGAGTGCACTACAGCATACTCTTTACTTTCAGTCTTTTACCAGAGTTTTCTACTCCTAATGCATTCTCCTTCAGCATGTCTTCAAACTAGCATTATGTCTGCAATTTTGAACAGTTTTTTAAAATACATGCTTCGTAATAGGTAGCAATGAAAGGAAAACTAGTTAGTGATACTAAAATACAAGACATTATTTTAAACAGCTGGCATATTAGTATTTTGAAACATTGCCTTAAAATTTTACCTTTGCAACTTTAAAATCTAGCTTGAACTGCAACTGACACAGAACCTCAGGAATGAGGTTCCAGAAATTAATTCTTTCCATTTGATTGCCAGGATGGTACAGTACGTTGTCATGTTTTGGAGCAACTCTCTATATCCAGCTTGCTCCTTTTGCCAATGAGTAATGAATGAGAGCCATAATTAAGCTCATGACACCTAATCTATGTGTATTCCAGGCTGGATATGTCTGTATTTTGAATGAAACATATGAAACAGATGAAGCAGATGAACTGCTTACAGTAAGTCTAGTGGAAACAAGGCCCATAAAGTTGCTATTTTAGAATGAATTAACCCATGTCTACATTAAGGTTTGTCTAACCTGTTTCTCCCTTTCAGATGAAATACTGGGATTAAACGATGCTTGTATTGTCTGTTGTCTCTCAACAGTCAAAGCAGAAAGAACAATCTTCACTTCATGCAACCTGTAATCTCTTTTCTGTAGATCAGCTTCAATTTAGGACGGAGGGAAAGGAGGGGAGGCAGAGGATGTCAGTAGCTCAAGGACAAAGGAATGGAGAAAAGGAAAGGAAAGGTAAGGAAGGGAAAGGGAAAGGGAAAGGGAAAGGGAAAGGAAAAGGGAAAGGGAAAGGAAAAGGAAAAGGAAGAAGAAAAAGAAGGAAATCAAAGATACTTTAAATCATAGCACAGGGACTTAAGCACATCCATTTTAACTCTGTCAAAAACTGCCTTAACAGACAAATGATTCAGCTTCATTGTCTTATCTTCTTTATGTGAAATGGAAAATGCTGATTTATCTCTCACATGTGTTCACATGCTACAGTTATTGATGCCTATGAATCACTTTGGAAAGACAATGACAAAATAGAACACTAGAGTAAATGCCAGCATTCTGAACTTCACAAACAACTGTTTCCTCTGTACCTGTGAGTTCATGGGGCAACGGGGCATTGAGAACTGTTAGACCATTGTGCAATAGTCTCAAAACAATAATCATGTATTTAATTTTTCAGAAGCAGAAGTTTGTACACTACACAAAACAGGGCGGAGGGGTGTGTGTGTTCCATACAAAAATACCCAAGAGTTTTTCAGGACTAATATTGTTCCCCGAACAGAATTCAAGTGGTACTCTGATCTGAAATTCTTTCTGTCTTGGGGCTGCTCTAAGAGAGATCTTTCTTCTTTTGCTACAATGGCAAAGGAAAAGCATCTCTTGAGATGATATGATCATGTGGAAAGAGGGAAAAGGCCACTATTAGAGATTGTTTATGAAAATTAATGTGGCCTCTGATCAAATACATGTGACGAACTGCTGTGCATAATTCAGAATTACTGTTTTACAGGTTTTTGAAAGAAGTCTAAAGACATATTTCCCTGAGAATCATTATGGTGGAAAGACTCCATAGCTCTCTATGCAATAGATGATTCTTAAACAGTGTTAATTTGAAATTCTTACCTTCTCTCTTGATGAAGACAGTCTGTGTGTTAGATCCTCTGATTTCTGATAAGAATTACATTCAGCATTCTCACAGAGCTGCTGCCAGTTTAGTTCTGTTTGCATTTTACTCTGTTTCAGAATCCATTCTTGATGAGCTGCCAGAGATGGTGGTTGTTTATACCTATGATACACAGAGCAAAGCTGTTTATTTCAGCAGAATATATACTAAGGATATTTTGTGGATATTTTTGTTGTTTGTTTGGGTCCGGTTTTGTTTACTCCAGCTTTGTTTATTGTCCTCATCTTCTTTCCTTGTTCTATTTTACAAATTATTTATTTTATTTTATTTTATTTTATTTTATTTTATTTTATTTTATTCTACTCTCAGCATTTTATTGAACAAAAGCATTTTAACTGCTTAGAGCTCAGTAGTCTCTGAGGGTTCATCTGTATGCATATGTAGAATCAGCTTTGGAGGTCACCACAACTCATGCAGCATAAACTGCCCTCCAATACCAATACTGCTCTCAGTACTTCCATCTAGAGTGTGCTTCTGTTTTGCTGATAGCAGGAATGAGATACAAAAGGGTTAGGAATTAAAATTACTGCATTGTCGGGGCAAAATTTCTAAGCTAAAAGGCTGCTGCATTTACATATCTTGAAAACACAGTGTAGAAACAGAAGAGATAAAAGGCGCAAGTATTAGAAACTGAAACAGTATTAGAGATCTCCAATCAAGAACTCAGGTCAGAAAACTGCAAAGATCAAAGGTTTCTTCTGAAGTGCCATCAGGGTTTAAACTGCATGACACAGGGTAAGCAACGTGTAAATTTACATTTAATAAGTATACATGCAGTTGCACTTCTTTTGTTCTTGCTGAGCAGACAGCAGTTGGTCATGCATTCTTTATAGTCAAGACTTCTATAGGACAAAGTGGTTTGAGATCCATTACTGCAGCAGTGTCCTTTAAAGAACACACAAGAAAAGCAAACCAAACCAGAAACTAAGCTCCAATCATGCAATATTCAAGATGCAGGAATCCATGGATACCTCTAATGGCCAGGTAACCTTTTGCTACCCTAAAGGTAAAGTTTATGGGCAGAAATAATTTATTACACAAAACCCAACACAGCTGGAAAAAGATGGCAAAATTATAGGCATACAAACCCTCTTCCTGAAAGCTTGCCTGTTTTTCTCAATGGTATTGAGTTGGTTTAATGTGAGGGGTTTTTCCCCTCTGCCCATATAACTTGGTTTGTCAAATTATTAAGGTATCAATTACAGCAGCACTATAGCAAGTGGGCATCAGAGAACAATCCAGGTAATGCTGGATGATGATTAGTGAAGACTGAACATACATAGAATAGAGATTTTTGAAGAGTGAATTCCTCATTACTAGCCCTGGAAGGATGACAGAGGTCTTTCAAATACCTATATACAGTTCTTGGTTGCATAGGGAAAAAAACAGTCACTATGAATGCATAACTCAAAAACCCATGCTTCCTGCTATCCTGGAAACAGTTCAACACGTAGGTGGAAGAAAACAGCAAAAACAACAGTCATCTTTTCATGTGTTTCACATAGGAATTACTTTAGATTATAATAGATTATATTCTGTGAGTAAAGGGTAACAGCTTAAAATAAGTTACCTTAACTTCATGGGACAGAACTAAGTAACCCTTTTCAACTGTCTGCTTGTGAAACTTACATTCTCTCTTTTTAATTTCCACATCAAATTCAGGAAGCACTTCCTACAAAGGGAGTAACAGATGGGTAACACTAGACCTATGGTACTGATGGAAACACTGGAATGTCTCAGACCTTTCAAACACTGTACAAGGAGTTTAATAATTGTATAATCTTTCTCAATTCTAATAAGAATCAGAATGTGCTGAATGAAACCTATCTTCTGGTCTATGTTAGGTCCCCTAACACGAATTGTACAGCAAAGGGGAATTTAAGGAAATACATCAGCCAAACAGTATCCTTTGCAAAAAAAGATCAGATTTCATAACCACTGAGGAGAGAAAAAACCCTTGTTTTACAAACCCCCCACCATCTTACAGACATTAAAGTTTCATTCCTTTGCAGCCATCTGAGCACCTGCAATATGTCAAAGACTATGCATTGCAGAAATAACTGAACTTTATTTTAATTTCTAGAGGAGCAGAAAGGTGCTATATCTCCCCAGTGATAAAAGTTATGGATTTTTTTTTAAACATTTTTGAATATAAAATAAAAAATCTTAACAGAAGTTAAATGTAGATTCTAAGCACATGAATAAAGGGATATTGATTATTAGGTACAATATACTATAAGTTGCACACATATACATATGGATCTAGTGGTGATAAAAAATTAACTGTTTCATTCTGGTTTTGCAGAATGACAATAGAAACAGCATAAGAAGTAGGCACTAAGAAATCACATGAAAAAATTCAAAGGTACATCATAGATACATCTATTCACTAGTCCAAGCTTTTGGTTTAAGTTAAACAAAACAATTCATTGCTATTAGAAGAGAGAATTTTGCCTGCAGTCAAGAGGCCTTTAAAGTGTATACTTGCAGAACTACTACAGAGTTAAGAAACTAGAGCCTTATTAAAAAGTTGCTAGAAAAATACTACCACGTTTTCCACCCTGAAGATGAAGTGACAAGAGGGCAGCTGGGAGAAAGGATACTATGGGAAATACTCCTTCTCTCCCTCCCCACCTTGCTCCCCTTATAGGCATTGAATTTTAATTTAAAGGAAAAGAATAAAAACAGTCATATTGTTTGTCATAGTTGGGAAAACAAAAATCTGTTGTTAGAAGACCTTACAGTTCAATCCCAAGAAAGAACAGTACTACAGAATGGACACTCTGCTGTGAAATTCTTCCAAAGTAACATTGCAAGTTATTCCATAATATGGAAATTAAAGACACCAGTAAAGATACTACTGAAGAAGAGTCAAATTGTTGCTTCACCTATGTTTTGTAAGTGTATGAAAAATTCTTCATAAAGAAGCCATGGATTTTCCAGGAAACTAAATGGTTGCAGTGAGCTGCCATCCAGGGGCTAAATGATATAGCATTTTAAAAAGTGTTTGAGAGAAACTACTTTGATGAATTAAATTGATAAATCACAACTGAAAACAAGAGAATGAGATCACAAGGGATTTTGTCTAATGGATACAAAATCATGTTAATTAAGGGGGAATAACTGCAGGAGATCCAGTGGCAAGCATGGAAGATGTGTTCTTTAGTTATAAGCATAAACAATGGAGATAACTTTTTTTCTTCTCCAGTATGGTAAGAGAAATCATGTATATTAGATGAGTAGCCTTATGCTTGTGGACAGCACCTAATCAGCTTTATCATTACAGTTCACCACACAATACACCATAACTTCCAAACCAAGCCGGTTACCAAATATTATTCAGGTTCTCATACTTCTTCAGGTAGGTTCATAAACTGTCTTTGGGAAGGCCACAGGAAAGAGAGTCCTGGATGAAGATTCATTATTTTAGCAAGACTACTGTACTGAGGACAGCAAGACTTGGATTAGCAGGTGTTGGGTGGAAGATGCAACTGCCTACAATACCATTTCCATTAATATTACGTATTGGTTTGGTCAACGGGCCAAAAATTAGGTGTTCTAGTTCTAATGACTAAACACATTCATACTTAAATTAGAAAAACTAATTCCAATATCAAATACATTTTTATACACAAACAAAGAAGGAAAGTTCTGCTGTTCTTTAAAGTTTGTCATATAGAAAGAGGTGGTATAATGCCTCGCTAGGGTATCACAGTTGAAGACCAAATTTCACTTTTAGTAAGATGATCCTTTTACGGTGAAATGATAGAAATATAAGAAGCAGAAGGGGAAAAAAAGTGCCTTGTAATTAGGAATATGATAAACAGTGTACATTTATCCATCTTGCCTAAGGCTACCTCTGCTTCATAGATGATGACCTTTCCTATAGTTTCCAGGCTAACAAATTTAGCAGTGTGCTTACTACATAAGAGAATCTTACACAATCTCACATTACTAAGCATATTCTTAGCAGTTCCTTACAAGGGACAGCTGTCTAACAAGCATAGCAACAGCTACTACACAAGTAGGGCATAATTTTCTAAACTGTAATTACAAATGTAATCCCTTTATAGAGGAGCAAAACAATAAGCAAAAAAAAAAAGCTTATACAACTGTAGCAATGTTAAACCAGAATATACTAATTAAAAAAAAATAAAATTGAAAAAATGATTGCTAGATGGCACTGCAGCAACACAACATCACTTGTTCAACATTCTTATACCAGTTTCCGACATCAGCGTCTTCCAGTTCTTGAATCTTTTGCTCCATGTGAAGTTTCAGGTTCACATAATCCTCATGCAAAGGATCTATGTGACTATTCCCAGAGCTATAAACAAAAATAAATTTACATTAAAAAGTTTTTGAGCAATAACACACAACTATTAAGAGAAGATGTTATAATTTCCTAAAGAAACAGTCACCATAACATAATTTTCTCATAATTTAGTGGAAACCAACTATAACAGTATATGTTATGTCCCAAAACAATCCTTCAAAAGGTTAGTTGAATACGAATATAGAGGATCTGCTGAAAAGTAGTGGAAGACCTCCACTGAAGTATGAGCTCCTCCTCCACTCAAAAATTTGTTACGTAAGAAAAAATTGCAAAACAATGGCTGACTAGCAGAAATCTGATCTTTTAGATACATTTTAGAAATAGAAGCTGCTCTGTATCTTTTCCACTCCTCTCCCAGTATTTTTAATTGCTATCAACAAAAAAGTTTTTCTGAGATCCAGTGGAAGAATACCACTAACGTCAGGATTTCAAACAAATCTGAGGAGCTCATACTGCTGCCAAGACCAGTAAGTTCTCTAATGATACGTTGAACCTTTTAAGCTCTGTATTAATCCCTGCAAGACTTAACAGGTTTGCTGCAGCCTGTCACACAGCCAAACAAACCTAGATTGCTATTGTGCTGTTCTGCAACCTATTTACTTTCAACTCTATATTACTGGGTTTTTATGTAGCTGAATGACCATTGCATTTGATTAGATAAGATTGATCATATAATATCTACAGAGACAAAACTCTGAACTAGAACTGGAGAGTCACAAACAACTAAATGCATACTTACTTTCATATTCTGCTATATTTTGCTTCACCTGAATTAATCTGAATCCTATAGCCAGCACTTATGCATACAAACCAAGACTATCAGAAGTGCTGTCTCAGTGTAGTCTAGACATGCACTTTTACACCTCCCTTGTTCATCCCAGAACTCTTAAGGGCAAGGCAGATCAGAAGAAGGATTGCTGTACTGTGATCAGCATCCAGCTCAGCCTGGCAAAGAAGTTTAAGAGACTCAAACTCCTCCTTCAATTCCCAAGGGATATGTTCCATATAAAGCTCCTGAACTGGCTTTAAATGAATTTGCATATACACCACACTAACATCAATCATTTAGTAATCTTGATGAATTCCAGTCTTGCCCAGATCACCCATAGTAACTAAAAAAAGTAATTTAAAACTTACCCAGCCATCTCTACACTATAAATGTAGTTTGATCCAGGACAGTTTACAGTGCTCTACAACAATTACCATTTCAAGCAGAGAATAATCCCAAAGAGACTTATTTCTGAATACAGTATTTCCATTGAACAAGAATTATGTGCAGATAGAACCCAAGAAACAAGCGTTTATTCCCTCCACCCTGTAAGCTGCACAGATATTTTTTTCTTCAAGATAGGTATGATGAGTCAAGTCACAGTTCAGCCTTCCTTTTTATTAACAATATTAATGCTATGTCTGATTTGTCTGCTTTTAGTTTAAAAAGAAAATAAATACAGAGAGCCTGTGCTTTTACAGGCAAAACCCTTTACTTGCTTCACATCCATCTCTTCCTATTGTTTGCTCTTCCTATTTGCCTCATATCTAATTATAAATTCTGTAGAAGAAAAAACCAACATTGTTTTTAAGAAATATGGATACTTTAAAAAAATTGTTATTTCTGCTCAGCTCTCTCCAGAGTTTTGGGAAAATCTCTGGAGTCAATACAGCTTCTCTCACTGTACAGTATTATTCTGTGTCAGTGGTTACAGATAATCCCTTCTGAATAAGCAGGGATGCAGAAAACAACTCGGACAAGCATGCCTGTCAAATAGTGGCTCTTTAATCTCTTTAAATGAGAGATTTTCAAACCAGCAAATGCTAAGCAATATCTCTATGCAAAAGGATGTCACAATTTAAATAATGTTTTCCTTCACAAACAAACTAGACAACTTTAGTTCTCTAGGATCAAAAAATGAGTCTGTGATCATTGGATGTAAGAAGTATAAAAAAATTCAAGCTTGCTTTTCCCTGGTATATTGAGAAAGAAACCCTGCTAAAGGACATAATGATCTGATGGTCTTTTAATTCTGCGGGCCAAGATTTCACATTTATCCCTAAGTCAATTAAAATAATGTTTTCTCTTCATATTCTGATTCTTGTTGGCAATGTTCAAATCATGCTACCATGAACAGATAGTGTAAGTACTGTCTTCTTCATCTGGGTAAGGAGAAGTAGATGATTTTTTAAAAAGTCACTATCGTGGATATTTATGAACAGTACTGCCTCCCTGCCTATAACATGCAACACTAAGAAAGATCTGCTCTTTCTGAATCACACTTTCAGCTACAGTTGCTTGAAATGTATCAGGTGGCTACCACAGTTTAAAAGATTAACTAAATTTGAAGTGCACAGAGGGAGAAAAATACAATGCAGCTTCGGCAAAAGAAAACACTGCCAACCAAACAGCCGGTTGGCCGGAAGCAGATCCCACAAGAAGGATTCCATGGAGGGCCCAGAGGGTCAGATGTTGTAAGGCAGAAGAGCAGATGGCAGGCAGACTGTCGAGGTCAAATCCGTAAGATGAAGGCAGTAGAGAGGAGCACAAGATAATGCTTTGGACTCAGCGACAGCACAAGAGAGGACACTTAGCAGGAAGGATGCAGAAAGACAGTGGGTCCCCAGAGAGAGAAGAGGGCGGAGATGCGCAAGGCGACGCGTCGGGAGCTCCGAAGGACAGCCTGCGGCACAACGGGATGCTGTGCGACCGGACTGCCTTCTGGTGGAGAAGTCCAGCTGCGACTCGCCTCCTGACGGCACGAACCTCCACGTCCCTCTCGCCTCCTGACGGCACGAACCTCCACGTCCCTCTCGCCTCCTGACGGCACGAACCTCCACGTCCCTCCGCTCACGGCTGCAGGCCGCATCTCTCTCGAGATCCGCGGCGGGCGGGGCCGTGCCGAGAGGCGGGCCCGTCTCCATGGAGCCCGCGGCCCCGGCGTTAGGCCCGTGCCGCCCCGCCCCGGGCCCTCGCTCAGGGAAGCAGTGCCAGTCCCCGTCTGTCTCCTCTCCTGCTCCAGTAGCTGGCGCTTCTCGGTTCCTCGCATTGCATTCACTTCCAGGCACCCGGCAGCGTATTCTCTCCTCCTCACATTCTCCCCGTTCCATCCTCACTACTCTCACACAGCAGCCCCTTCTCTGCATCGTGTGAGCACGGGCACGCTCCTTTGCAGCCCCGGTGTTATTTAGTAAGAGACCCTTCTCCCAAAACACAGCTATTGTCCCATACTCTCAGATCTCACTCTCTTGTTCGCTTGTCTTCCTATACATTTTATTTATCCAGCTGGTCAGTATTAAACAATTTTTTCTTAGCGCAGATCAGGAAGGAGACTCTTGGCCCATTTCAAGTCCATCCGTTAGGGATATGAACAAACTTCCCATCCTCTCTGAACTCCCACTGTATCATGCAAAAAACTTTATAAGCTTGTAAAACAAACTCAGGGCAACTGCAACACAAGGTCACGCAGCACAGATAAATAAATTCTGCCACCAAGGCACTTAATTATTAAAAACTGTATCCATCAACTAAACCACATTATACTGTCTGGGTGAGACAGAGAAAGACGTAACACATGAAGCAGGCCTAAAGCATGAATTTCCCTTAGTCATTCTAGATTACTTGCTTGTCTGGAAGTCATGAGGCAAACTTCCTGTAATGTTCTGTCACTCTTCTGTTTTTCTAGATCATATAAACAGCTTTTGCCTTCCAGAAACTTGAATGTTGCACCCAAATGGTATCTGAAGTACACTAATTTAGACAAGATAGAGTATTATCAGTAGTTCTTATATATCTTTCCTCATGTCATCAGAAGAGAATTGTGTGTCCTAGCCCCACAGCAGTTAAAGAAAGAAGGGGTTTATTTTCAGCAGTAACTAATAATGAAAATTAGAATCAGAACTAATAATTTGACTTTTGAAATTAAGCAAGTTCCATTTAGCTAATTATAATTTCAGAATACTGTAATTATTAAAGGGATTTAGTTCACTTATTTATATGAACCACTTCTGGCTTCAAATTATTTTCTACATCTGAGGACACAAAAATTATAGCGCAAGTCTCAGAATAATTTATATTCTGCAGTGGGCCCTTCAGAGCACTCATCAGAATCAACACATAATAGGCGAATGTTTAAATCCATACACCATTCTCACTGCTGACATTCTTTACATCTTTTTGTTAGGCATTGCCTAATTGCCTATCAACCGCATTATCTTTTGCAACCCTTCGTCACCCCTCCCCTTTCAAATTAGCTGTCATCTTTTCCAATGTACCTTCAAACAGTGCCTAGTCATGTAGTTAGTGTGGTTAGTTCCCCAAATGAGTAACTCATGACTTCCAGTTATTTAATAGTGCCCCAAACAGATAAACTTTGACGGCGAGTAAAAAAGATTACAATCTATACAATGTCAATTTGGGGATTGATGTTGAAATCTGAATACACCTAGTCTGGAAGTGAATGGCCTGCATTCAGATAATGATGGACAGTCAAAAACTGGTTTAGTCTGTAAGATTAGCAGGTCTTACTGTCTGTATGTTATCTACTCAAAATAAACCACATGGCCTTGCTCATCTTCACACATTACTGCAATGAATCCTTCAGCATGTACAAATGGGTACTATAGTTCAGCAAATTGAACCAAAAGCCAATGCAAACATAATGTGCAAGGGAAAGAAAAAACTTCTAAGCCATTAAAAGAGCTTCAGTTCCTGCCTTGGTATTACATGATTTCAGCAAGTAGGTTCTAAAATATTGGAAACTACTAATCTGTGCAGTACCATAGTTCTCAAAAGACAATGTTTTATCCTGCCTATCCTCTTCTAGTTAGAACCCTACCCCTGTGTATCTCCACATAGGTTATAGGAATCATAGAATCATTTACAGTGGAAAAGAATTTTTTCAAGATCATTGAATCCAACTGTTAACCTCCAGGGATGGTGACTCCATCACTTCCCTGGATATGCCATTCCAATGCTTGGCAACCGTTTTGGAGAAGAGATTTTTCCTGATATCCAATCTAAAGTTCTCCTGGCACGACTTGAGGCCATTTCCTCTTGTTCTGTCACTTGTTACCTGGGAGAAGAGATCGACCCCCACCTTGGTACAACCTCCTTTCAGGAAGTTGTACAGAGTGATAAGGTGTCCCCTGAGCCTCCTTTTCTCCAGGCTGAGTCTCTCCAGCTCCCTCAGCTACTGTCCATCAGACTTGTGCTCCAGACCCTTCCCTAGCTCCACTGCCCTTCTCTGGACATGCTGTAGTCCTTCAATGTCTGTCTTGTCACGAGGGGCTGAAAACTGAACATAGGATTTAAAGTGTGGCCTTGCCAGTACCCAGCACATGGGGCCAGTCACTCCCCTACATACTGGATTGTGTGCTAGAAGCACACAAAAGAGTGGAGCACCGACTCCTGAATTTCTTAAGCCCCAGATAGCCTTAGGAGTGCTACTTTCTGCACTGCACTTGAGAATTCCACCACAACTTTCACGGATGCTAAATAGCAATATCAACACACACTCAGTTTTATAAGCCAGCCTTTGTATGACTCTCAGTTGAGTCACAAGAGATTAATGCAGAAAGCTCATTCCATCCTGATGTAAAAGGAGGGGTATATTATGAAAGCATATTTGCAGGGAGTGCTCCCTTGATAAAGGATGAGGAGGGAAGCCTGTAAGTTGTATACACAATATCACACTCAAATTCACTAAGAAAAAAACAATGAAGCAAGGAAGCTAGTAAGAGTAATTCTCATGGGAGGAGACAATGAAAAAACTGTGATCGCTCCCGGGAAAACAAGAAACGGCAGCACAGAACGAACCTCAACCCATTCATACGTTGCAGTCCACTGCTCAGGTCCTGCTCCTCCAGACAGCCAGGGCAGCATCCCCACCGGCAGAACCCAGCCCTGCATTGCACTGTACGCGAGCAGTGCAGAGCTCGTGATGATGCCTTGTGAGGCCCCGGGGCCCCGCTCCCGGCGAGCGCCGGCGGAGCCGCGCTGCTCGCGGCCGCGGCCCCTGCGCGGAAGAACCTGTAGCGGAGGAAAAGAGTCACCGTGGCGGCGATAGGACCCAGGGGCCGCCCCGTGTAGCAGGGCGGGGCAAGCAGCCACAGACCAGCCAGCGGGAGCGCTCCCCAGCCGGCGGGACCAGACGGGCTGGGGCGGGTCTGCGTGGGCACACGGGGAGAGCGGGCTGCGGTCCGGCGCGAGCAAGGGCATCCTCACGCTGAGGCGCGGGACGTGACTCAGGTATTGAGGCGGAGCCATCGTGCGTGATGTTGCGGGATGCTTGCCCGGCGCAGGGGGATGAACGCGTGGGGAGCGCGGGGAGCACCGTGGGGGGTCCAGAGCGCCGGGCTGACCGAGGGCGCTCCTCTGCGTGGGGCTCTCCAGGCCAGCGGATGTGCCCGAGCGACGCCCAAGCTTTGGGCGAGAACGGCACTGGAGTCTCGGGTTCATCCCTCTCCCAGAAGCTGCGCTGGGCGCCCGTGGGGCGGTGAGCACCACGCCAGCTGTCCTCGCACCCCTTGGCACCACTCCACGACGGTCGGTGGGGCGCCGTCCCGCCGGCTGCGTTTCTACCCGCGCATGGGGCCAGGCGGGCGCACCTTTTCCTCGGATCCGAATGGATCGCCCAACATCCTCATCGCCATCGGTCTGAAGCGCTGTCCGGGCTCTGAGCGGTGCTGGCCACCGATCCCCGCTCAGCCTGCTAGGAGAGAGGGCTGCTCCCGGCTTCCCCTCTGGCAGCCGGGTCACGCCTAGGCGCGTAGTGCCGCCGGCCCGAGGGCACGTACAGTGCCACACCGGTGGCTCGTGGGACACCCGCGAGCTCGGGCTTTGTTCCTCCCATTCGTGGCTTCAGACCATTACTGGGCGCCGAGGGTGTCCGGGAAAGCCTCGCCTCCGCGGTCCCTTCGCTACGGCTCCCCTTCTATTTCAGCGTCGAACACCGGGAGGTGAATTTTGGAATTATTTGTCACAGCGGTGACCGTTCAAGCCCGTCAGAACGAGCGACGCGCAGTCTGAGGGACAGTTCCCTCATAAGGACATCGTCGCAGCCCCGGGCATGAACTACGTTACTCGGTTCAGCAAGCACACTAGGAACCGCGGGGCGCCGGGGCGCGGAATCGCGCGGCGTCTCCCTTGTCTGCGTGAGCATCGGCTGCGGCGGCGACCCAAGCGCTCCGCAGGAGCCGTCTCGGCCGAGGGCTGCGCCGGCTACGTGCCTGCCCCGGAGCGCCGCGCGAGCGGTCGTGGCCGTGCCGACGCCGCGACCGCCACCATTGTTTTCCAAACCCCACTCCCCCCACCGCGCGGCGGCCGCCGCAGCCCCTCTCCATCTCTTGGGGAACCGATGTTGCTCGCATTCCGCCTGGAGGGGTCTGCGGCTTGCCTTCTAAGCAGCTCCGTGGAGACAAGAAAAAGCGCTCAAAGATGGAGCTGAATTCCAGCAACTCAGCTTCCTCACAGGCGCAGACCGTTAGCACTAGTGGAAATTCACACCTCTTGGGCAGCGGATTTGCATGCTTTTGAGGTAAAGCAATTGGAAAACCGTTCAATTTAGGATGTGACAGAGTAAAGTCACGTACGGCTTTGCAGTGTTTATTTCAGAGGAAGCGGTGTGGCAGTCAGCCGTTTTAAAAATGCAAACCAGAATCTATTAGTACAGTAGACCTCTTGTGGTTCAGTCAGAAGTATAATGCAAGGTATATTAGAGAAATAAGAAGGCGGCATTTTAAATTGTGACTGAAGTGGCAATTCACATATCTCAGTGTATGACACCCTATTATGCAGCTGCACTGCCCAAAGTGGTTGTGTAAAATGACACCTCTGAGCCAGACATCTTTCCTCACTATATTCAGCTACATGTGCTTACCTATCTTGAGATACAGAGCATGTGCATACGAGCACTTTATGTATTAGACCAAGGTATTCTGCAAAAATAAGCACAGATGCCTAGCTGGTGACAGGACTAGACCCTTAATTAGTATTTATCTAGCTCCATCACTTTTTGGTTTCATACTAAAAAATATAAGGACACTTCTCCACTATAAGGAATTGGCAAGCATTTCTGTTTTTCTAAAGCTTCAACACATTGCAAAGCCATTATAGCTGCAGGGCTGAAATTAATTTTCATTATACATGAAAATGCATTGTAAGTTGTTCCTAACTGAAGCTGGGATTCTGCAACTTATATTTTTGAAAGCATATGGAAAACAGGCAGATAATTGCAATACAACTGAAGGCATGTCTAACACTTTTATGTGAACACAGAAAGGGCATGTGCTCTCTGGTGTCAAGGTGCTGCTGTGATGCTGACATTGATAAAATTACGGTAATGGATGTGGTGTAAAAAAAACCCACTGACTTTTAGCAAAATAAATCCACTTCTCCAGAAACTGGGCATTTGATATAGAGTAACTCTGGAGGTCGACAATGCTGTTGCAATAGGACTACTATATTTGTTTTCCCAAATACTAACATTTCTAACATTTTCATGGTATAAAATAAAACAGGCAAATAAATAGTCACAACTTTCCCTGTAGAGCACTTTACCCAGATGATAGAATTTAAACTGGTTAGTATTATCTGCTATGCATAAAATTACAGTGTGAATTGTCACTGTGGTCTGCTAATAACTTGTGATGAGTCTTACTGTGCTGCAGCAGTGAACAGTTAAGATGTTTTGAGGCTAAATGGGGACTGGAGATTGGTTAATATACAAGAGGTGGTATGGAACATCACTTGCAGCTACAGACAGCACAGAATTAAACTAGGAGTTCAGAGAAGGAGATGAGAGAATGGGGAAAACTGGCAAACCCTTAAGAAAGGCAGCAGATCAGGAAAACTGCCTCTGTTGAAATGGAGGGGGTCAAAATCTGACAGTAGCAGTCACTGTGGGAGGACAGGAGGTCAGGATAGGCACTGGTAATAGGTAAATATGGCAACGATTTTGCAGGGAACAGAAGTTTGCAGCAGCCTTTGTAATGAACATATAATTCAATTGGCTGATATTTAAGCAGGTAAGCGCTAAGAAATGCACTAATGTGTTTTACCAGTGGCCCATCTAAATGGCTTTATGAGGTACCTGAGTTGTAAGTTTAAATTCGATTTAAAATATATGCATTTTTACTTTAGAGAATCAAGAAGGACTTAAAGTCATGCTGAATAGTCAGATGGCAGTGATGTCAATACGAAGTGTAGTTATTTTATATGTAGAGGGCTATCATAAGGGTCCAGAGAATATTAAAATAAAAATATTTTTTCAGGAATTATTTCCTGCAAAATTTCAATAGAGGTGGTTAGTTTTAGGATTCTTCCCCTAAAACCAAGAATAACATGCATATTTTGTTTAGTCTGCTTAGATTTTAATACTTTTGGGCAAATACAGGAGGTTTATGACTCCTATTAACACAGTATTGAGCAGCCTATGCTTTTTAACGTATTCATAACCCCAACACCCTATGACGAGAGAATCATTATTTTCTTTGTTTCACCGATAAGAAAACTGAGGGAGGATGTCTGCGTTGCTCAGCTTAGACCATCTTCCTTATTTTGTAATTATACAGTTCTCAACCGGGTGGGGTTCCAGGCTGAAGTCCTCGCTGAACTTGGAACTCTGTACTTGGAAGCTTATGTTCTATTTTTGACAATCATCTTTTATTTGTATCACAGAAATTCAAGGTTGTATTTATTTCAACCATAGTTAGAAGAAATTAATTATTCTTGAGAATTCTTGAAATTAATTCTTCTTGAGAACAGGAATTTCTCAAGCTATATAGGTCAGCCTACATGCTCATAAATGTCCTTCCTACCCATACTGTTGTCCAAGAAGTACAGCTACGTTGCCAATAAGAGTTTTGGCTAAACACAAATAATACATTCTTGCCATTTCTAGCTATGCTCTCCTTTTATGTACATCATCCCAGAAACCACACCATCACACCACCCACAATGCTACCTGCAGTCACCAAGTATTTCCTCCTGAGTCTATATTAATTTCCATGACAACAAGATGATAATATCAGGAAGATGAAACCCCACAGATTTAACTACATTTGCTGCCTTTGTTTTATGCATTACCAAACCAAGAACACATTCATGATAAAAGGAATCTGGAATAAATACTGACAATACTATAATGTTTGTTGTGAAACTGAGCTGCAGCCAGTTAAATGTAATTGTAATCCTTTGCCTCTAAATAGGGCTGAGCTAACAAAAGCAGAAAGCAAAGCAAACTGTTGCAAGTTAGGCAGTAAGTAGCCTCTTATCTTAACAGGCTTTGACAGCATCCCAGCACTGTAGTGAAATCCTAAGTAAAAATTTTGCCTGTGCTGATCAATCACAAGCCTGCCTTTTCTAAAGGTGGTAGCCCTCGTTTGTACATTTCACACAGGAACCTCTGCACTGCTTCCTTATTACTTCTTAATGAGGTGAATACAGTCTTAGCCTAGTGAGGCACACCACAACAGGATGAAGTGCATCCTTGCTGTGTTTATGGAGACAGGGTTCATTTAGTTCTGGTTAATGGTCTTTTAATTTTGATGTTAACATGAACAACTAATGGACAAAACCAGATGAATTACATTGATTGTAGAATCATAGAATGGTTTGGGTTGGAAGGAACCTTAAAGTTCATCTTGTTTCAACCCCCTCCTGTGGGCAGAACACCTTCCCTTAGACCAGGTTGCTCCAAACCCCATCCAACCTGGCCTGGAACTCTTCCAGGGATGGGACAGCCACAGCTTCTCTGGGCAACGTTTGCCAGGGCCTCATCATGCTCACACTAAAGAATTTCTTCCTAATACCTGACCTAAACCTACTGCCATTTTGAAGCTATTCCCCCTTGTTCTAAAGGCACTGAATGCCTTTGTAACAAGTCCCTCTCCAACCTTCTTGTAGCCACTTCAGGCACTGGGAAGGTGCAATAAAGTTTCCCCAGAGCATCCTCTTCTGCAGGCTGAACAATCTGAATTCTCTCAGCCTTTCCCTTTAAGAGAGCTGGTTTTGATGCATATGTGTGTGAAATGTGAACTACTCTTAAAAGGATAGCACTTGAAGATCTGGTGTGCTGGTTTATGGTGATTTTTAGTCAAATGTGGTAGTAGACATGACGTAAAGAAGAGTAAATGGATATTACTTGTGTTTCCCTGTAGGCTTATTTTTATGAAGTGCTGGAAAGTAGGCCAGGTGCCCTCACATCAGCAAGTCGAGCTCCTTCATCCCAGCAGAACATAAAACCGTTTTAGAGACTGTTCCTCGTGGCAAAGAGGATAAGTTCCGTAAGGAATGGGGAACAGAATATGTCTCTTACAGGCTGACCTGCTCTGCTGCTCATGGAAGAGCTCAAGAACAGCCAGAAATGAGGGTATTTTCCTCTTGTGGGAGAACCAGGCTCCGGCAACAGCGGATGCGAGCGCTGGGCGGGGGTGCGGCCCCGGCCCCGCCCGCGCGGCTCGCGGGCAGCGCCCGCCCCCCGCCCGAGTCACGTCCCGCACGTCTCAGTGCGGCGGCCGCCCGCGCGCGCCCTGCTGGGGCACCACCGCGCGGGGTCAGGCGGGGCCGCGCGCGGGAGCGGCTCCTGCAGCCCCTGCTCCGAGGGTCTGCCTCCGACCCGCGCCCGCACCAGGCTCTGTTCTATTTCCCCCGAAAACCTTGGACAGTGTTCTTCCTGTAAGGAACAAGCGTGCTGCCGAGTAGCTCTTAACGGTGTTTCTTCTCAAAGCCGCTCGCCACTTCATATGGCGTGTAGTTTTCTATCGGGGGTCAGTACTGTGGGTCTGCAGAGGCTGCCCTCACAACAGCTTTGGTGTAGATGCAGTAAAGGAGACTGGACCAGCCTGTGCGCAGAGGTGAATACCATAAGGCACCGAATGTTCCCATCCAGCACTCTGTAAGCAGTCTGGAGAGATTTCCAGTTTCTATTTTTCAACAAAGCATGCTCATATATTATTACTAACTTCGTGTTTCTATTAGATGGTAATGGAAACGAACAGAAACTGCCCAACCCTTCCCCCAACGTTTTAAACCTTCACTCCATACGAAATGTTCTGACATCTTGGAAGTAGTGTGACAATGCCTCCTACCCCCTGGAGTCCTTCAATTTTACATCTTATTTCTGTTCTTTATACATTTGGGCCGAGATAATTCCATCACCATTACCTCTGTAATCATTAATGTTACAGAGTTGCCACTGTCACAATGATTACCCTTTGTGCATCTACGCTGCGCTGTCTGGTTATTGCTTTAAAAAAACAAGTCCTTATTTGAAGAATGCTTTATACCTTGTGTCAAATAAAAGCTTCTGGGAAAAAGAGTTTTGAAGGATGGACAGATCCCCGTGATCCCAGTGGGAGTCTTGGCAGAGATGCATCTTAAAACTTTTATTTAGTAACTCAAAGCCTGCTGCAGAAATTGCCGAGTCTACCAAGCTGTGCATTTTTACGAACTCTCACAGCAATCAGCAAATGAGCCGCAGACACCTCAATGACTAGTTTTGTGGAGGTATTCTGTTTCCTTTCTTGTTAAACCATTTTATGTTCTAGTTGTTCGGACTTAAATTGTTTTCTGTTTATATTTGATTTCCAGAAAACAACAGGTGAAGCCAATACTGTGAGGCTTACTATTCTCATACAGGTCAGGGCATTAGAACAGCCACAGTCATGGCCAGATTTATTTCTGTATCGTGTATATAAAGTTGTTTCTTCCAAGAAGTGGGAGTGCTGGTCTAAATACCATGGTAAGTACATCCACACCAGCCTATTAAGAATCATGCATCTGGTGCTCAGTTGTCTAGACAAGTCTGCATCAGATTGTTGTGTCATATATAGTCTGGTTCTGAAATGGAGCAGTAAGAATTACATAGTTCCCAACTTAAAACAATCACTGTGCAGGCTTATATTGTTGAAAGCAGAAGCATTCCTTACTCATGTGCAACTGTGGTTGCATTCCTCTCTTAGCACTGAAAAGAAACACTGACACGATCAATTGCACATTAAAGAAATGGCCAATTTTTGTACATGTACGATTTAATGAGTAAGATCCTTGTTTGAAGGTCACTTTAACATTTTCAAGACTTGTGTAGAACACAGATCCTACAAAACCCTAGCTGTTGCGATGCAGTAACTCCCTGCACTCCTCACATACAGGGAGACTTTATGTGCCTTTTCAGCATCTTACTTACCTTACATCTCTCCCTTTTAAAACCTGGCAGCATTACTGCCTAGAATGTAATATTATCATGACAAAATATTTTAATTTTTAGATGCAAAAGTGCTTATGGCTGCATATAGAAAATGTGGAAAATGTGCTTTACCAAATATTACTTTTTCTTAACTGATCATGTAATAACAACAATGGAAGGTATTTGCTTCAGGCAGGCAGTTGTATCGAGCATTGCTGAAGCTACTAATTCCCAGCATCCACAAAAATGGCTCGTGGAGATTTTCACTGCAGTTTAGCTTATAAACTCACTCGATGTGTGAAAAATGATAGCTCATCATCATCTCAAAGGGATCTATCTTTTCAAGACAGCAGCATATCAGGGCTGTACTGCTGTCCCCAGTGGGAAATAAAAAATCTGTGTGATTAGTCCACCATTTCACAGAACACTTGTGATGTACCAAGTCTCCTAAATGAATAGGCCAGGAGCTTCATGTAACAAGATCTTATATAAAAAATCCTGCAGATTTTAATGCAGTAATTATTACATATTTGTGAAAGTCAAATAGACCCGTGAACTGCTGTAATGGCTTCAGCTTTTCAATGAAACAGTGATTTACTTGGCTGAAATCCAGTTCTCACTTTGAGAGCTGTGAGGGGACATTCATTTAAAACTCAGCTATGTGCATCTCATTTTCACATATTTTTGCAAGCTTTGTAAGAACTAAACTCAAACACGGAATAGTTAAAATTGCACTGCATAGTTCCATGCCTTACTTTTAATGGTAGTGCAATTTTACAGACACTAATTGCATTTTGTTTCTTAGGGAACACACAAGCTGGTTCATCATGGGAGCTGTAGTAGCTGACGATGGTCCATCTGGTGTTAAAGCCCCTGATGGAGGCTGGGGCTGGGCTGTCCTTTTTGGCTGTTTTATCATCACGGGATTCTCCTATGCCTTTCCCAAGGCAGTTAGTGTCTTCTTTAAAGAACTTATCCGGGAATTTGGCATTGGATATAGTGACACTGCATGGATTTCCTCCATTCTGTTGGCCATGCTTTATGGAACAGGTGAGTAGTTACCAAGTTTTGAAACCGTATTGTGCCATACAATTAGTTTGTAACTCTTACAGCCATTTTACAGTGTGAATCATGACTGCATAGCATTCCTTGTGTGCAAGTAAGGCATTCCAAAGAAGAATTACTATTAATCACTTAAATCAAACAGTTATTTAAGCCCATCCAGCTTGGATTTAAAATTACATCTCTTTAACTCAGTCGCTGCTAAAGATGATGAAAAATAAAAATCACAAGGCATTCTGAAGACAAGAAAGATTGAAGTATTTGACTACAGAGGAAAGGTCATTTTTCCTGATTGGCTTGACTGTGTGGACAAAGTACAGAACAAGTCAGAATCACTGAGGAAAGACCTTAGACCTTTAAGATCATTGATTCCAACCATGAACCTAACACTCTGAAG
This sequence comes from Lanius collurio, assembly GCA_020086605.1. Classification (NCBI taxonomy): domain Eukaryota; kingdom Metazoa; phylum Chordata; class Aves; order Passeriformes; family Laniidae; genus Lanius; species Lanius collurio. The sequence continues at coordinate 1,432,096 of JACBWW010000087.1, forward strand.
TCCACCAAAGAAATACAAAGTGTCATAAAATCAGTTGCAAAAGTTGGTTTATCTTAGCAATTGTAACTTACTTTTCTTGCCTAGGTCCACTTTGTAGTGTATGCGTCAATCGCTTTGGTTGTCGCCCTGTCATGCTGGTGGGTGGCCTTTTTGCCTCAATGGGGATGGTGATAGCTTCCTTCTGCACAAGCATCATTCAGATCTATCTAACTGCAGGCGTGATTACTGGTAAGTAGTATACATTGCTGAAAATGAGTTATGTCTTAGCTTTAGGCTGAAGTTTAGTTTAAGTGAAAAAAACCTGAAGTATCAGGATCACCCAACTGAGATTTTATAAAGATGGCAGATAAATGTGGAAATAAAATGTCATTTATTTCTGTTATGAATGTTTAATAGCATGAAGTGTAATCATAAAGTACAAGAATACTATGGGGGTAGAATCCTTTGTGTTATCTTAGGATTCTTTTGTCCATTTTGAATAAAGCTATTTTCTCTTAAGTTATGAGTCAGAAAAATTGTAATTAGAATTATCTTTAACAGTGATATTGTAGGCCAGTATTAATTTTTATGTACCTTCTGCTACAGGATTGGGCTTGGCACTAAACTTTCAGCCTTCACTCATCATGTTAAACCGTTACTTTGACAAACGCCGGCCCCTAGCCAATGGGCTATCTGCTGCTGGGAGTCCAGTGTTTCTTTGTGCTCTCTCACCGTTGGGGCAGATATTACAACATGAGTACGGCTGGAGAGGAGGATTCCTTATCTTGGGTGGCATGCTGCTCAACTGCTGTGTATGTGGAGCATTAATGAGACCTCTGGAGCCACCCAAAAATTCTGAAGTTACCAAAGAGCCAGTTGAGAAGAAAGTGAAGAAAAAACTTCTGGATTTCAGTGTGTTTAAAGATGGTGGTTTTGTAATCTATGCTCTAGCAGCCTCTATCATGGTGCTTGGCCTCTTTGTTCCCCCAGTTTTTGTTGTGAGTTATGCCAAGGATATAGGGTATCAAGACACCAAAGCAGCTTTTCTTCTGACTATTCTGGGATTCATTGATATCTTTGCTCGGCCAATCTGTGGAATGGTAGCTGGTCTTAAATGGGTTAGACCACGCTGTGTCTACCTCTTCAGTTTTGCTATGATTTTTAATGGCTTTACAGATCTTATGGGTTCTATGTCTGTTGATTATGGTGGACTGGTGGTTTTTTGCATTTTCTTTGGCATTTCTTATGGAATGGTAGGTGCTCTTCAGTTTGAAGTTCTCATGGCTATTGTTGGTACGCAGAAGTTTTCCAGTGCTATCGGTTTAGTGCTCCTGGCAGAAGCTATGGCTGTTCTGATTGGTCCACCATCAGCAGGCAAGTATGCCATTTAGTTCAGAATTTAAAATTGTGTGCATTGCATCCATTTACACAAAATGTAAGGGAGCATAGAAAAAGATGTCACTTGAGAAATGCAGATTGTTGCTAGTGCTGCACATGCTTCAAAGGCTTCCTGCTGTTACACTCAAGTATCTGAGAAGGGGTGGAATGAACCTTTTCCTTCTTGGATTTATTTCAGGATTGGTTAAATTGCCATCTGGACATGCTATTTCACCTCTGAGGGCCTGCACTAAACTTCTTACTGGTAGATAGCTGTCTGTGATTCAGAACATGAAACCTGTAAATTTTCTTTGGGAAATATTAGGATACATTCTTTATATCCATGGTAGACTTGGAGGAGGAAAGAAAACATCTCAAGGAAGAAAATAAATCTTATGAGGAGGACTGTAAAACTGGAGTGATTTAAGGAAGGTAGCATGCTTCTCTTGCACATCTCTCAACCCAAGAATAAGGGGATATGACAAAATAGTCAAATCCATTAATTTGAAGTCAAAATGCAAATTAATTACCAATCAAAGAACATACATTTTACAGACCCTGAACTGAAACACACTTCCCCTCACAAAAACCCACCAGGTCACTGCCCTTGAAATGTTTACTGTTTATACCAGACCCTAAAAACATGAAGTATTTTTATTGTGACAGAACCTCCTTCATGGGAAAAACAGTACTATGCACTACTTCCTCTCATCTTCAGAGAGGCACTTGCTTCATATCCTCCCACTTGTTCTTTCACATCCACTGAGTCCTGTGAAAATTCACCTTTACCAGTGTCAGAATCAGTCAATTACTCCAGACTGACTATTGAATAAGATTTGCATTTAAAGCAGACAGTGCACTGCCCATGTAGAAAGATAAACAACACTGGGAGCAAGAGGACAATGATGACCAAATCATAATACAGATGATACAGATCCCAGCCATGGATGCACACATTTTTATCTGAAACACAAAGCACTTGTTTGATCTCTTGCATTTGAAGGCGAAGCTGGTTTTATTTCAGATGAACTGCATGCCTCTGTGTGTGTAGGGGAGTATGTGTTTTGGGATGTCATGTAAAGTCAGTGACTGTTAACTGTTTCAGTGAAACGAAATAACTAAGGAACATTTTGGTATAAACTTGTTAAAATTCTACTTCAAAAAAACTTGGTTAGATAATCATGGTGATTCTAGACAGGAGAGTCAAAATATTTTTTAAAAGAAGAAGAATATTCACTGCAAGATAATAACTTTTGTTAATTACCTGGAATGTTACCTTTTTCAGGAAAACTCCTGGATGCAACGGGGAGGTACATGTTTGTTTTCATTATTGCTGGAATTGAAGTTACCACCTCAGCCCTTGTATTGGCCTTGGGAAATTTCTTCTGCATTAAGAGAAAATCAGAAGAACCACATACAAAAGAAGAAGCAGCAGAAAGAGAAGAATTAAACAAATCTGAAAATAAATCTCCTGAAGATGCCAAGGTGGACTCTATTGAAGTGGAGCAGTTTCTGAAAGATGAGCATGAAAAAAATGGTGAAGTTGTAACTAACCCAGAAACATGTGTGTGAGCATGACAAGGAATCGAAAAATGTATAGAAAAGAAAGATTTTCAACACTATTTATTTTAGAAACAGAAATAGTTTAGGGTTGAGCCATCAGCTTTAGTAACTGGGGGCTAGTCAGCTCATCGAGTTTCTTTGGAAGCTGATTAGCTGGACAACATCTTACTGGAAAATTAGCTTTATCAGTAAAAGGTGGAACATTGTGGTTATACATTTTATGTAAACTAAAAAGCTTTTATGAACACAAGTAGGCTCCTGCTATGCATCACCAGAAACTGCTCACTTGGATGATATAGGAAAAGCTTATTTTAAGAAAAGTGGAATTATATGTATGTTTTCAGACTATTGATGAAATAGCTGTGTTGTGTAGCTAAATATAATTTCCCTGTGTTCTCTGTGAAGGGAAAAGAGTTTGAGATAGATAAAAATCTCAGGAACTTAAAAGTCTCCGTTAGGTTTTTGAATTTTTGACCTTTTTAGAATTTTTAGATTAATTGGCTCAGCTCTAACTTAATTTTGATAATACCTGTAACTTTGATTTATGTAAATGCATTTCTGTCTAAACGTGTAACCTTTGCAATCATCATCTGGAAATCCTGTTTTTTACAGATAGTGTCCTCAGCCGATCACACAAGTGGTATTCTGAGGTAGTACTAAAAGAAAAAAAATGAGCAGAATGGCTCCTGACAGACCATGAACAAACAAAATTAGCCCACAATTCCACACACTGTTTTCAGTAAAATTTTCCTAAAGCATTGAAAAATATTACAACTAACATGGAGAAGATGATTATTAGGTTTATTAGAATATTCTGAAGAAGTGTCCCTTTCGCTTATAAAAGAAATGGTGCAAGTTTCCTGATGGCCTATAGAGTGGGTAGATGTAGAGAAGAGACAGAACTACTCTGAAACATGTTAGTCATCCATAAAATGCAACGTCAGCATCACAGGAAGGTTTTAACCTGTTTGGTTTTGATTTTTTTTCTTCCCCATTTACCTCACTTCCCTGCCTTTTGCATAATCTATGGAAGTTCAAAGTGCCATTTGAAGTGCTGGTTGAGGAAACATGATGGAACTGTTCTTCATATTTATGACACCATGGTACTAAATAGAAAAGGAAGGCAAAAGGAAGGCTTTTTTTTTTCCCACCACCCAAAACCACTCCAGAAATGTATTTTTTTTTAATACAAAATCATGCTACTGCAGCCCACCTCTCAGATCTGCTTACAATAAACTGTCTAGGTTTTGTAACTGCAGTCCCAATCTTCAAAACAGACTAACAGATTCAGTTTTCTTAGTAATAGCAAAGGAATATTGGCTTTCAAGTGCCAAAATTGTTCCGCTTAATAACTGAAAACTAAAAGATCCTAATCCCTTAAAACCCTGTAATCCTTTTAAATTAACATAATTGTTTCATACTTTACCATTTTTAACAGAAACAAAGTGCCAAAACCATGAACAATTCTCTAATTATCTCAGATACTGGGTTCCACATTTTAAGTTTCTTTGAAGTGATTTTGCACTATTAGGACAACCTTGCACAGAAATTGGAAAGTTAGAATCGTAACTTTTAAAAGAAATGGATGCTTCACAGAATAAACTTTGTTTTTATATCCTATGTAGTGCGTTATTTTAAAATATTTTCTTAATTTAGTGGCAGCGATTGTAGTGTATGACATTTCCCAGGTGTAAAAACTGAACTTAGCTCCAGTTTGCTAAAGACTAAATTGGTACTTGAAACACAACACTGGTAGCTCCAGAAGGCAAGAGAAAAACAGAATCCACAGAATAATTTATTATATCCTTGGAGGCTGCTTCAGATGATACATGAAGGCCTGATACAGCTTTCAGAGTGGAGTTCCCTGTTGTTTCAAAAAGCAAAAACCTTTCCAAAGGTGAATTCAGATTCTCAGATAGCCACTTTTGTCGTACTGTGGATTTTGATCACTGGAATTCTGTGCTAGATAGTGTTATGCTGTTAATCACAGGACTAAATTATTATTCCTTTGATCTTGGGTTTTGGCACAATTTTAAGTTTCTGTACATTCTGCAAATTGTCTAGACTGCTTATATGTGGCAGAATGTAATTTGTGCTTATCACACTGACTTTCCAGACTATGTTTCATTTTCCATACATAATACTTTTACAGTTAAGCTGGAAACAGGAAGTTTTATGTTACAATTTTCTGTGTTTTGAGACAGAAGAGGAAGTTAGGAAGACAAGGAGACATGCTTCAACAAGAAACCATAAATAATTTCGTAAGTAAAACTAGTGTTCACAGAAAGGCTGCATTTGCCTATACAAGTTATTTTCTTCAACTCAAAGTATCAGTTACTTTGACTGGGACTGCCAGTGCTCTTGTGCTGTTTTCAGCACAGATCTACCAATGGATTGCAGTATTTATGACAGCAGGAGATGCTAACTGAATGAGAGTGGTCAAATTACAGTACTCCTTTATTGACTGTGAAAAAAAAAAGGATTCGAATTTGATTTGCTAAGCAGCTTAAAAAGCCACATGAGCAGTATAAAATCTTTCACTGTTTTCATTAATTACAAGAAGCATCAATACAAAGGCGAGAAATTCCCAATGCAGCTCTCTTAGCAACATCAAAACCGGCAGGCTTGAGAGTACTACAGAGTTCTAGAGACAGTTAAGCTCCTTGCTCCCATTCTGTCCCATTCAAGGGTAACACCCAAGTATGTGCTATCCCTCCAGTCCTCTTTCTATTTAGCTGCCTTTATCTTCTTGAAAAGAGATTTGTTATACTGATGGGAAGGAAACCTCCATGACAGATCCCTAGGCTGCTGGCCACTACACTAGACTCTGCTGACACATGTACCCGACTGTTCCTATCTGACATGGCCACAATGGCCTTCACATTGACCATCTCTTTTATAGAACTCTCTCCTTCCTCCCTAATGTGTTGAAAAACCAAAACCAAACCAAACCAAACCCCACAAGCAGTTAGTCCTTAGGTTCCCAGCACTGTCCAGCCAGGCTCCTTATTAATTTAACTCTGCTTATTGTAAATATTTAAATAGATTGATAAACAAATATATATATATATATTTTGCATATTTAGAAGCAAGGAATTGATTTAAAATCCCTCCAGTTGTTTTGGTACTGTATTTCTTTAATCTCAATACCACTGAGATGTCGTTAAGAGCAGTCTGCAAGATATGCTCTTCCATATATTTTGAGGATGCATATGGTCAAAGACACAAAGCATTGCTAAAGAGCCATTAATTGCCCAGGGTCACAGGCAGAACAGTTTCATGCAACATCTACCCAGATGAACCTTTGTTCAACCTTCACCTGATTAATACTTTGTGCTTTGAAAAAAGGGAAGAGGAAAAAGAAGGGAGTGTAAGTAATTATGCAATTGAATTGCCAAATATCCAAAGATTATAGTTTACTCCTGCATCACACACTGTTGAAACAAATTTAATTTCTTTAGACACACAGTTCATTAATATATTAATATATATGTCTGGAAAGTAAATAATCAAAAATCGAAGGACAGTTTTCAAAGATTATTTCTCTGAAAGTAGTGATTGGTTTTTTACCCTGCAGGCTAGCAAAATTTTTAAAGCATTTTGGATCTTCATACATTCTATAAATTGTGTACTATAGGATTTATGGTTAAAATATGGTATGATTGATCATGTAATGGACCTTAGGCCCTTATTTTCCTGATGCAAGGAGATGAAAGGTGTATAAATGCCAGTGATATAGAGAGACTATATAAACAAGTATGCATGTGTTTGCACATATGTATTTACATATGTGTGTATATATATATATATATATATATATATAAAAAACATGCAAAATACTCATAGGAGTAGATTAGGGACAGTTTGCCCAATTATTAGACAATGAGCAGAGTCAAAATATTTTTCCTCCTATACAAAGATAAGCTTGCTTTTTTGAAAATTCTAAATGCAATATTTTGTAGCTATTTGTAGCCTAGAAGACCTCAGCAGAACTAAAAGTCCTAAAGTGATGCAGCTATCTGGTTAAAAGCTAAGCCAGTTCCCTAAAGTTAAGACTTGAGAAGGTATGAAGATATGGCGTAAAGGACTGGAGAGATCTCGTGCTAATATTAAATTCCATCCACACAAATGTGTATTAGGCAATGTAGAATCATTCTCTAAAAAGAAATTAGAACATTCCCCTAATGGAACAACCAAACTTCAAACTGAAAAAGCAATGTGGTACATCCAAAAGAAAATGTTTAGTTTGGTAGACAATCATAAACAGAAGAATTTCAAAATGCACTCTTACATATTGCAGTGGTAAGTATTGACTTGTGTATGTGCGTCCGTGTCTCTTTGCCACACTTGTCTTTAGGATTATGGGAATACACTTCAGCTTTGTGTGAGATGACATTTTGTTTCTTGTTAATGCACTTTAATGTAATGTGTACATTTATACTAAGGGTTTTTTTATGCTTTTCTAGTAAACCGTTGCAAATGTAGTGAATAAATATCTGGTTGTCAAAAACTGTGGGCCTAAGAAAATAAGCTCAGAAACAATTAACACCCCAATTTGGAAATTTGGTTTCATCTGCACATGCTTAAACAGCTACACTGACACCAGAGTGTTTACAGAGAAGAGGTGACACTTAGCTGACAGGCAGCCAGAATTTAATGTGGGCAAGGGGACTGTTTTTGTCATGACTCATAGTTTGGCCAATTCCAAAATGGGTATGTGCTCCTGCTGTAAATGATCCTGAAGACTATATTAAAGCATCATCTAATTTAAAATAACAGCTATTAATTTTGTGCTGTGTAAAAAATATTCATGTTCTCCTCTGAATAGCGCTCCAAGTTTTGTTTGCAGGTGAAGTTTTATGAACTGTCATGACTTATAAAGCCCAAAATATTGTGAATACCAACATGCCAGCAAGCTGTCTTCACTGTCAAGTGACGCTCTTTAGAACTTGAAAGCTCCTAAGAAAACGCACTGTAAGAGTACATTTATGTTGTGGTTCTTTTGATCCTATGGTACCTCAGCTAGGACTGGTGCCTGAAGGTATAATCTCAAGGCTACACTCAAGGGAATCACAATGACAAGTTCTTCAATGTAGCAAGACCTACCTTTTGTGATCTACAAGACTGACACCTACTTGTGCTTCATTCTAAGTATCTCTGGCAAGAAATTCTTGAGAAATCTCTCTAAGCTATGCTCCAGAAGTTTCTCAGTATATCTACACTGAAAAGGTCATAGGTCTAGTTTACATTAACCTCCATGTTTGAATAGATACATGAATACCTGTTTTATGCTAGTTTAGTTAAACTGGCAAGACTTAAGGTGTAATCAAATACTTTGCCACCCCAATGGCCAGATCAAGTCATATGCCACTACAGGAAGTAATGTTACAGGGTGGACTGAAGTGACAGAATTTACTAGCACGCAGTCAGCCCACTCTTGTGACAGAAAATCAGTTTGTCTTTGCCTCTGGTTCTCTTTGAGTCTGAACGAAGGAAGTAGGGTCATTCACTGTAGGAGAAAATGGGCTCGACCTGAGTTGCACAGCTGTTGTTCCCTGCTGCTGGACCTGTTGAAGGAAGGTGATCCACCAATACTGAAAGAGTAAACAACCTTGACAATGCCAGAGGCACTGCATAGGAGAAGCAACAGCTTCGGAATGGATTGTTTTAGCAGCTTTCTCAAGGGTTTGGAGACAGAGCTCATCTTTGTGCCAGTAGGAGAAAAGGTGTATCTACTAAGAAGCATTAAAATGCTTATGCTCTTTAAAGCATTTTGCTAGTGACATGGTCTGTGAGATCAGCAGTCCTGAATTTTTGTCTGAGAAAGTATGGCAAATTAGAGACAGAGTAAAAAGCTACTTACCTCTAGTTATAAACTGTAGTACCTTGAGTGATCTCCATAGTTGCTTCGTCACATCAGCAGCATTTCAGCTGGCAGCCTTCCTCACTAATGCCAGATGAATACTTCAGAGCATTAAGAAGGATAGCTCTTGCTTTTCTGACTTTTCATCTACTACTCTTTTAACAGCTTAAAACCTTTCTCACTGAAACTCCGAACCCAAAGAAGAAGTATATCCAGATTTTAGTATCTAAAATTCTTAAATAGCAAGACTTTTTCAGTCTTGTTGGAAAATATGCCTTAAGATCCATTGTTGACATGTCAAACAAACTTAAAATACTTTTTTTTGGCACTGAGAGCAGAGTAACATTTGCTGTTTGGGGTCTTCTAAGAAAAAATATCTGTGCATCACCTCAAACTACCCTGGCTTATTCTTTCCTTAAGAATTAAGGGAAATGTCAGAAGCTCTGTCCTGCCTTTGTGCCTGTAATGCTTGCAGGTCTGAACCAAGCTGAGGACTGTAATTAAGCAAATTTTTTTTTTTCTTGTTATGCTCAGGACTAAGTATTTTCTTCCTAGTGCATAATGTACCAAATGAATTCTTGTTTTGTTCCACATCCCACCCCAAGCTTTCTGGACTGGTCACAGCAAAGAAACTGTAGACCGGTGCTTAACACTTTAGGATGATCTGCACCATTTCTCATTTTTTCCATATTCTTCTTTATCCATTAGGCATATATATATATACACACACACACACACACCTCACACCTATATCTTAAGCATTTTGAATCAAGAACTGTCCAAAATGTGATTAACAAAGAACACTTTTTTAAGGCCTATTTTTGTAGATTATCTATATGTACAGTTCTCCTCTCATTTTCTCTTATCCCCCTGCCTGCAGCATGCAATGGTTTTGACAGAAGAAACACAGCATACTAGTCTTAATAATATTAAGCAAGAAAAAACCCCACCGTCAAAGAAGAAGTCGTAAAATGTTAATACCGTGCAAATATCTGCTGATAAAGTCAGTATGATTTTGCTGTGAAACACGTTCTTACTGAAGATCAGGCCTCTGAGCACTCTCCTAGTACAAAAGCACTGAACACAGTCTATACAATTCAGGTTCACACAGTCACTTAAACCTAGACATAGAGATGTAAAGTCAGTACTTGAATGAACCAGAAGGAAATGTACTGTTTTTAATAACAAAGTACTGTATCCTTTCACAGTAAAACCTTTTTATTATTAACCTATCTCATACGGTGAATTGTAGAAGTTACTTAGCTGTTGGATTAAGTTCATGATGGATTACACTTTTTCACAATCTCAAAGCTTAAATTTTGATTTCTGACCAGATGTCTTAGCATTATTATTATTATTTGTTTTTACTTGATTTTTTTGTACACATGGAAATGCAGCTTTTGTAAAGCAAAAGTTAAAGAACAAAATAAACACCTTTTTATTTAATTCTTTTACAAATAGAAAATAAGTATTCTTGAAATCAACACATATGCTGCTCTAGCCAATGCTAGACTCAAGCATCTATGACATGAGGAAACAAAGACAAATAGTTGTACTTATGGTATTTTTTCCCACTGAGAATAACAATGCCTTCCTTCATGGGATATTTGTAATATTTTCATAAAGCTAACATGGAATATATGAACTCAATTGTTTTCTCTTAATATCTCTCTTGAAGCAGAGGATTTATTTTCAATTTGTTTTTAATACTTGTACCACAAAAAACTTAAGGACTCTGTAACCATTCAAGATTATGTAAAACAGCAGCATAGGCAGTACTTTCCACGTAAAAGCATTTCTAATGTTTTAAATGAAAACTATGAGAATAAATTAAAATATCCTTCGAACTTTTAAGTGCCTGCTAAAAAGAAAACAGGGGTTTCCTGAAGGTGTGTCTACCCTCAGATTATATACACTTTCAAGAATCACATTAGCAAGAGTCAGAACTTTATTATACAGGGCACCGTGAGTAAAGCTCACTGTTTTTCTTGCTTTTATCCTAGCTCCCATAACTGATCCAATCTCAATTCCCTTACTAAACTTCCTTATCAATACTATGCATTACTTGATAAGCAACAGCATTTGCACAAAAAGAAAAACTTATGGAAGAAAAAGAAGTACCTAAACAAAAACCTTTACCTGTAAATTGACAAAAAGACATGTTTTCTGTGAGAAAAACAATGAATGCTTTCTCTTTCTTCCTGCATACCCCAGGATCGTAACTACCAAACTCTTTCACTGAAAGTTTTGGTACCAAGACAGTATCTTCAAATGTTTGCAACTGACATTATTCTTTGTAGGTACAGAAACCCCTTTAAAAAAGAAAAGAAAAAAAAAAAGTTGCATCAGGTAAAGGGTAATGATTCATTTTAAGTCAGTAAGTTACACCAAAGAAGAACAGAAGTTACTATTAATGTATTTACACAACTGTTGAAGTACACAAATACAGTGGTAGTACAAATGAAGTGCTTTGAGATACTGGTTTTCAATACACAGGTTTATATAGACAGTCTAACTATTTTCTGCATGATGGAATTTAACTATTATGAAGGACAAAAACTGCCCACAAGTGAGTACAATTCTAGAAGTCTGCAGTCAACTTTTAAGTATAGTACAGCAATCTAATGGTCTAGATACAGAGAAAATAAAAAGGCTGCTTTTGTAAGTCCCTCAAACATTACACTATTAACCACAGATATTTACAAGGAAAGCACAATGAAATGTAAAACTGCTCAAATGGTAGTGCACATGCCTAAAATACCAGAGTTTATAGCAACTGAGGAAATCATTCTCCTATGCAAACTTATCAATTGATCAGAATCTCAAGTTTTTCCACTATACTCTCCCCAAGCACACATTTCCCCAGTCTGACCCAGAGTACACACAAGCAAATAGCTAATGCTATGAAAACATCCAAAGAAGAATGATAATACTTAGTACATGGACTTTTGAGGGGCAAAAAAGAATTTGTAAACACCCATACAATAAAAACTACTCTCCATAAAAATCTGAAGACCAAGACACCTTTAAAAATTGCCTCCAAGCAGGGAAGAATTTCTCAAAATACCTAACTGCTCAAACAAAATCTCTGTATATACTTCCATTTCCAACACAGAACTTCCCATAATTTCAGTCATAATAGTTCTGGTACTGTTCCAAGTACTGTAAGGACAGAACATGTACTTTTACGAGACCATTTACGGTAACAAACAATATGAAGAATTTCCCATATTCCATAACCAACAGGAGTCAACAACACCTGCAACCACCTGAGCACACTGAGTCATTCATACCTAGCTAATGATTCTGGGCATACTCAGTTGAATATAGTTAAGAATTAAATATGATACGCACCTGAATTGTGAAAATTCTCAGGATTTCACAGCAAGAATAGGTTGCTAGTTTGGGGGGTAGTTTTTTGTTGCTTTTTTTTTGTTTTGTTTTGTTTAAGAATTCATTTTTTGAGTCTTGGCATGTAAGGGAAGGCCAAAATCAATGTATTTATTTATTTATAAACATGTGGATGCGGAATGAAACATGCAAATTCACTGAAGACTCAGCAGCAATGTCTATTTTGCACTTGTAATAGCCTCCAAGCTAACCAGCCTCAGAGAAGAGGGAACAAAATTTTCACAGTAAAAACAATGTTTGAAAGTATCCATTCACCCAAACTAAGCAGAGAGACAGAACAAACTTTCTAATTGTAAATCCCTCAAATGCCAGTCTTTCACTTTGTCTTTCATGTTCTTTACAAAAGAAATCCATCAATACAATCTCTACGATACTTAAGACTCTCCTGCAGGGTATTAAGTTCTCCTCTGTTATGAAACAGAATGAGTATTAAAAATTCCTTTGTGTTAGACAGAAAGTTAAATGTCCAGTGTAAATGAAGACAGCAAACAGTGAAATTAACTTCTAACAGTTTTAAAAAATTCATGAGAAAACCAACTCAGAATAGGACAATACATGAAAGTAAACAATTTAAATAACATCAGATGGTTTTGATTCATTTACATGTTCCCTGGCAGACTAATCTTTTAAACAAGAAATTTCAAGTCATCGTCTTTAGTTCAGGTTTGTTTATATTCTACATTTTTAAATCAGACAAAAGCAAGAGTTCTTTACAGATAAGTAAGCCAATAATTTTAGCAAAATGATACAAAAAACTTTCTTAAACCAAGTAAAAGATTTATAGTTACAGTAGAATAATAAAAAGGGAGTAAAGTCTGCCGCCTGTGGAGGGAAAACTGAAATGGCCATTCAGTAACAGGCGGTGAACTCTGTAAACCATCTTTCTTTTCCAGCCCTGTTTCCACAGGGTTCTCTTAAGGTCAATGGGTTTCTGGCAAAAGCGTCCTGTAATGGCAGCTGCTGGAGTCTCTGCATGTTCCTCCAAGTGCCTTTTAGGTCACGTGGAGAACTCCAATTTCCGCTCTAGTTTAGGGTATTTTTGCTAGTAAAGCCATTGGTAACATGGGAGATCAGCCATGCATTATCTGCCTTCCACGGCAAAATAGTTTTCATCGGTGCACAGCAGACTGGAGAACACTGGTAGTTACCCGAGCAGGAATCTACCAAAGCCAAAAAACAAGACAACATCAGCACATATCCTTCTAGTTAACATACAAGTGTGTCGCAAGGTACTTTTAAACTATTAATTACCAAAATTCAAGTATGTGAATTTAAAATCCAGTGAGCAATATAATGTTTCACACCCACCTGTAGCTACATGAAGGCCCCTAATACTTTCCTCTTTTATTAGAAGTTAACATGGAAAATGCACCTTTCCAGCCAGAGGGGATGTTTTGAAGAAAATTAGAGCATAAACATGCACAGAAGAAAGAACCAACCAGATGAAAACACTACGAATGCACAGTAATAGACTCAATAGATAATTAATTTTAAAAAATATTAAGAAGGTAGAAAACAAAATTCATTATTTTCAATAGCTGTTCACTTTCCATGAGACACTGTGTTAAAAGATACTTCTTGTATTTCCATAGCTTGACCTACTGAAGTAAGAGTGTAGCATTATTTCAGTACCATTTTCACCATGAAAATGAAAAACAACCATACATCTCTGCAATTTAAGAAGCAAGAAATATCTAAGCAGCATGATCAGTACTCAGTATTTGTTTCAGTTGTAAAAAGCTACAAATACTAAGGCACACAGTATAGGCCAACTAATGCAGGCTCAACGCAGACCAGAATCTGCACGTCTCCTGTACACAGGCTTTTCAATGCAAAGCTCTAGGTTTGCTTTTTTGCATTTATTTTTATACCTGTTTTGTTTTTTTTTTTTTTTTACTAAGATCTGATAACTGGTCTTTAAAGTGTTAAGCTGGCATTTACAGTTAGATCTTTTTAAAGTTCTAAACTGTTCACGAAGCAGCTTGTGCAGAGACAGCCAAGCACACAAAGCAGAAGGAGATAACAGAAGAGGAATAGCAGGATTCTTCACCAACTAGAGATACAGGATAAATGCAAGCTTAGGCTTTATAGAGAAAGTGAGACAGCAGACGAGTTATACAACAGAATTTGTTAAGGAACAGAAAAATCTCACAGCCTTTTTTAAATAAGTAGCAAAGCAAAGAAGCTCCTGAAATACTTAAGAAAAGCATCCCTCAGCCACTAAGGTTCAGATTCCAACTGAAAGCTGTTATTTCTCATATGAAACCTGTTATTGCCAAAAGCAGAACAGCCTAAAAAGCCACAAGCTGCACACAGAAAGGCAGAAACTTCTACTGCACTGAACAGTGGAAAGGACTTCATAATACCCAAATTCAAGTCTGTCTACCTCTGAGATGCTCATGGTCAACTATTCTTGTTAGTACGTGAACATTTTTTCAAATATAGATCCGAACAGTTCTGAGTATTTTTAAAATGAGAGCTCAAAAGGCATGGAGAAGAATATAAAACAGTGAAAAATGGATATGGCTGTTGTAGAACAGTCCATTCACAACAAGACAAGACAGAGCCTCATTTGAGTAATATTGTCAATTAAGTCTTCATACAAGTATTTTGCTTTTATGATTCTGAGCAGATCTGGTGTTTAATGGATGACATACTCCTGTATCAACATCCTTGGAAAGACACGTAATCTCAAACAGCTAAAATTTAGACTTTGTTATTTTACTGTTGATACTTGAACAACTTTAGGGACCTTTTAAGTTACTATTACTGTCAATTCTGCTTGAGTCCCAAGTGGAACAGCAGCAATAACTCAGCTTTTGGAAGGACATTTACTTTTAAGTTAGAGAAAAATCAATGCTCCATCAAGCATCTGACCAGAAGGCACAGATACAACTATGAGATCACATGAGTAGAAGGAGAGAAGTCAGATGTTTCCAAAGAGTTTTTTCCCCACCCCATCCAAAGTTTTGGTGTCTAATGAGAAGCACTCACCCAGTGCTGCCTTCCAACGAAAGGAGACGAGCAGCTACTTGCCATGGTGTTCGAAAGGAATGCTATTCTGAGGTAGGGGAAAAGACAGCAATTTGTAACAGTTCCACTGCCCCAATATATAAAGATGTCTAACAAACATCCAACCTGAACTTGCAGTAGCAACTCTATCTTTTGAGAAGCTCCGTTTCAGACTTCTAGAAGACATTTCCATCATATTAAGAGATACGTAAAAGAAACAAATCATCAATCCTCAAAGGAAGCTGACAGGGTCAGAAGAACAACGCAGAGTATGATGCCTACTAAGATGTATATGTGGAGAAAGATTTGCAGATGAGGAAATGGAAAATGCAGAAGCACTGGAAGTATGGCACAGCATTTAAGTTATTCAGTGCCAGTGTTTGCTATAGTCTTCTAAAAACGTCTCCCATCAAAGAGACTTAATAAAATATTTCTTTGTGCAGCATTTCAATCTTTTCTTCCAACTACAGAGAGAATATCTGTATTACCAATAGGAAATTGCAACAGCTTTGACTGTTGGGTGCTGAACATGCTACATTCAAGAAAAAAAAATTAAACAACTTACTGTGTAGCCACAAGCAATCAGACTGAACCTTTTGTGGAAGGAAATGAAGACTACTCACCTGTAACTAGACTCTTGAGATGATCACTGCTTTCAGGATGCAGTCTGTGCATGTGGACCAACAGAGCTGATTTACAGTAGTTTTTACTTGAGTACTCATTACCTCATTTACTACCTCCTTTATTACATCTCTTAATGTTTAAAAACCATGTGTAAAGGAGACTTAGGGAACAATTCACTCAGAGAGCTTAAGAGCAGAAGGATCTTTTAACAGCTGGTATGATTTTCTGTCCAACACAGATCACCACCCTTCATTGCACACAGACCCGTAATTTAGACTTGCTTTAGACTTGAATACACCACTTAGAAATTAATACAGTGTTGATGCAGAGGCAGAGAGATGATCTACTTATTTTAGAAGTTGTTTCAGTAGGTAACTACCTTCACTTAGACCTCTATTTTGCCTTTCCTTACATGTGAGTGGTTTTAATTTTAAGCAATATGTTCTTCACGTTTTCTCCTTTAATATTAATTCCTGTTAAAATCAGTGTCTCAAACACGACACCAACTCACTCAAGACATTTTCTTAGCTTTCAGACAAACTGAAAGTAGTCGATTTGAAACTCTTACATTGGACAATCTGTTTTCCCAGCCCATCTCCGCTTCTGTTCATTACTGTATCATACATAGATTGAAGGAGGAAATTGTGCCCTTTCATTATGAAACCACACTAACCTCTCCAACATTACACCTGCCTCCTCAGTCATTACTTACCACAGATACAGTTCCCCCATATAGGAAAATGGCCTCCACTCCTTCATCCTAACCAGAATTTGGAGTAATGCAGAAATACACATTTGAATAGACTGTGCTTGACCGCTCAGCTCCCACTAACATTTATCACTGTGACCTCACAACTTGCAGGTTTTTCACTGTTGCATTCACTTCATACAATCCAGAGAAGTACTGAACAACATGTGCCACAGAATTTAAGTAACTGTACTGAAAATATTTAAGTTTGATGAATCATTTCATAGACATGGTAGTTGTTACTCCAGTAAACACTCGTTACTTAGTGCGAGAAATTGCAAGTCTTTTTAAGGAGAATGACTTAGGTGCTATGTGGACACTATCTTGGATGTGGGGAATAAATGACACCTATTTTGCTATGCTTACAAATTACCATTTTTCCACAAGTGTTAAATTTCTCTGAGAATGTCTAGTTTTCATAAGAGAATTTTGGTTCCTATTATTTGCATTCACAGCCTTAGTTTTTCAGTTTCAGTCTGACCTAATCAGGATTCAATTTGGAAAAAAAAGAAAGATAAACATGTGGAGTAGTCATCTTTAAGAACTCTACTTAGAGGCAAGTAGCTTTCCCTGTTTGAGTAGCCCCTGCACATTTCACCGTCCAGAGTTTAACAAAAAGCAGCCTTTCCTCTAGATGAACAGAGGTGGAGATTACAGATGCACCATTGCCTTACCAAACCAAGGCATACAAATAAATAAAGTAACAAAACTAATTCACCAAGTTATAAATGTAGTTATTAATAAAAAACATCTGTAGATGTGCATGGCAAACTCTTAAAAGTTGCTTTCTACCAAGAGTATAGGTTAAGCACTCCCTGAAAAAGGACCTGTGGTAGTATACACCTTAGTAGATGTACTAAGGAAACAAGCACACTTGGAATGGACACGGACAAACAATTGCTATTCTTTATGGTTCTCTTGGTAAGAAGTGATACAGATGATCTTCTATATTCTTACATCTATCCAATCAAAATTCTCTTTAGTGGCTTTGCCACATAACTGGAATACTTTAGGTTTTCCTAAGAACAAGGTAAAAAGATAATTGGAAACTCATGGCTATAATTGGTAACTTGGCTAACATCTAAGAATAAATTTTGATTACAGAAGAGCTACTTTAATATTATGTAGACTGTAACAGCATAAGCTATCGACACCTGCAACTTGCACCATCTTGCCTGCTGGAGAGCAAGAACTGGGAAAATGAAAAGTGAATTTTCTCTAGGAAGCTCAAGTGGAAGTGTTACAAGCTGAAGTCTGAGTAAAGTGTTTCAGCCACACCACCCAGGTTGCAGAAGGTGAAGGCAGGGATTGGGAAAATGAAGAACCATCCACTGTGGAAGATGAGGGGTTCTGGGACTGTTTAAGGAACCTGAAAGTGAACGAAGCCTCTGGGACCTGATGACATACATCCATGGGTCTTACAGGAACTGGCTGAGTAAGGGACTACACCAGTATCCAACATATTTGAGATGTCACAGCAGTCCAGCGTAGTTCGCTCTGACCGGAAAAGGGGAAACACAACCCCCAGTTTTATAGAGGAAAGATGACACACAGAACTACAGGCCAGTCTCCCCTCAGTGCCTGGCAAAATTATGCAACAGATCCTCCTTGAAACTATGTTAAGGCCCATGGAGAATAAGGAGGTGACTGGAGTCAGATGACACAGCTTCACTAAAGGTAAATTGTGCCTGACAAATTCACCTTCCACAGTGGGGCTGAGCAGCGGTGGATGAGGCAAAAGCAGCAGATGTCACCCACCTGGACTTGTGCAAAGCATTGGACACTGTCTCCCATGATATCCTTGTCCCTAAACTGCAGAGACACAGATTTCACACATGGACCACTCAGTAGATAAGGAATTGGATGGGTGGTTGCACTCAAAGAATTGAGGTCAGTGAGTCCATGTCCAAGTGGAAAGCAGTGATGAATGGTGCTTGTTCCTCAGGGGTCGGTATTGAGACCGGCGCTGTTCAACATCTTTGTCAGCAAAATGGACAGTGGGATCAAGTGTACCCTAAGCAAATTTGCTGACAACAACAAGCCGTTTGATGCAGTCGACATGCCGGAGGGAAGGGATGCCATCCAGAGAGACCTCAACAGGCTTGAGAACTGGGTCTATGGGAGCCTCATGTAGTTCAACAAGTTCAAATGCAAGGTCCGGCATGCGGGTCAGGTCAATGTCAAGCATAAGCGCAGGCTGGCTGGAGAATGGATCAAGACTAGCTCTGGAGAGAAAGACTAGGGGGTCTTCACAGATTAGAAGCTCAATGAGACTCGGCAATGTGTGCCTGCAGCCCAGAAAGTCAACTGTGTACTGAGCTGCATCAAAAGAAAAGTGACTGGCAACTCGAGAGAGAGGATTCTTGCCCTCTGTTCTGCTCTTGTGAGACCCCACCTGGAGTACCGTGCCTAGGTCTGGGGCCCCCGACGCAAGAACAACATTGACAATGTTAGAATGACTCCAGAGGAGAGTCACTAAGTTGACAATGGGGCTGGAGCGCCTCTCCTGCGAAAACAGGCTGAGAGAGTTGGGGCTGTTCAGTCTGAAGAAGACTTTGGGGAGAACTGAGAGTAGCCTTGCAGTACCTAAAGGGGGCTTACAAGAAGGCTCCAGAGGGGCTGTTCACAGAGCATGGAAAAATGGCATTGGAACAGGTTGCCCAGAGAGGTCATGGACTCCCCGTCCCTGGAGATGCTCAAGGCCAGGCTGAATGGGGTTCTGAGTAACCTGGCCTACCAGAAGGTTCTCTGCCCATGGCAGTGGGGTCAGAACAAGGCAATCTTTAAGCTCCCTTCCAATCCAACCCGTTTCTCTCAGCAAATCTCCCGTCTTCCAATTCCAACAGGCCCATGGGAATCTGTTCAAATCATGCTACAGTCACACACTGTTATTCAGTCACCACAAGTAGATACCAGCACTGGTTCACTGTCTTAAGAACAAAATGAATACAGCAGACAATGAATGATTAGTTCTAACAAACTCAAAAGAAGATCCCAACTAGGCTGCTGTTGGGATTGTAAAGAAGTCAACCAAGCAATCCTATACTTGGAGCAGAGTGTTAAAAAGGGCAGGTATGGAATGTGTCATTAAGTGAGACAGTACTGTTGGCCCACATCACATATTATATATCTGGATATTTAAAAACTATGTGGAAAATTGCCCACTGCCCTCACAGTATTCACATTTTACAGACTAGGCAGAACCAAAATGTATCTACAAGCCCACTTGTATTACTCATATCTTGAAATGTTTAGAAAAGTGTGACCTGCACACTGAGTGACATGTCATGAACATAGCAAAAAAATTAAAGATACACTTTCACCTAACACAATCAAGTGGCATCACTGCATTTCTGTCTGTTACTGCTAGTACTTATTTATCTGACTGGAAACAGAGAAAGCATCTGAAATTTACTCAGAATGCCACAGACCTGGCATATACACTTTTCCAGGAAACCGTATTTACATTCAAGTAAGTGTTCAGGGAGAACTCTGCATCACAACCTCACAGAACACCCAAGGTCAAAAAGGACCCCTGGAAATCATGTAGCCCAATCTCACTACCCATAGCACAGTCAACTAGACCAGGGCACTCAGGACAATGTCCAATTGGGCTCCAAGTAATTTGGAAAAGGGAGATTCCACAACCCCTTTGGGCAACCTGTTACAGTCCTTGCCCACCTTCATAGTAAAAATGTTCTTCGTATGTCTATCTTATATTTCAATTTGTGCCCACTCTCCATTGTCCATTCACTGGATATTGCTGCGAACCGTCTGGTTGTACCTTCTTTACATTGTTCTAACAGGTATTAAGGCAAATTTACAAGATCCATAACTATGGACAATTCTACCCTCTTTGTTTCCACACTATTTAAAAATATTTCAACATGCGAATTTTTGGTGGCAAGAATAGCAGTTCAGTGAACAATTTAAGATGGTGAAATTTGTCACCAAAGCCAATACAGAAAACTTCACCTACTCCCTATTCTTGTCCAGTCATTTCTGCTCCTGAATCATTCATCCCTCGTGCAAGCACAAGTACCTGTGCAGCTACATGGTGAAATAACTCATTCAGCTTAAAATCCCCCAAAATCTCACTTCACTTTTATCACAATGGAATTGTTTCTCCAACCCAGTTCACTCTCAGTCTTCATTAGAGATACCCATCTGGTCCCCATCTAAAATCTGTTCTTTCTAGCAGTCAGATTTCATACATAAGAACATGTACTATCCAAAAATAATTAACTCTGCCATTTAAATGATGACGCCAAAAGGAAGAGAGCTAATTTTTGCCAGGGACTCATTCCTCATTGACAGAACACACTGACAAAAATTATGCAGTTAGAACTCCTGCACAGTAGTGAGACATGATGGAAAAACTCCTAGGTCATTGCACCAGTCCCCGCAACACACTGCTTTCCCAGAAATGTTGCAGAACATCTATAGTTTGGCTGATTTCCATTCTGTAAGACTGAAAGGCGAAGCCAGGCCACACACTGTTTGGGACAAGACTGTGAATATGCTGAGGAAGGAATGTTTCAGCTATAGCATAGAGTTAGAAACACATTTGACATTGTCACTCCTAAAAAGAAAGATTCCTAAAATGCCTTTGTTAAGTCACTGTGACCAGTAAGGGTGATTTCAGCGCTGACTACGAATCATTATCATTTATCCTCCTGCTATTCTCTTCAAATGAGCCTTCTGCAACGTATCCATCATCCGTGTACGCGGCCTCTTATCAGCTCTGAGTTCAGAGCACTGCACTACAACATTTCTTCACTATTGCACCTTCTGTTCTTCACCGAATGGTTCTTGCCTTTTCTGCACCAATATGCTCTGTTGATTTGGAAACATGATTCACTACTGCCTCTTACTCTGCTTCTTCACTGGTAACAGATACAAGAAACTCAATGAGTCAAGGAGCTAAATACCATAACTGTAGGTTAAAATGTTGCATCTCTACAATTTTGCATCCTCTCTTTGCTGTAAAGATTAAAATAAAAATTTCTTTACACCTGCACCATTCAGGCTAAATGTCAAGCATTTACATGAATGAACATCGTCTGCAAAAACAGTATGAAATCCCATCAATTACCTGGCAAGTTCTTTTGGCAAATTAACTTTATCAAATTGCCCTAATTTTTTTCAATACACAGATTTTTTTTTACCTGTGAAGTTGACATGCGAGAGGTATCTTGTCGGCCTGTTAAATCAGACGAGGAGATATTGACTGGGGCACCACGATGCAATCTCATACTCACTTTCCTTTCTCGTTCCATACCAGATACTGGCCGAGGAGAGGTGTTGGCTGTGAGAAAAACTGCATTAGATTCTCAAGACAAATGCCATTTTAACACCGTCACTAGAAAAATTACACTCTTGCTGTTTGCACATTAAAATCCCAGAGAACCAAACAACAGGAACCAAGGCCATTGTTTGACATTTCAGAGACATTCAAGTATCAACTGGCAGGCAATGAGCGTATGCAATTACCTTCAATCTACTAAAAATCAAGGGAGAAAAAAAACAAACCAAAAAGCCAAACTCTGCCCAGAGACAAACGGCAAATTAGAGTAGTCTACAAGGTGCACTTACCCAGGTACTTGCTTACTTACCAGCATGTGAAGTTGGCGTAAGGGGAGTAGGAGGAGCTACATCTTGCGTTCCTCTTAGCCTGCCAGAAGCAGTGGAGGGTAATCCACGTACAGCTGGATTTCGTGTATGCCTTAATCTTTCTTCTCGTTCTCGCCTTTCATGTTCAGCATCTTCAGCTGCTCTGCTTGCACCCTATGGGTGGACAAGACTAGTGAACAACCTGGGGGATTATTGAGCTTACAGCTCTGTGTTTGGATAAAAGTGCTGAAAAGAAAGAACTGGACAATGTGTGAACTGAAGTTTGATAGGGCATTAACTATTTTGGTAAAATTGCTTGAGAACTGACTTAAATTTTGATCATACAGCTGCTCAGATAGTCTTCAAAATGCTAATGTACACACATACTGTTATGGCAGCTGGACACCTCCTCAACAGTTGCAAATGACCCATGTTAAAGATCAAGGTGGGAGAAAGGAATAATTCCACAATCTAGCCTGGTGACTGCCCCAAAGGATCTGCCTAAGAAGCGCTTCACATTAAAAACCTTGCAACTCAGTTGTCATTCAAGCGTTATAACATGGATTCTGTATCTCCTCGCTTTCCTCACTTCTTCATCTTTTTGTCTATACAGTAGAGCTGCCAGGAGGAAAAATGGAAGACAATCTTACAGCATCAGTTAAAATACTCAAATCTGACAATGCAGTAAAAAAATCCAACCAAAACCATTAAAAATTTGAAGTTTTAGAAAGCTATGTGAGCTACTCACAAATTTCAGCATGTTCCAGTCAAATACATAGTCATAGGAGAACCCCTGCCGATGAAAGAGGTTTCTGAATAATTGCCTCAGATAGGAATAGTCCGGCTTGTCATCAAAACGCAAAGAACGGCAGAAATTCAAGTATGTGGCAAATTCAGCTGTAATTAAAGAAAGCCTGTTTTTTATCTTCAGCTTCACATTGGCTTTTTATAATTCTGAGTCAAAAAAACCCAAAACCCCGTACCACCCCAAACCTGAAGAGAAGGGAATCTCCTTAACATAAGAAAAAGAATAATTCTCTAATACTAGAAATCTACCAAAGGGAACACTATAACCCATCTATCATGTCAACCCTGAAAAATACATTATTTTTCTATCATGGAGCAGGCAAAGATGTCATTCGTCAACAGCAAAGAGGACCCAATAGTACAGGTCTTTAACCAACAGTTGGTGGGGGAGAAAAGATTTAAAACTTTGCTTGGAGTATACCGAACACAATTTATTGTGGGACATGGAAGAGCATTTCTACTACGTCACAAAATACGCAAAGACTAAGGGATTCAATCTCCCAGGTAAATCATGCCACATTTTTAATTTACAATGGTCTGAATACTTGTTTTTAAATGGCAAGCAAAATATTAGTTACAAAACAAAAAAGTGAATACTCTAGTGAATTCAGTGCACCAGAGAAAACAGCAGTATCAAAATACTAGCTTTTGACTTTAGGTCTTCTCAGATGAAATAAGAACTTAATTTATATTAAGAAAGAAATTCTAACAAATGGCACAAGAGAAGCTGATTAGTCTTCCCTACCTGTAAACCCCAGAGAAAACACATAGTTCATGAATGTAAAGGAACGTGTATGAGGCAACACTTGAAACACATAGAAAATGATGCATTTTCATACAACCCAAAAAAAACTTTAGTTCTTGTCATTGTAACTAGTTGTCGAAGCCAAAAAAGTGGAAAGAAGAGACAGAATTCTTAGTGAAATGAAAATATTCTCTGATGACAGCTAGTGCTACTAAGTTTTAAAACAGATTTAAGTATCATTTTATAAGTCTCAAAAATGGCTTATTATTCTCTTGGTGTAAATAACAAACTGAGAAACGTAAGCGCTTTGAGGCATGATGCTAGGATACAGGAGGGTTTCTTATGCCTCTCACAAATTCTCATCCATCAGCAGGCCAAACCAGATGAACCTGGTACAAGTGCAACAAGTGCAGTAGGTAAGAGGTGCATCTGACTACACAATCCAATTTATCCAAGAAACAGTATCCACACAGAGAAACAGGCAGTTTGTTAAATGCTATTTGTCTGCTAGGAATTATCCAGTCAACATGCACACAAAAACTACAGTGCAAATCAGATGTACCATGCTACCCTTCAACTTGAGGGCACTTCAACAGTTGAGACAAGGGATCTTTAGAAATGCTCTAAGAACACAAAGATCTCAGTCTTCAGCATAGTATTTTTACCATGGATGTGGCAAAATCATGAGGGGTAAGGAAGGGGAAGAGAGGAGGGAGAGATGGTGAAAAAGACTCATAGAATTTAAGGTAAAGAAAGGAGAAGTACTGCTAAAACATGAACATATAGGCCTAGTGTCACAGATGAGTAACTTACAAGGATATCCTTTACACAAAACCTCAATGGGTGTAGACATTTTCTTTTCACTGATACGTTCGTATTTCTGCCTCTTTGTTGCTGCTTTCAGTCCCTGCCAGGGGAGGGAGCCCAGGTTAAAATACATCAGTACATAGCCCAAGGACTCCAAGTCATCTCTGCGAGATTGCTCTACAACAGCATAAAAAAGTGAACTCATTAGGTTTTAGTTTCTACTGGAAAAACAGAAGTCTCTGTAACAAGACTGTTATAAAAACCCTTACAAAACCAAAAAATAGCTGAGAGTTACTACACCCGTGATAAACTCATTCAGTACAAGAAAAGCCTATTATCCTTGTAGTTATTAAAAAATGTGCTAATTCCTGAGCACTACAAACTGACTGAATTCCACCGACTCAAGATATCCAAGGCCATACATGCTGCACTCTTAGTGTCAAAAACAGGGATTGTTTCCAACGCCTCTACAAAGCAACATCCACTTGTGCTAAAATCACACGCATCAACACTTTTGAAGTTTCAACTTATTGCTTTCCCCGGCTCACCGATTCCAAGATGAGTGTTGATGGATGCATAACGGGCAGTTCCTGTTAAGTTTTTATTTTCACGATATGGAATATGTTGGTGAGTTCGAGCATCTCGATACTTCTTTGCTAGTCCAAAGTCTATTATGTAGACAAGATTGCCTTTCTTTCCCAGTCCCATTAAGAAGTTATCTGGCTTCACATCTCGGTGGATGAAGTTCTTAGAGTGAATATATTCAATTCGACTAATCTAAGTGCAGACCACAAAAAAAAAAAAAAAAAAAAATCATTGTTGAGAGACTAAGCATACACTTTTTTTCGGACAAAAACACTGGTAATTTGTCTTAATAATGAAAGAGGCAAGACCCCTTTTTTCCCTGTAACACAGAAGGGCATTAAAGAGAACATAATTTAGAAGGCAATGGACAAACCTTCTTTCCAGCTCCTTGCCTGTGTCTATTTTACATCTGTTTCCAAAAACTTTCCTGGGGAAATTTCTCAATCTTTGAGCAGTGCAACATCTGGTTTGCAAACAGCACAGGTCCAGTTCTTAAAGAATTGGTAATCGCTTTTGATGGGATAGCTTGGATTTTCAGAAACAGAACTAATTTTCAATCTTTTCTCTATTAATACAGCTTATTCACCCCTCAATTACAGAAATAAAATGTATATAATTGATGAAAAAAGTTTCAATATCCCAACATATTGCATTATCAAGATAACAAAGCCATTTCCTACCATTTGGTCAGCAAGCAATAGGACTGTCTTGAGACTAAATTTCCTTGAACAAAAATTGAAGAGATCTTCAAGACTCGGTCCCAACAACTCCATCACCATAACGTTGTAGTCCCCTTCAGCTCCGCACCACTTAATTGTGGGAATACCCACTAGAAAAAAATAAAGCATTTATTCAATATAACAATTTGATTTATACAGTTCATACACACAAATCTTCAAGGCTCTTAAGGTGAATTCTAAGAGGGTCATTACTGTGAATGTTTCCATTTACACTGAAGTTTAATATTTTATGCTACCTTCAGACATTCCAAAATTAAATGTTTGATAACTTCCATCAGAATCAATACAAAATGACAGCAACAGAGGCCTAAAAATAGCCTTTTTTTTTCCTCTTCCCCAGAAACCTTTTCAGGCTTTGTACTTACATTGTAAATTTAAAATATTGAGTATCTTTGTTGGATTTGAACCCCAAGCATTTTACCAATATTAATACTCATGTAGCCTCTAAGATTCAATAAGGCACAAATTGGAAGTCTGAAACTAGGGACCCTGACAAACCACTAGTTATTATTACTGAAGAAGGCCTTAGAAATTAACTTAGTTTCAAAGCCTACAAAATCACATGAAATACCTGTCTCTTTCATCAAAATTTGCAATCAATTTCCACGCTTCCTTCATATTCTTGTCTTTCCTTCAGTTTTGTGGTATTTGTTGTTTGGTGAATCTTTACCAAAGTAGCATTGTTTATGAGATGCATTATACATTCAGTTTGACATTATGATAATTAGTCCAAATTTATGGAGGAACTCAGGAACCTTATTTCACACAAAAATGTAGAAATGCTCAAATATTTTGAAATAAACCTGTATATAGGTAGCCTTATTCAGATTTTCAAATGCCTTACTCCGAGTTCATTCTATTAGTTTTGGTGTGAAATGCCGTAATTCACCCAGTTTCAAGGAAATATGTTACTCTAGGAAGACAATTCCAGCTACACACAGGTGCCAACTGAATGAGGCAGGAATTAAAAAAATTACTAAATGCAAATGCACATTATTATCCATTTCTAGAGGTTTTATTACCATACTTGGCATTTCAGATATAGTGTGGAGTGAACTCTTTATGCAAAGCATAGACTCATTTAGGAAGAATTCAAGGGACTACGAAACAAAACTTAACTACACCGCGTTAATGTCCCAGAATTGCATGGGAATCTTACGTTTCCAGAATTCCAAAATATATGAACAAGTTATTGTAGCAGAGCAACGTGCAGTAGCTATGAAGTTGCTTCACTGCTATTCTCCACTACCAATACCATTTTGCCTTTGAACTCTCAGCAAGGAAATATTTTTAACTCAGAAGAAAGAATACTAACATGTACAACAAAAATTAACCTGAATTTAAAGAGTTTAGAATTTTGCCATAAGAAGCAAGTCAGGTGAAACGGTCCCAAGCACTGGTTACCATCTTTCACTGATCCATGAGAATCTGAAATAAATCACTGTTCTGGGACCAAACTTTGTTTCACGTTGCACAAGGTCCTCCCACTTTAGTATTTCAGGAACCATGAGAATCTTTGGAGGATCCTACTGGTTATCATGAAGCGTGGTAGCCATGGATTTGGAACTGCTCCTCTACAACTCTTGCGGAACTGCTCTTCACCTGCCCTACTATCTTTCCCACCTTCTCCTTATTCATCAAAAGAGATCCTGAACATTAACTGCCAGGTGGCAGATACATCCAAGATGTAATACCAGTAAAATCTTTGAAGAAGGAAAATAGTTTGCTTGCCTCCACCCTGCATCATTTTGTAGATTTTACTCTCAATGTGGAGCTGAGGATGTTTGGTTTTCACACATTCCAACTTAATTGCAACCTCCTCTCCAGCAGCAATATCAGTTCCTAAAACCAGAAGAATTTAAACATCAGTCAAAATATTTTTAAGATGCATTTCCTTTGCTAAGACCAAGACAAAACAAACATCAACAAACTACTTCTCAATGGCAAACATCCAGAGATTAAGTACTTTCAGCTACGGTTATCTAAAAGTTCTTCTGAAACCTTAGAGGTACTCTCCAACAGACTAGGATTTTAAGAGACAACTATTAGACACTGTAGCACAAGAAGCCAAAATTGCTGCTATCCCATTAAAAAAAAAAAAAAAAACCACAACAAAAAACCCCAATCAAAACAAACAACAAAACTAAACGAAGTGCATCTTCTCAGGGATGTCTTTCCACTTCCAGTTTGTGGTGGAAATGCCCAGAATTAATATTTACAAACACGGCACATAGTCCCCCCATTGGAAGAAACGCTAGGAATTCAAATGACCTCCTCTTGTGCCTTGGAAATAGAGACTATTTCCCAGAAATAATAGAAAAATATGACTTCCCTAGATCTCAACATACTCCGGCTGTACCCTGACACCTCATTTTATTTGGCTGGAAGGCAGATTCTAGAATAAAGAATCTGTAGTACCAAAAAGCTTTCTTTAAATGTCGTTACATTCTTGTTTCAGGAATCAAGTGACTGAAAAAATGGCTTACCTGTTCACTTTCAAAGTATATAGGGAGAAACTGACATTCTTTAAAAGAAACAGTCAAGAAAATACACTCTCTCACAGCCAAGCAACTTACAAACTACAGTAAAAAAAAGGAAATGGCAAAAGGGAATATGTGATGCTTCACAGATATAATGCCAAGTCTCTCTACTTTCAGAATTTGGCTCTTTTCTGCATTACCTCGTGGTTCAGGATCATGTGAAGAACATCACCTACTGTTTGATCTGATCCTCACTTTTAAAAGCCTAACTTGAGGTTCACTAGTTGTTTTGGTTGTTTGAGAAACAATCTTTCTGTACTCACTTTTTCCATGATCAGG
Organism: Lanius collurio; assembly: GCA_020086605.1. Classification (NCBI taxonomy): domain Eukaryota; kingdom Metazoa; phylum Chordata; class Aves; order Passeriformes; family Laniidae; genus Lanius; species Lanius collurio. The sequence goes on from JACBWW010000087.1 coordinate 1,460,789, forward strand.
ATTGCATATACTTTTACCCCATCTCACTTTCCTTTACTCTTTTCAGAGTTCAAAGCTCTTGTCATTCCTTGTATGAGTAATTTTTAATTACTGCATATAATTTCCCATTCCTCTTATCTGTACCTTTGTCAGTTCCATAATGCTTTTTTTTGGGAGTCACACAAAGCAATTAAGACACATATGCATAATTATGTATTTTTCTGCCTACCTACATTTTCCCTTATGTTTATCTTTGACTATTACAGTGTACTGATCTAGCTTTTATACTTGCAAAATACTGTTCTTGTGATTAAGGGCGACTTCAATGCTTTATCCATAAAATCAGGAAAACTAAGGCTACAAAGACATGCTAACATCCCACACCTCAAAACAGACATGGCTGTTCACTTTGCCAGGAACTGATACTGCACGGAATCACCCGACCTCACGCAAGACCACGTGTCTTTTTATATGTTGAAGAATGTCTTTCCATTTGCATGCACATGTGGGTATCAAGGTGGTGCTGCCAGAACACTGCGCTTCCTCGAGTGGACACCCCAGCAGGTATTTATTAGGCATTACATAATGCACCTTAAAAACTGACAAAACGTATGAAGCTCACTCTAGATACAACTCAAGGTGATCAACTGGAAAAATAAGGCTGTATATATACCTGCCTCATATGACTCTTTATCTAGCATAATAGGTGACAGTATCCTGGATTGTTACTTTGGTCACAATACAGTAGCAGTAACTGAAAGCTTCTCAATATGTAATCTAGTAATTTTCACATTTCATTAATGTATTATTTTGTTGGACTTTAAATTAATCACGGTGAACTTCAATCCAGAGATTTGAAAGCACATATCAGCAATACAAGGAGGAAGGACTTACCTTAATATTGACCTCCCCACCTCAAATAATAATCTTGATTTTGAACCACACAACTACTGACTTTCCTTGACTATCCCTTGTTCTCTCAAGTTTCAAAGGAGCCAAAATCAGGGAGGGTGTGGACTGAAGACTGTATTAACTGATGAGTGATCAGCAGCAGTGGGGTTGTTTTGGGGTTCTGGTTGGTTTGGCTTTTTTAAAAAACCTTTCTGATCCAAAACAAACACAAACTTCTGTCTGCATGTAATGAAAGACTTATCTTTCTATGGACAGCTGCAGACTTCTGCGGTTGATTAGCACAAAACCAACGCAGGAAGATCAAGACCTGTGTTATCAGGATCAAGTTCTGCTCAACACATCATTAAACTGTTACTTCACAGACTGTGGTCTCGATTCCCTAGGTCACTTCTTAGTGCACTTGCTCTTCCCAAGAAGTCTTTACCACCTAAGAAAGCCAAGATCCTTAGCCTGAACTCCACTTCTGTGTAAGCCCTCTTCTTCAAGACAAAGAGACTTTGTACTGAAATAATGCAATTAATATTTCTGAGTCCAGCAAAATCAATGAGAGTAGCATAAAAATGGAAATTGTTTTGCCAAGCAATCCAGTGCTTGTCCCCAAGTAGGAACTTTTGTCTACACCTTAATCCTGAGACGAAGTTTCTAAAATTTCACAGTGCCCTATATTTCACCAAAAGCTTAGCTTCCTTAAAGGAATATGCAACAATATTTGAGAGGTAGCAATTCTGTGAAAGGAATCACTAATTTAAAAACGTAGTAACAAGCCGTATAATGAGAACTCACATTTATAAGTGAAAAAGAAAGACTAAAGTTGTGAAAGTATTTTTTTTGAAATGTAAAATTCCATTTTACTTGTAATTGGGAAGTCCTCTTCCTTAAGGAAGGCTGTAGAAATAATTTTAATTAGCTTACAACTCAAAACTCCTTCTTAAGAAAAATATATACGTAACACAACCACAAAAACACTGAGACTGCTCTGCCGTCATGACCCATTCCTACTTGACCTCGTGGTTTGAAGAACAAAACAAATGCTTACTCAGATCCACTCACTCCTGTCCACCTTTCACACTATTTAGAATATCTGTGTATCAATTTCATCCATATCTTCCTCTGGAAGGTAACATAGGTAAACTCCTACATTTTATTTTCTTTAAGTTGTCCATCCCCATTTATTTACAGTAGTGCCTTACATTTCAAAATCCCATCCCACAGACCCTCATTCCAAATTCCAGAAGACAAATTTTGAGGTATGAAGGAAAAGAAGAAATAATGTGAAAGAACTATGCTACTAACAGTGTTGTTGGCTCCTTATTCCACAGTAGGGAAAAAAGGGAAGGATGGAAATAGGGAGGAAGTCCCTCTCCTCTACCTTGTAATGACTTCAACACCCTTGTAGCTGCATTTAAAACAAAACCTGAGGACTGGAAACAGGCAAAAATAGTCAAGTCTTCCTTTTCAAAGCATAAAACTGAGCTGGGAATGTATGCTGAAGTAATCTACAAATTCACTGAGGTCTATCAGAAGGCACGTGTACTTAAAAATAAATAATGACTTCTGAAATAACTTTGGAAATTATTTTAAGACACTTATGTCTACTGTAGAGTCTGAACAACCGAGCAGAAACTGGATTTAAAAAAAAAAAAACTGACCACACTTCATTATCACAAAAACCATTGTTTTCAAACATCTGTTCTACCAGATAATGGTAGGCAAACCAAACAGGACTCTACAAAAGGCTTCAATTCTTGAGAGGCAGTAATTTCTCCTGGAAAAATAAACCCATGCCACCAGCTGGATCTGCCATTCACATGCTTCCATGCTAGTTACTGGCTCAGGCATGGCATTTGCAGTAAGCCCTGAAAGTAAATTCATTATGGTTATTTAAAAATAAAAACACCATAAAACCCAGAGAATTTATTGTGCAAAATTCAGTATTGCATTAATATATACACTAGCATACAGGGAGCTATTACTTTCTGTGCAACTTCATCGGTGTGAGCTGCATGCTTGCATGCAGCTGCATGCAGATAAAAGTGACCCATAAACATTTAATTTACTTGCACTTTAAATTAATACTACAATACAAACTGATTTATCTGAGCAGTATTCAGAAGTTAGAACTTTTCAAATCATCTAAGACTTTTCAGATTTTAACTGCTGTCTTAATTACCCCCCGAAATCCTAACAGAAGCTAACAAGGATTTTTACACAAGCTTTACCACAATCTTGGTCACGTCTTCAATCTTCTAAATATGCATTGCAGAGAGGAAGAATCATGTTCTGTGTCTCTAGACAACCACATACCATCAGTTAGAAATGTGCATTCTTCATCAGTCATATTATCTGTATTATGGATAACCAGTACTTCATTATCTGCAGGCAAGCACCTTTAACTAATGAATTATTCTGGAATGCCAGCTGTGCACTGCAAGATGAAGCATTGCCGTCTAGAAAAACAACCCCCAGCTCTCATACTGCATGTACTGCCAAACATACCACATAAGCTAGCAAGTGACATTATTTTTATCTTCCACAAATGCCCGGTCAATGAACCTTAGCCCCTGCAATTTCCACCTTTCCCCCCCTTCTTGATTTTCATTTCTAAATTAACACAATTTTCAAAAGTAGAGTACTTGTGTCTATGGCATGGGTCATAACATTCATATTTCTTTGCATTTAGCCCACGTCACATGGCTTTAGAGTTTTCAGAATACGTAGAGTAGTTTAAAAATACCTGCTTTCAAAACCTGTTGTACCCACTACTTGTACTTGTCATAAGCATTAGCAGTAGGCTATTATGCTAGAGAGCTAAAATAATGGACTGGCAAAGACAATTGAAATCCTGTACGTTTTACAACTGCATGGCGATCACAATTAGGAGATGGTCAACCAACAGGGTCAGCCAAACTATGAGGATTATTTTAAGGATTTAAAAGTTTTTTTACTGCAATCTAATCACCTGTAGTCGTGTAATTTTTTTTTAGGCCTCACAGGAGAAAGAAACATCCTACTGACAATTTTTCCTAGTCCACCGCAGTGATATTTAACCCTTTACCTATACACGTTTCTTTCCCAAAACGTTTTTCCGAATGTGGTGGGTTGTGGGGTTTTTAGGGTTTATGTGTTCTTATTTTTTTTTCTTCCTTGTTCTTAAATGAGTCGATTTTTACCCTTATGCCCGTTTAACAAACGCGAACGGTGCCCAAGGTCAACAATGAGAAGAGGCAGCCGAGTAAACCAGAATTCTCTATTTCCGCACTGTCCAAATTAGGAAATGATGTCAACGAAATATTAAATTACTGCTGCTGTGCTCCTAGCCGAGGTACTTGTCCGACCCGGCTAGGCCCCCGATACTCTCCAAAGAGCCACAAAACGGCCAGCGAAGTCCCCAGCGAGCCATCCTCCTTACCCAGGTAGATATCCCCGAAAGAGCCGCTCCCGATCTTCCGGCCCAGCCGGTACCGGTTCCCAACCCTCAGCTCCATGGCGACAGCTCGGCTCGTCGGCAGCCCGGTTCTGCTGCTCTGCCCGGCCCGCTGGCTCTCGCTCTGACGCCTCACAATCCTGCGGTTCTGGATGCCATCGCGGCTTTGGTCTCGCCGCTCGATACTAGCGAGACAGGCAAGACGGTCGCCACAGCTCCCGAGCAAGATGGACACGGATCCCCGACACGACCGGCCCCTCAGCCCCTCCGGCCCCTCGCCACCATACTGCGTGACCTCACTTCCCTAGCGACGGGGGCGGAGCGCGCTGCCGCAAGGACGTGCGGGCGGGGCGCGGATGCGGCCGCGGCTCCCGCGCACCGCTGGTCTCTCAGCGCACGGCTCGGGCGGAGTCGGGTGCCGGTTCCTGCCGCATCGCATCCGGCCGTGCCTGCCGGGCGGCCAGCGAGGCCCGCAGCCTTCCGGGTGCGTGTGTCGTCGTCTTCCCCGTGGCCATCGGTCACCGCAGTGGAGATGAGCTCCGGGTGCGCTGCGTTCTGATGAGTGCCTATTTGACCGCGGGGGGGGGGGGGGGGGAGGGGAGAAGGCGGCCAGGGACAAAATCTGAGACATGTGAGGCTGTGTATTTGTGAAGCCTCATACTGAAAAAGTTGTAAGTCATTAATTTAATGGCTTAGGTGGATGACAGCCGAGTCACTGGAGCTATAGAGGGAGAGGGAGATGGAGAGGGAGAGAGACAAATACATCTGAACTCTCAAATTCTCCCAGCAGCTCTGAGAGGGGAGCTGCGATTAGTCTTGGACCCATTAGTCCATGCTGCCCCTCTTCTGCATCCCACCCTCTTACCACCACACCTTTCTCCCGATTATGTAATTTTTTCTGCTTCCCTGCATCTTTCCCTCTCTGTTCTCCCAGCTCCCATCTTTCTCTGTCATTCTACCTGTTTTCTTCTTCTTTCTGCATTTTGTCCTCTTCCCCACCCCTCTTTCATCCTTTTAGTCCATTGCTATTTTTGTCTTTTTTCCATTTATCTGCCTTCCAATTTTTTTAAACTTTCCCTCATATACCTTCTAGGTCTTTGTGATGTTCCCCCAAACTTTTATTTCCTCTCTCTCCATTCCCTGTATTCTATGTACAGTTTTTCTTTCTTGGATGCTCTCACTCCAGGTCCCTTCCCCAATGTTTCCATTTCTTCCCTCTTTGTCCCTCAGTCCATATTTCTCCTGGCTATTCTCAGTCTGTCTCCCTGCCTATTATTAAATTCCTCTCCCCTTTAGCTCATAGAGCCAGAAGACCCAGGTAACCACACATCACCTTTGCTTTTTCCGAGGGTTTGCTTTGTTAAAGGATTCCTGAATGTGTCAGTGGGCTTTTCTGTAGCTGGAATTTCTGTTTCAGGAAATGTCTCTCATTCTGTAGTCTGTGATTTAACAGTTCCCATGCCAGGATAATTGCAGTAGAAAGTGGCAAATGAAGCCAACAGCCTGGACTAGGATGTGCCAGGCCTCTTGCCAAGCCAGGGGCCGAATATGGAATGCCACCTCCTTAAATTGTGGACCTTGAGGGATTTTTCCCAGACAAAAGCTGCCAGGAACCATGGCTCTGGGTAGCCTTGGATTCTGTTTTTCCTCCTCCAAACTGCCCCCCCCTGAGATTTTAGGGTGGAAATACTTCCTACCTGTGCAAAACCACCTCTGGTTGTAGCAAGGAGCCAGGGTCCAAATGTGGGATGTCACTTCCTAAAATTGCAGACATCGGCAGATTTCTCCCAGATGAAAGCTGCCAGGAACTAGGACTCTGGCTCATCTTGGACTCCCAGGAGCCTGCTCCAAACCACCTCCAAGCGACAAGGGTGGTAAACTTTGCTTCCTTTTAAAAAGGGCCATTGTTCGCATCCAGATGCCTGTCGCCAAAAGTGGATTTCCAGCTCCTAAATTTGCAAACGTCACAGGATTTCTCCCAGATGAAAGCTGCCAGGAACTAGGGCTCTGGCTGGCCTTTGACTCCCGGGGGCCTTCTCTTAACTGGCTCTAAGATACAAGGCTCAAAGACAAAGTTCCTGCCTGTGGGGAAGACCCACTGTTCACACTCAAGCACCCACAGCCAATTGTGGGAATCTGCATCCTAAAATTGTAAATATCAGAGAATTTCTCCCAGACACAGTCTGCCGGGAGCTACAGCTCTGCCTGGCCTTGGACTCCAGGGGCTGTCTCTCTTGTGCCCCTGAGACACCGAGGGGGCTCAGGGTGCGTGTCAGGGACCGAAGACGTGTTTAAGGCCCCGCCATATTTGGTCCACTGTTGTGCGCGTCAACAAGATAACGGAGGAGAAGACCTTATTGTTAGTTGGGAGGAACCCTCAAAAATGAAACAAGGTGTCAGTCAATTAGTAGAAACTCGACTTGTGAAAGAGGAATAATACACAATGAAGCCACTGTTAGCATGGAGGTGGTATCGTGGGTTGTTGTGAGCTCATCTCACTTGCTGGCCCTGTGTGAGATGATGTAACTCGCCACTACTGAGAAGGAGATGTAAGGTGTGGTCCTGGAGTGGAGGGAGGGAGGAGGACGAGATGCATGCTGTTTTCATCCAGGGGATGGCCTGAAAGTGCACTACCTGCCTAACCCTCCTACTCAGGAGCCATGCTCTGTCTCCTTCTCAAGAATCTAGGGGTCAGTATGTTATCAATTGCTACTACAACTAAGGAAATCAATTTGCTTTGCAATTATGAGAGAAAACTCTCACTGAGAGTTTTCTTTCCTCATTGCATCCCCTTGTTTGTCATCTCCCGTGTCCCAGGTGCCTGCACGGGTTTGGCCCGGAACTGCTCTGCCCTGCTGCACAGTCTGGCCTATAGGTGTAATAGGACAAGTTCCAAGGCCTTGAAATGTGAAATGTAGGGTGTAGTTTGGCCTCCAGATGGTATTATGTGATGGACACAGGATGGCTGGAGCTGTTAAGCTGTCATGCAGGCTCAAGGAGGTGTGGGTGGTGGACGAGTGTTTTGGCTGTTTTGTGTTTCCTGGAACAATAAAATGTAATACATTTTCCAGAAATAGAACAATTGTTATATTGTACTGATGTGGAGTTGTATTTGTGTTTGTTGCTGCACTTCCACATATTGCTTTGTGGACTTTTACCAATGTGCATATGCATTGTATTTCTACTTGTGTTTGTATACATTGTTGTTTCCTCATGTTTTGCTGAAGTGTAAATAAAAAAACCTCATTCAATAATGTTGAATAAACCCTTAGAAAGATACCTTTTTTTGGTTCTTGTCTTTCTTTGGAGTAGTTTAGTAATTTTTTCACTGTAGTTCTTGCTTTGCTGCTCTGCTTTGCTTTAACTTTTCAGTCTATTCCTCACTTTCCTTTTTCCTACTCTTTATCTTTTTCTCTGACTCCAACATGAAATCTCCCAGCTTTCTGGGAGATGAAGGAAAAGCAGTCCCACCTGCAGCTTCTACCTGTAGTCTTTTCCCTGGTCTGCATCTTTCCCAACAGCACAGAAGGCCCTTAGCAAAGGGCCTAAATTTGCTAATTTAGCAAAGTTAGAATAAATGTAACAAGTTGCTCTTCTGCACCGGTCTCATTAAGGCTAGAATGGCGGCTGCCGGCCTCTGCCGTTTCTACGTTTCCAAATTTCTACCTTTGCTCATTTCTACCTTCTTAACTTTCTACCTTTGTTTGTTTCTGACTTTCTACCTTTGACTAGTTTTGTGCCTTCTTTGGGGGTGAGGAAAAAAGGCTGGGGAAGGGGGTGAAGACTCGGAGGTTCTGATGGCATTTGGGGACCCAAATCTCCCAGAGAGAGCTACGATGAGGTGGAGGAGCAGGTGAGAAGGAGGGGGCCAGTGCTGGGTGCCCTCCCCGAGAGGGACCCAAAAACTGCCAGAAACTTCAGAGGGAGGAGTGTGTGTAGAATACTAAGAGCTGTCAAGTTCTTCATTTTTATAGTTATAGACAAATGCCACTCATTTAGATGTCAATTAATTTTGAAATAAGCCCTCTCTCTCTATTACATGCAGGAATGTAAGAAACTGGGACTGGGGATCAGTAGGTTTTGGGCTGGCGTTTTTATCTAGGAAGGAAACAAGTGCCTAAAAGCCTGAGCCAAATGCGGGCACTGCAAAGCGCTCTGAGGCGCCTTTTTCTCTCTGCTCTCTCCGAGCCCCGGGGCGTGTCCTGGGCCCGGGCTGAGCTGTGCGGCGGTGCTGCCGCCTGGTGGCGAGAGAGCGGCACTGCCGGCGCCGGCCCAGCGCCCCGGCCCTCCGCGCCGCCCGCCCGCTGCCGGGGGGAGCCGAGGGCAGCGGCGGCCTCGGGGGCTGCCGAGCGTGGGAAGGGCGAGGGGCGGGCAGCGAGCGGGGCCGTGTCTGGAAGCGGAGGGACGGGGCGAAGGCCGGTTCGGAGCGCACAGGGGGCACGGCCGTGGCTGAGTGAAGCCATGGTGATAAAAGGAGCGGGCGCTGTGCGGGGCAGTGACCGTGATGAATGACAGCGCGAGGGGCGGCCCGGCGGGGCCGGTTTTGCTGGGCAGCAGAGGCGCGGTTGCAGCGCGACACGGGCGGGGGCCACCGGACGAGCACGGTCGGAATAGAGCTGCCCACGTGCTGCTCTCAATGGGGAGGCTTGAAAAGGAAAGCGCAGTTTTGTTGCCAGCTGCCCGTCCAAAGAAAACACAAAACAACCGAAGTCATTTTATGCGGTGCTTTATTAGGGCCCGGGAGGTCTGAGGACTCGCGTCCAAAATCAGACACCTACGACCCTCTAAAGATTTCACACACCTTATATACTTTTACAAACAGATTGCTTCATACCACATAAACTAATTTTTAACTTGGCTTACATAACGGTTATCATATTCTTTTGAGATTTATGATTCTATTCTACTATTCTTTTGGATTATAAATCCTACATGGTTGTCTAAACATACAATCATTAATTTTAGGATAACAAATGGGTAATCATGTCTTAGATAACGATTTCTTTTAGAACATCCATTACCCAAGAACAAACAAGTTCCTGCATGTTCAGCATGCTTCACTAAATCCTTTGATTATACATAGACAAGAATCTACATGCTCAGCCCACCAAGACTTTCCTCTTGCCAAGTGGTTGCTATATTCCATGACTAGGCCGCAGCTGAGCCTTAGCATAACTACTACCATTTGCTTCTATTTGCAACAGTTTGGCACTCTTGGGATGGCGTAAGTGAGGCTTTATTAGCACCTGCCAGGACCTTGCAGAGGGTGGCTAGGACTTCCGTCACACTAAAGATGGCGGACGCGTAGGACCTTGCCAGCAGCGTCCCCGGCTATGCCCGCTGTTATAAATAAGGGACCAGATTACCAATTTAACAATTATCCATTTATTTTGTACTACATTGTAGCTTTGTTTGAATGTAATTTTGTGCTTTGTTGTAGCTTTGTTAGGATCTCTCTTGTAGTTTAAGAAAGAAACCCACACTTCGTTGTGGAGAAACCAGCTTCTTATCAGACCTTACATTGCTATGCAAGAATTTACCACCCCTCCTTACCCCTTTCGGAGCTGACCTGCCTGGAGAGTAGTAGATAAGGAAAAGACAGAAGAAAAAAAAAAAAGAGAATAAAAGTGGCTGAATATGCAAACTAGAGCTGAAAAGACCCCTGGGAGTAAAAAAACCCCTAAAAATAATAATTTAAAACGAGCCAACAAACTTTTAAGAAAAATGAACCAGGCTACTCTATAGGCAATTACTACTTGGCCAGCTTTTGAGCTGTCCAAGAAGTCACCGTAACAAAAAGGTCTATTGAAGCCACTGCCCTGAGGACAGCGAATTACCACTATCGCCTTCGTATACCCTTTGGTATACAGCCACGCCTCGTGAGGAACGCTTGAAGGCCCGGCTCTATCACAGGGAGTGACAGAGCCGAAGTTCCTCCTCCTCCAAGTCGAAGCTGGGGGCAATGAAGCTGGCCGGAGCCCCCATCCGAGCTGATCATTTTTAATAAAGGCTTAAAAAGGACCATCAGTCCTGCCCTTTTTATTTCAGTTGGGGACTCGTCCGGGAGAGCCACTCCTGAAGAGGACCAGAAGACGGGACGGCCGCCTGCTTTTGGACTCGAAGGACACGCTGGCTACTGGACTCAAAGGATCAGCCTGGGCCAAGCGACGTGGAGGAGCACCTTAGGTAAGCCCTGCGGTGACGGGTCGTGAGGGGGTGAGCGAGTGGTGAGTGAGTGGGGGGGACCGGCAGCTCGGACCCCCGAAAGCGAGTGTGGACCGCCTAGTACCGCGGTTCCGGATCTCCCGCGAGGGGGCCGGCCGGGAACGGTGGGAAGCGACTGGAGAAGAGTGAATGAGGCATCCCCTAAGGTAACGGGACTTTAGGTCCCCCTCCGAGCGAGCGGAGGATCCTGGTGTGGGTGGCTCGCAAACCCTGGCTGGCTCCGGGCGCGTGGAGGGCTGGGGATAGGTGTGAGTCACGCGCAAAAGTTGGTTTGCTGCTTCGACGGCCCAAGGCGCTGAGGGAGTCAGGGTAGAGAGAATACAGGGTGTCCCCAGACACTGCGGTGCCGAGTGCCAAGAGTTCCCCTCGTCCCCGGGCGGAAGGCCGGACGCACCGAGGAGGTGAGCTGTCGCAGTCACCAGAGAACAGGGGTCTCTGGGGGGCTGTTACCCTACGGCCGCACCTGACTGGGAAGGGTAGCTAAGCGCGAGCTACGCCTGGGGGGGTCTGAGTGTCGGAGTAGGGGAGTCCAAGACCAGGGCGAGACGGCTGCTTCAACTGCACGCAAGCTCCTTCGGAGGAGACTGTCCTCTGGGGAAGGGCAGTCAAGCCGGCGGGGTCGGTGGAACTCCAGGAGTGGGGAGGGTTGGTTTCGAGCTTTACTTGCCTCCTTTTAACAAAAAAAAAAATAAGGCTAAAGCAGACAGTCGGTCAGAAACAGGATTGTCAGTCCGGGGGGGGGCTGACCAGGGGAGGTCCTGCCTTGTACGGAGGTCCGAGACGAAGGACCCTAGTGGAGTAAAAGGGTCATATGACGACCACAATCTGAAGGGGCCGGTCCCAGAAGGGTTCCTGGGGTGCAGGGGACCTAGACGGGAGGCAGCATCCCAGAAGATTGCGGTCTGAAAGGGGCCGAATCGGGGGTAGAGGGATACCTCCGTGGGGGCCTTCAAAGGCGGGTCTACGGACTCAATTAAACTATATTGAGTGAGTGTCGAGTGAATGCTTTGGAAGGAGTGAGAGAGTTGTGAATGGTAAGGGTGTGAATGAACTAAGCGCTTAAGAAAGAGTGAAAAAAGTGTGAATGGTAAAAGTGTGAGTGAACTAAGCTTGAAATTTTTATTTGAGATCACAAAAAGGCAAGATGGGAAATTGGTATAGTAAGAGAATGGTAAAGCACAGACAAAGAAATAAAAATGTCCCACCTAACAGCCCTCTGGGGCAAATGTTAAATCAGTGGGATGAGCAGGAAAACACCAAGGATTTAGATAAAATTAAAATGATTTATTATTGCACAGAAGTTTGGCCAGAATTAGATCTACTAGGAGGATGGCCATGGTGTGGAACCAAAGACAGAGGGATGTGTAACCAACTGAACCAAATCCCTCGGGGACATGAATGGTTTACCATCATTGATTTAAAAGATGCATTTTGGGCATGTCCGTTAGCAGAGGAGTGTCGGGATTGGTTTGCCTTCGAATGGGAAGACCCAGATAAGAGGAGGAGGCAACAACTTCGGTGGACACGCCTCCCACAGGGGTACACGGAGAGTCCACATTTGTTTGGTCAAGCCCTGGAGGGGTTGCTAGAGCTCTTTGTGCCTGAAGCAGGAGTACAAATACTGCAATATGTAGATGATCTATTAGTGTCAGGGGAGGGACGAGAACAAGTAAAGATCACGAGTGTCCAACTCCTAAATTTTCTGGGCCAAAAAGGATTGAAGGTATCAAGAGAAAAACTACAGTTTGTAGAATCAGAGGTTACATATTTGGGTCATATCATAGGGCAAGAGAGCAAAAGATTGAGTCCGGAGAGAATTTCAGGCATCCTAGCAATTCCAGCACCAAAAACCAAAAGAGACATCTGAAAACTTTTAGGCTTATTTGGCTATTGTAGGTTATGGATAGATCAGTATACCCAAAGTGTTAAGTTTCTCTATGAGAAATTGGTAGGCTCTGAATCCATAAATTGGACGAAAGAGGATGATGAGCAATTGCAAGACCTGAAAGAAAAATTGGCCTCAGCACCGGTTTTAAGTTTACCTGATCTCAAAAAGAAATTCGATTTGTTTGTAAACACTGAGGGAGGAGTTGCATATGGGGTATTAACTCAAAAATGGGGAGGACACAACAAACCAGTGGCCTACCTGTCTAAACTACTGGATCCGGTAGCTCAGGGATGGCCAACCTGTGTGCAAGCAATTGCTGCTGCAGCGGTATTAATAGAAGAATCTCAAAAATTAACTCTGCAAAGAAAAATTACAGTACACACCCCACATGACCTTAAAACCGTGCTGAGCCAAAAGACATCACAGTGGCTTACTGATTCTAGGTTGCTGAGATATGAAATCAACTTAATGGAAACTGAGGATTTAGAACTAGCCACTTCCAAGTGCCTAAATCCAGCACAATTCCTCACTGGAGAGCCTCCAGAGGATCTGGAACACAATTGCCTAGAACTGATTGACTACCAAACAAAAGTGAGGGAAGACTTGCATGATACACCTCTACCCTATGGGGGAGTATTATTTACAGACGGGTCATCTCGAGTGGTAGAAGGAAAAAGAATTTCAGGCTATGCAGTAATAGATGGGATGGTGATGGACACAGTGGAAAAAGGAAAATTGCCTGCTACCTGGTCAGCCCAAACCTGTGAAATATATGCTTTAAAAAGAGGTCTCGATTTATTAGACAAAGACCAGGGAACTATTTACACCGATTCTCAGTACGCATTTGGGATAGCACACACCTTTGGAAAAATCTGGGAAGGACGAGGCCTTCTGAACTCAAAAGGAAAAGATTTGGTTCACAAAGAACTAATTAAACAAGTTTTAGAATCTTTATTAAAACCAGCAGAAATTGCAATAGTGCACATAAGAGGCCACCAAAAGGGAAATACTATAGAAATACAAGGAAACCGGTTGGCTGACCAGATAGCTAAGGAAGCAGCTTTGGAACCAGGGGATCCTGTGAACATCCTGGTGTTGAGAGAGACACCTGGGGAGGAAGAAGAAAAAGGGAAGCCCACATTTGATCAAGAAGAACAAAAACACATGCAGACTCTAGGGTTACACCAAGGGGAACAAGGAGAATGGTTAACACCTGATGGGAGAAAATACCTGAATAAAGCCCTAGCCAGAAAGATGTTAACTGAACTCCACAAACTAACTCATTGGGGAATCCAAGGATTATGTGATCACTTCCTAAGAGAACACATCTGCATAGGAATCTATGAAATAGCAAAATCAGTTACTCGGGGGTGCACAACATGTCAAAAAGTCAACCAAAAAGTAATGAGGAAAACTGCACATGGCGGAAGAGACCTAGCTTTGAGGCCCTTCCAAAGTGTACAGGTAGACTTTACCGAGATGCCCCCTGTGCAAGGGTACAAACATCTACTCGTGCTAGTAGATCACCTGACCCATTGGGTAGAAGCTTTTCCTACCAAAAAGGAAACAGCACAAACAGTAGCCAAAATAATTTTGGAAAACATCATCCCGAGGTATGGGATAGTCAACAACATAGATTCAGATCGAGGTCCACATTTCACGGCCCGGTCTTTACAGCTGATTATAGAAGCTCTGGGTATGCAATGGAGATTACACACGCCATGGCATCCCCAGAGCTCAGGAAGGGTCGAAAGAATGAATAAAACCCTGAAAAATGTATTAACAAAACTAATTGAAGAGACAAAATTGAATTGGCTAAAATGTCTACCTCTGGCACTACTGCGCATCAGGACAAGACCTCGATCTGATTTAGGAGTATCCCCCTATGAGATGATGTTTGGACTCCCCTTTTTAATGACACCCTACAGCTGCAGAGACTATCTGGAAGGAGAAGAAGCTGTTCAAGTGTACTTAAAAACTATCACTAACACCTTAGAAAATCTTAGAAGGAAGGGATACCTTCCCCAAACCTCTCCTTTTGATACTAACATACATAGTATTAACCCGGGGGACTGGGTGTTGATAAAATCGTGGAATGCAGCTCCATTAACTCCGAAATTTGAAGGACCCTTTCAGGTGTTGCTGGTTACCCACTCTGCAGTAAGAACCCGAGAACGAGGCTGGACACACATTGCAAGGGTGAAAGGACCTGTGTCACCCCCCAGTGAAAACTCTGATCCCACTGATACTCCTGAATGGACTGTGAGCCAGGGACCAGAGGACTTAAAATTGACCCTGAGAAAGAAAGACTGAAACCTGTCTGGTCGCTGGAACTCAATGACATCAAGGCTGTTACTACTGAATTTTATTATGCTGATTAAGTGAATTATTTTGTATTATTTTTAAGTTTGTGTATAGTTATAAATGTGTTACTATTGTGGTTATCAAGATTGTAAGTTGGAAAAAACTAGTAAGAGGTAATGTTTCTAGCAAAAAAATCGCACTCTCAACTCTCCCACAGTGCATTCTCTAAGGGTTAAAATTAAATAGGGAAGTAAGAGCGAAAGACAACATTGGGAAAAGACTCTTAACATTCCTCCATCATTAAGGAATAGAACTAGAAAACTAATGACTCGTGTTAAACACTTCGGAACAATAATATGTGACTTTAATAAAACAGAACACACCTGTCAAGAGAAGGAATCTTCCCCAGTGACCACCTGCCTGGTAGAAGAGAATACCAGCACATCCATGGTTACCCTGCAGATCATCAAGAAGGAATTCCAGATGAAAAGGAGCAGCCTGCTCTCCCGCCCTGTGGAAAGTGTGGCCTGTGGCGCACTGGCCTCACTACTACTCATCTGCAAGAAGAGAGACTGCAGGACCAAGACCCGATGGCTGGATCAAACGCCAATGGAACGACCTTCATGCGGCCACAGCCTGTGGGTTTGGATCCTGCCCTGCCTGTTGTTGCTTGCTTCACCGGGAGAGGGACTGGACTTCGTGCTGCACCAACCCCAGAAGGAAATATCGGCGATGACTGGAGAGACACTCACTTTGAGCTGCACCACATCTGGACCTTCAACTCCAGGTCCCGTGAGATGGCTAAAAGGCTGGGGACAGAAAAACCAAACTATCTACGATCAAATAGAAAGGAATCCCTCTTCTCGTGTAACAAGACTGACCATAGGATCGGACACAGACTTCAACATCAGCATCAGAGATGTCCAACTGGAGGACGATGGGACTTACTATTGTGTTAAGTTTATCAACACAATAAGCGGAGATGAAATACTCCAACGAGGAGAAGGCACTAAAGTATCCATAATCACTGACCCAAACCATTCATCTGGGACACAGCGATCCAATAAAGACAACCCATCAAGAACCAGAACCAAGCCTTGCACTAAATGTTATTACCCACTCTATGATGGAGAAGATGCCGTATCACTCTTACGAGTCCATACTAACATAAACCCAAAGTGTGTCGATCGCTCTCAAGTAAATACCTGTCAAGAAGACGAGAAAGTTTATTGGGTCAGTCGTAATATTGCCTCATATAGGCAGCGACTGCTTGGAGAATGCCCTGTTGGAGACACCTGGCTCTGTTATGAACAAAACCTTGATCAAAAAGATCTAATAAAAGAAAAAGAGATAAGAATGAAAGGAAGGGAAAAAGAAGAATTTAAAGATGATTTAGAACCGCCTTCAGGGAAAAATCTGTTTATAGACTTAATGGAAAGAGTTAGCAAGGGGTTAAGTTTGAAAAACTGTTGGGTCTGTGGAGATACTCAGATGTCTGAGATGTGGCCTTGGGAAGGGATTAGTTTAAATCCTGTGGAAATCTTAAAATGGAAACAAACTAAACAGGAGGATGAAATCATAAAGAAAAGAGGTGAAGGGCAATGGAGTCTAAAAACAAAAATAATAGGAGAAGAGTGTATCACCAGGAAGGGTAGGCAATACAAAACATTAGTAGGGAAAATGGCATGTAAAAGGTACCTTATAATAAGAGAGAAAAGTATTAAATGGGTTCCTAGAGAACCAAACCGCTATTGGACCGCGGAAAAAGATAAAGGGTGTACCTATCGTGAAGAACATGACTTGTATGAATGTATTGACAAGGGAGTAAACCCCTTTTGGGGAATTAAAGAACTATCAAAATACTGGGAATTTCCAACCCAAACAGATAACTTCTGGGAAGCCCCTGAAAATTTGTTTTGGATATGTGGGGATACAGCTTACACCAGACTCCCAGGAGACTGGACGGGCCGTTGTACCATAGGCATTATAAAACCAGCCTTTTTCTTGTTACCTAAAGAATCAGGGTCCCACTTAGGGGTTCCTATATATGACAATCTGAAAAATAGCAATCGTAAGAAAAGAAATACAATTGACATAACAAGTGCCCAACAATGGAGAGAAAGAATCTGGACTCCAGAAGAAATAATTAAAACCTATGGGCCAGCAACCTGGGCCCAAGATGGATCTTGGGGATACCGCACTCCGATTTATATGTTAAATCGGATCATCAGACTCCAGGCAGTCCTAGAATTGATCTCAAACCGCACATCACTTGCCTTTGATCACATCAGTGATCAATTATCCCAAACCAGAACAATGGTGTACCAAATCAGATTGGCAGTAGACTACCTCCTAGCTGACGAAGGAGGAATTTGTGGAAAGTTTAACACTTCAGAATGCTGCCTGGAGATTGATGATAAAAGTGAGATCATCCGAAACATTTCAAAGGATATTAGAAAATTGGCATATGTAGGAACCCAAGAGTGGACACCACTCATAAATTCTAACTGGTGGGATAACTTTTGGTCTATGAAAGGAAATTGGTGGAAAAAAGCAGCATTTATTGCGGTTTGCTCAATTGCTGGACTTATATTCTTACCATGTTTACTTCCGTGTCTAATAAGAATAATTGCCTCTGCCATTCAAGCAGGTACACTAATTCCCGGAGGAACTCAAACATCAGAAATGAAGAAAATGATGGTGATAAAGAGCCAGAAATATGAGAGTGCTAAACAAATGTATACCAGGTACCAAAAAGTAAAGAATTTTTACCCCCAAGAAGAACTAGAAACTGCTAATTGATGCGAACTCTACAAGTTCGATCAAATAAAGAAAGGGGGGAATTTGTTATAAATAAGGGACCAGATTACCAATTTAACAATTATCCATTTATTTTGTACTACATTATAGCCTTGTTTGAATGTAATTTTGTACTACATTGTAGCTTTGTTTGAATGTAATTTTGTGCTTTGTTGTAGCTTTGTAAGTTAAAATCTCTCTTGTAGTTTAAGAAAGAAACCCTCACGTCGTTGTGAAGAAACTAGCTTCTTATCAGGCTTGCATTCCAAGGCAAGAATTTACGACCACCTTTTGCCCCTTTTGAAGCTGGCCTGCCTGGAGAGTAGTAGATAAGGAAAAGACAGAAAGAAAAAAAAAAAAAAAAAAAAAAAAGGGGGCTGAATATGCAAACTAGAGCTGAAAAGACCCCTGGGAGTAAAAAAAACCCTAAAAATAATAATTTAAAACGAGCCAACAAACTTTTAAGAAAAATGAACCAGGCTACTCTATAGGCAATTACTACCTGGCCAGCTTTTGAGCTGTCCAAGAAGTCACCGTAACAAAAAAGTCTATTGAAGCCACTGCCCTGAGGACAGCGAATTACCACCATCGCCTTCGTATACCCTTTGGTATACAGCCACGCCTTGTGAGGAACACTTGAAGGCCCGGCTCTATGACAGGGAGTGACAGAGCCGAAGTTCCTCCTCCTCCAAGTCGAAGCTGGGGGCAACGAAGCTGGCCGGAGCCCCCATCCGAGCTGATCACTTTTAATAAAGGCTTAAAAAGGACCATCAGTCCTGCCCTTTTTATTTCAGTTTGAGATATTACAGTTTCTTACCACCGCATGCAAGAGGTATTTTTAAGCTCCGCGCGAGGAACGCGGCACCGCCCCTTTTCTCCGCCGCCATTTCAGCTTCGTCTCACATGGCTCACTCTCTCTGACTCTGAAATTCCTATGTTCAAAAATGGTCTTATGCAAGCTTTATGAAAAAAAACCTCGCTCTTTTTGTGCTGCTGGCTGCATGGTGGTTCAGCTCGAAGTGTGCTGGCTGCAGAAAGGAGGCTCTTGCCGGCTCCCGCCGGCTCCACGTGGAGAGTGGGGGTGGGGAGGTGAAAGAACCCGCCGGTCCCAAAAAGCCGCTCTGGAAACGTCTCAGCTGTGCAGCAGTCCATGGCCGGGTCCGGCTGTCTGGCAGTCCACGGCTGAGTTTAGCAGTCCATGGCTGGGTCCAGCTGTCTGGCAGTCCACAGCTGAGTTTAGCAGTCCATGGCCGGGTCCGGCTGTCTGGCAGTCCACGGCTGAGTTTAGCAGTCCATGGCTCTTTCCCCAGCAGCCGAGGGTCCGTGCTGCGGTATCAAGAAAAGGAGAAGGGGGCCGGGGCTCTGGCCCGGCCCGGCCAGGCCTCGGCTCGGCGGGGCCCAGAGGCTCCGAGGCCTCCCGACCTTCCTCAGGCGGGTGGAACAAGAGGAACTCCCGCCTTTCTGTGCGGCTTAAATGAGCAAATTTTCGAGAAGCGCCATTGGTCTAAAAATCTGTCTATCAACTCAGATTCAACCCACTACAATTGGTTACATTTAAGACTCAGAAGGCCGTTTCTACTAATTTCCAGAGAGTATTTGTTTGGGAGCTCATAGTTGGGGTTATAAAGGTCTGGTTGTCTATTACTTGGCTAGTTGTGTTCTCAGGATCTTCCAGTTGGGGTGAGAGTTCAGCAATTACAGAGTTCGGTCCTATGGCTCGGCTGTCATGTGGTATGGGCTCCTTTTTTATCAATATCAATCCATCTTGGTCAGTTCCTGATTCCCAGTGCCTCATACCTCATGTTTTCCCCATCATCCATCCGATATCAGCTGGCTGAGATATATTGACATATATAAATCGTCAATTCCCAGACTGAACCGTGTCCCCACTGGAGTCCCTTTTAGGGGGAGTACACCCACTTGGTCCCCATCCTGTTTTAAGGAACTTATTGGGCCCTGCCCCTGGAGCCCAGTCTGATGCAATATTTTCACAACCCCAATATGCACAATAATATTGTCCAGGACTATTACAATATCCCCGCCCAGGGTTCGAGCTTGACACAAATAAAATCCTATCCGGTTCAAGCAAGGTTGTATAGGCACTAAGTGGCACAGATTAGGTATAAAACTGGGTGTTCCAGAAGTAGTAACAGTTTGGACCACCTTTTGGTCTTCCCACCTGATCAAGGACTACTTGAACGGCTGATGCAAATTTTCTCCTAGCGAATAGCTACACAGCATTGCAAACACAAGCAGGACTTGCCAATGGGGGGGGGTGGAGTCTTTGTTGTCTTAAAAGCAACTGGAATTCTAACTGCCTATGCCCCGACTGCTTTCTGTCTCTCTGGGTGTAATCGTGGTCCATCTCGGTCATGCTAAAGGAGTCAGCCTTAGTATCTTTGGGGCATTTCTTGGAACATTTTTGAATTATTCCAATCCAGTGACTCTTTCCTCCACAGTCTCTTACCTCTCTGCCTCGCCCGCCGACTTGGTTGCCTTGAGCCGCGAGGTGTACCATCTTCTCGGCAGCAGGGGTATTCTTCAGGAGGTCGGTTGTTCCGCCCCTTTTCTCTTATCTTATCTGACTCCCAGTTCTTATCTTTTACCAGAGGTGAATTACACCAAATCCATTCTGGACCTTTTGACAGCACCCTTTTACGATCTTGACTCCCAGTGGAGCTGGTTCATTCGAGTAAAAGCAGCAAAGCTCGGGTCTAACCCCTTTCAAAAATATTTCCCACCATTCTGGTGATTCTCTCTGTAATTCTCCAATTTCTTCTTTTACTCTTAAAAATGTGTCTGTCGCTTCTCTCTCAATTTGATAATACTCTTTGCAAATACCCCTAGAGAGTCTGCCTCTATAACAATGAGTCCACCACCTTTCCTGGCAAGTCTTGCAGACAAAACATACAAAAGGATAACAATCACAATTATGATTCTTACAGTTAACCCTATAGTCACTGGCAATGGGGTACTCGTAACCAGCTTTTGCCCTGTGCCAGGTCTCTTGTGTTATATACACTGAGTCCATTAGGTTTTCTTGAGGGTGATCTTCAGTTCCCCATGTTATAAATGAAATTGCCAATTAAATCGAATTAATAAATTGCGTGAGCCAAATTATTAATATAAAAACAAACAGAATTTATTTTATGATCAAATTGACATTATTGAATAGCCACTATAAAGAAAGGCAGGGCCAAGCCTAGGTTCTTGACTCTGGGTGACATCTACACAGCCCTGAACACCAGCAGTTAGGGTTGGTAGTGCACACCTTCGAGGTTTTTGAGTCCGGTTTTTATACTGTTTTTCTTGCCCCTGGCTAGGGAATCCTTTGTCCTTTTCATTTTTGATGGTACTCTGGTCCAGAGTAAAGTTGTTATTCTGGTCGGGGGGTTTTCCCCGGCCCGGGCTGGATGGGGTCAGAGGCTCAGACCCAAGAAGCTGTAGCGGACCCAGAGAGGTGATCCCATGAGGAACCGTCTCCCAGGGGGTCGTGGCTTCTCTCAGCCTTCGGCCGGGGTTGCCTGCAGAGGATGCCTGGCTCAGCTGGCTATCAGCTCTTAGTGCAGTGATTTCAGCTCTGCTCTGCA
Organism: Lanius collurio; assembly: GCA_020086605.1. Lineage (NCBI taxonomy): Eukaryota > Metazoa > Chordata > Aves > Passeriformes > Laniidae > Lanius > Lanius collurio. Next base: position 1,481,910 of record JACBWW010000087.1, read on the forward strand.
CGGCAGAACCCCCCTTGGCCAGGCCCGGATAGAGAGAGAGGAGGAGACTCTCTGGTGGTTCCGCAGAAGCAGCTTTATTCTCTCATCTTCCACAAAGGGGTGACCAGAGACGAATCCTCTCCCGACTCGGGGCAGAGGGGTCTCTTTTATGGGGGTACATAGGTGGGCGTGCAAGGGTGAGAAACCAATGGGTACTAGGGTATTTTACATACAGTTTCCTAGAGGATCTTGGATCTATCTTTTCTAACTAAAAAAGGCTCTTTGTTTCCCCAAGAGGGGCCTGGAGGGAGATAGTGCTACTTCCTTATCTCCAGGCCTCCCTGCCAGGGCAGGGAGCTTGTCAGACCCCGTATCTGGAGATGTTGCAGCTGTCTTTATCTAAACAAGGGCTTACTGCCAAGACCGGGGCTTGTCAAACCCTACACAGAGATCAGGGGTTTATTCAGATGTTGATGTGTTCAGGGACTCTCTTTGTATTTCGGTTGATATTTTCCAGTAACTCATCTTAGCGTTTCTGGTAAAAGGATCTGTTCAGATGATGATACTTCCGAGAAATCCTTGTGTGATTAAAATGAAGAGTCTTGAGTAAGAGGTCCATTCATCAGCAGTGTCCAGAGAGTAACAGATCATATCTGTTACTCCTTTCAGATGGAAAGGATTCTCCAACTAGGCAGAATGAATTTGTAGTAGATTGATGTGCCAGATGGATATCTGGCTTCCTGATGGTGGATGCATGACCACTTCTCCTCTCAGGTTTGCCTTCACTTCATATGCTAATTTTCACCTTTGGGAGAAGTGTTTTGTAACTTTGAGCAAGATGCCAGGAAACATGCCAAGGCACATTCCAAGCACAGCATATTTGGCTATAGGTACAATTCTTAATACATTCTATGTACAATCTGCTATATTTCACATTCACAACCCATCTTGATATCTTTTAATTTCTTATGAATTTTGACTTATCTATAACACCCAGGTCACTGGTCACTCTCCAGGACTCCTCGGTGACTATTGCTCCTTTTAAACTCAAAAAGTTTAGCAATTTTATGCTTTCTTGCCTGACTGTTTCTTCATGTTTCCCAGCAATTAATAGATCATCCACTTACTGTACCAAATTTACCCCTTCCCCTAAGTGATAGTCCTGCAAAATCTGTTGTAAGGCTTGCCTGAATAAATTAGGGGATTCTGTAAACCCTTTTGGGGGAGCACTGTCCACCTCAGTTGTTGCTTTCTGTGGGTATTGGGATCCTCCCACTCAAAAGCAAAATAATCCCTACAGGTCTCTTTCAGAGGACATGCCCAAAATGCATCTTTCAAATCTATCACGCTATACCATTGGTCTTCAGGTCCCAATTGGCTTAATATTGTATAAGGGTTAGCAACCACAGGGAACCTTTCAATAGTTCTTTTATTGATTTCTCTTAAGTCGTGCACCAATCTATAATTTCCATCAGCTTTCCTTACAGGTAAAATAGGGGTGTTAAAAGGGGGCATGCAGGGTTCAAGTAATCCCTGCTTGAGTAGCCTGTCAATCTCAGGCTTCTATCTTTGTCTTCCCTCTTTAGACAAGGGGTATTGTTTAATTCTTACTGGGATTTCAGGGTTTCTGATGGTTACTTCAAAGGGTTCGATGTCCAGTCTACACAGTCTCAGGAGTGTACCACACCTCAGGATTGATTTTGTCTTCATCCGTTGTGCGCGAAGGGCACAACCTAATGTTCAATTTATCTTGTATTATTTCAATTTCAATACCTAATTCAATCATCAAATCCCGTCCCAACAAATTATAATCAGCTTCTGGGACTAGCAACAAAGATCCCAACCCTACTTTGGAGTCGGTTTCAAATAGCACTTCTTTTATTACAGGTTTTCCAAAGGGTTCTCCCTTTGCCCCCACTACCTGCACCTTTTTGGTTGAAATTTTGCACCCTCGGGGAAGGGTCTGGACAGTTGATCTTTCTGTCCCTGAGTCCACAAGGAACTCGAATTCTTGTTGCTGGGGACCAACTTTGAGTTTTACCAGGGGCTCTGTTCTTTCGTGTGTCCCCAGCAGATAGAGCCCCTGACCCCCCTAGTCCTCTTGGAATGCTTTTTCATCAGCCATTCTTTTTCTACAGTCCCTCCTGATATGTCCTCTTTTTCCACAATAGAAGCACATCACTCTTCCCTCCTTTCCTTTTCTCTGACTAGTTTCCCGTCGCCTTTGACCTTCCTGAACCGCAGCAACCACCATCTTCACTTGCCTCTTGTGATTCACATCTTCTCTCCGAACATAAACTCTCTGTGCTTCTCTTAATAACTCATCCAGGCCTCTACCCTGCCAGTCTTCCAACTTCTCCAGTTTCTTTCGGATATCTGCCCAAGATCTTGCCACAAATTGGGTTTTTAACAACACCTGTCCCACAGGGGTGTCAGGGCGCACTGCTGAGTACAGCTGGAAACTTCTCTTAAGTCTCCCCAGCCATTCAGTAGGATCCTCATCTTTCTTTTGTTGTTTGCAAAATGCCTTGTTAATGTTCTGTCCCAGAGGGACAGATTCTCTTATTCCCTAAATTGTTATTATTATCTTCAAATCCATCATATGTGCCCAGTGTTGTGGGCATTGGTTATTCTAATTAGGATGCTACATAGGCCATTTAACATCTGCTAAAGGTCCTGCCTCATGTTCATTATCCCACACCCTCATTCTGGCTGTCTTGATCATCTTCCTTTTTTCCGATGTAAATAAGATGCTTAGAATAGATTGCATCTCATCCCAATTATAAACATTAGGCCCCAAAAATTGGTCCACTCTCTCTCTGCTACCCCTAAAGGGTCCTCCAGAAGGTGCCCCCTGCTTTTTCTGGGGCTTGCACACTCCCATGCAAAAACCGCCGCCTTTAAAAGTCCACTGAAAACTGTTTATTCTTTATTTCCAGAGCACAGGTCATCCGGAGTGGGAAGGGATACACATGGACCACCGAGTTGAAACCTTAGGTGAAGGGCTCATCTGGGGATTGAACCCTGTCTTGGTTTGAAAAGACAGATGTCTGTTAAGGAAGACAGGAGCCTCCCTTGAAGTGAAGGATGCAACCTCCTTCTCTCTGAATTATTATAATTTTGAAATTAAGGGGCTTTCAGGCAAAGATATAAAGAATAGGAATAACAGTTCTTTACTAAAATACAGATATATAAACAGGCAAACAAACAACAATAACTACAGTGGTGACAACAAACAGAACCACAAACCCAGTGCAGCCTCTCTCGGCTGTCAGGCCCTTTCCCCTTTGGTGCAGTTCCAGTCACAGCCAGCAGGGGCGCTGGCAGCTCCCGGTGAGCAGGGCAGGTGCGATGGTTCCCCCGCGGCTGCAGGGGGCGCTCCGGAGCGAGCTCGGGGAGCACGCAGTGATGGCGGCCTGGAATCTGGGAAGGGATGGAAGAAAGGCTTCACAAACCTCCCTGGGCAGCTGATCCTGGGGTCTGTCCGGGCTCTCCTGTCCAGACAAGCTGGGGCAGCAGTAGGAGCACAACTTCCGGGTGGCAGGCGAGATGTATTGAGCTGCGGAGCTGTGGTAGGAATCCCCGGAGGTCTCGGCAGGCAGGATGGGCAGGGCTACAGAGCAGCGAAGGCTGAGGCAGCAGAATCTGCAGCTCAGCTCCCAGTGAGGCAGGGAAGGACAGGTTTGGGATCCTGGGGTTTCTCCAGCAGAGAGGAAAAAACGCCAGGAAAACCCGCAGTGCTGATGAGAGTGGTCTGCCCGTCTCCGCACCAAGTCGCGAGTGCCCAGCACACGCCCAGGTGAGGACAGTAGCCCCAGATGGGCTCCTCCCCTCCGTGGCCAGTTCTTTTGTTTCCCCCACGTACCCAGCCATTTGTTGACTTGGTAACATAGTATGGGAGAAAATTCCTCAAGAGAAAAGAAAGGGAGCTCCCAACACCCCAACAAACCCACAACCTCGGCATTCTCAGCACATTGCCCCACCCAAGCCCATGTCAGGTCCTGGCAAGGTCCTGCCTGGCATGGGAATGCCAAGTACCACCAAGGTAAGTCCTATGCAAAAGCTCCTGCTTTTTGCTAATGCTGCTTTTCACACCGGCCCTTGGAAAGGCCACAGGGCAGAGCTCCGTGGCCAGCACCTGATCATGGAACGACACAGGTGAGCAGCTGTGTGACAGCACAGAACTCTTCCCCTACCCCTCATTTCCTGCCCTTTCCAGGATTTACCCATCAACTGTAAAGGTGCTCATCCCATGTCCCTTTCCAGGGAAAAATATGCAAGGTGAGTCCTGAGAGTCCACTTGGTCCACGGCCAAAGCTCTTCTGGAGAGCATCACGGCTGGTCCTGCCTGCAGAGGGGCTTTTCCCACAGGTGAGTGTTCACAGCCCAAAATCACGGCGACTGCTGAGGCTGGGGCAGCTTTTCTGGCCCAGAGGCGCTCCGAGTCCTTGGTGACTCCCGCTCACTGCCAGGAGTGCTCCTTGGTGTTCCCTCCCTGTGTCCCAGCTGGCTGGGAACGGGGGCAGGAGGGGAGGCCGGGAGCCCCAGGAAGGGAACTGGCACCTCTCGTCCTTTGTGTTTGCAGGGGAGGAGCTGTGCCTGCCGTGTCCCGCCCGTGGCACGCGGCGTGCCAAACACGTGTCCCGAGAACGGGCGCTGGGCTGCCCGGGCGGCGCTGGGAGGGACGTGGGTAAAAAGGGCTTCCCGCGGCCCCTTGGCCAGGGGCTGCTCTGAACAGGCACCCGGAGATGCTTCGGCCCTGACAGACCCCGCCGACACCCCAAAAACACCCCAAAGAACAGCTGGCACCAGGCAATGTCAGCACGGGGTGTTTGCAGAGGGGCTCAGGCTGCAACTGCCGGTGCCGAGCTCCCGGAGCTCCCACGCGCCTGCCAGGTACATCCCAGCCACCCGAAATCCCTTCCCTTCCAGCCTGGGGACATCATCCGGCAGCAGCGTTAAAGCCAAGGCAAGCTTCCCCCACAGAAATTAAATGCCAAGCAATGCCCTCGGAGATGCCTTCAAATGAAAGGTTAGGGTCAGATAAATCTGTTTGGATTAAGTTCGGAGTTTTTTGGGGAGCCAGCTGGAACTGCACAACTGATGGAGAGCTTTTGCAGGTGGCTCCCACTGCAGGTGCCCTGAAGGCAGGGATGTGCATCCCTTTCCTGAGGGAAAAGAACTTCCAGAGGCTGCTCCTGAGGCTCTGGAATGAAATCAGCTCCTGCAGAGACAGAAGTCCTCCTGTGGGCACAGGGGCTGCCTCAGCATGGGCTGGGAGCATGTCCGGCCAGTGCCTTCTCCTGCTTTACAATATCACCAAGAGCCCAAGCTCAGGGAGTGCAGTCAGCTGAATTCCAGGGAATTCTGGCAGGTGCTCCCCAGGGACATTGGTGGGGCTGGGGGATGAGGTTTACAAATAGCAAATTCTGTGGAATATAAACCTGTCCTTGTCCCGACCCCGCTGAGCTTCCCTGGAACCTCTGCTAGTTCCTGACACAGCTGGTGTTAAATAGGCAGCTCTGCATGGGAATATCCGTGCTCCAGGAGGCACTGTGAGGCTGCTGCAGCAGGAATTCAGCAGGGAATTCAGGGCTATGGGTATAATTCATCTGAACTAGCAAAGCTGAACCCCAAATCTGGGCACCGCACAGGGAACAATCTTCGTGCTGCCCCGTCAGCCAAAGCCCCTGGGCTGGGAAGTTTCAGCAGGCAAATGTATGGAATTAACAAAATCCCAGCATCCCCCAAAGGGACAATCCAGTCACCTCCATTTGCTCCCAAAGTGTCCACTCTGTTCCCCACAGGTGCCATGGGGATGCCAGGGAGGTCCCTGTGCCCACAGTGCCTTTCTCCCGCCCCTCTCCAGCCCGAGGCCTCTTCTCCTTTCCCTGCCAGCTGCTGCCAAGGAAGGAGGACACAGTGAGTCCCGAGTTTACCTCACAATAGTCATTCCCTCACCTTGAGCTTACCTGAGATTTTACCCCCGAAATTTCACTGTCTTCTTCTGAGTTCCTCATTTTTACAAGGAAGCCTTCTTTCTCTGCTCTGGAGACTGTCACATGATTTACTCCCAAAACTTTCCCTACCTGTCCCCTACCTATTTCCTCGTTTCCACCTCAATATTTTCATTCTTTACCCTCCTGATGCTTTCAAGTTTTACTCCCCAGAATTTCCCTACCTGTCCATAACCGATTACCTCAGTTTGCCCCAGCTACAGATCACCTCAGATTTTACCCCTGAAATTTTCCATACCTCTCCACCACTGAGTACTTCATTTTTACCTCAAAATACTCATTTTATACCATGGAGATTCCCTCAAGTTTTACCCCCCGGATTTACCCACCTGTCCACAAGCAATTCCCTCAGTTTACCTCAGGATGTTCCTGCTCTCTCCTAGAATGATTACCTCACTCTTTACCCCCTCAATTTTTCCTACCTGCCGAATTCTGATTACCTCCTTTTTACCTCAAAATATGAATTCTTTCTTCTACAGATTAACTCGTATTTTATTGCCAAAATGTCTATTTTGTCCCCTGTATACTAACTAGATGTTAAAACCAAAACCACCCAGGTTATATCTGTCTTATGCCCAAATGTTTATTCTGTCCCGTACAAATTATGTCAGATTTTTTCTCAAAAACACTTACTGTTCCTACATAATTACCTCAAGCTTTGCCCCCCAAATTCTACCTAATATTGACTACTGATCACCTCATTGCTACCTCAGTATGTTCATTCTCTGCCCTACAGATCTTCCCAAGTTTTATGCCCGAAATTTCCTTGCATAGCCCCAGTGACTGCCTCAGTTTGTCAGTGTTCACATTCTCCCTAGAGATTACCTCAAGTTTAACCCCCAAAACTCACCTTAACTGTCCACAACCTACTACCTCATTTTTACCTAAAACATTCATTCTCAACATTTAGATTATTTCAAGTTTTACCCCCCAAAATTCCCCCATCTGTCTACTACCGATTCCCTCATTCTTCTTTCAATATTTATTTATGTTCTACCACGTAGCTTCTATCAAGATTTACCCCCAAAGTTTTCCATCTACTACTGATTACCTCATTTTTACCTCAAAATGTTCTTTCTACACATGATTTAATATTATTTTTGCACAAGTCTCCTTACCTGCCCACAACTGATTCCCTCACGTTACCTCAAGCGTGTTCATGTTCTCCCCTATAGATTAGCTCAGATTTAGCCCCCAAATTTTCCCCACATGCTCAGTACTTATCACCTTATTTTTCCCTCGATGTGCTCATTCTCTGCTCTTGAGATTTTGTCAAGTTTTGCCCCAAATTTTTCCTTTTTTATTTGTCTACTACTGAGCACCTCATTTTTACACCAAAATATTCATTCTGTCCCCTACTGATTACATCAAGTTTTACCCCCTAAATTTTCCTTCCTGGACAATAGTAACTCTTTTCTTCCCCAAAACGTGCATTCTCTCCCCTAAACATCCCCTCATGTGTTCCTACACAAACCATTCTTGTGTCCCCTCTCAGTCACTCAAGGTTTTCAGCTAAAAATATCTCCTCTGTCCCCTTTAAGTTATCCCAGGTTTTCCCTGCAAGGAGCTGCAAGGAATTCAGGCAGGGCCAATGACACCAGCTGTAAATTCAGAGGCAGAAAGAGAAGATCTACCAGCAAAAGAGGAAAGGTTTCAGAAAACATTTCTGCAGTTGATTAATCATTCTTTCCAGTTCCCCACTGCGAAGAACAAGAACTCACAGCTATTAAGGCCTGACAGTCCCCTGCAGCGAGAGCTCAGCACACATCCACAGAGGCAATTCCAGCATTTGAAAGAAAGAAAGAAAGAAGAAGCAAAAGGTGATTTCTTCTCTTTCAAAGTTATTTCAAGTGCTAAGACCCAAACCAACTTTTGCTCTTGATTTTGGCTGGGTGAATCAGGAGGGGTGGGCACAGGTCATGTCATTCACGCTGATGTGAGTGACGCTTTCTGGGGGAAATCAGCTGATTGCCAAAGTTCACTTCCCGCCCGCCCCATGCCTGATCTGCAGGGGAGAAAACCTCTTCCATGAAGGGATTTTGCTCCATCTAATCCCAGCTGCCCAGTCTGGTCCGTGCGGGTATTGCCAGGCTGGGGCAGCAGAGGCACACGCAGCTCTCAGCACTCTCTGCTCCAAACACAGCTCTGGGCTCCTCTGCAGACTGCCTCCGCCCTGAGGTTTTCTCCAGGAGAAACCAAGGAATGGTGGAGATGAGGTTATCCCAAAGGGAAGTAAAGAATAAATATTCCAGTAAGAGCCCTTGGGATCGCTGGGCCGAGCTGGGAAGGGGACGTTCATTCCCTGCAGGGCAAATCCACAACAACCTCCAACACAAAGCATGAGACTGGCAGGTGGGGTCTGACAGCACCACTCTGACAAACCTCCTTGTCATTCTTCCTTTCAGTGACTTTTGCAATCCAGCTCTGAAGCTGACAAGCCCAGAAGCTCAGCCCATCCACTCTGGAACGAAAGGATACTCCCAGGGATGAGGCACGTTCCCAGCAAATGCTCCCAACACAGCCTGGAGGCACCGCTGCAGCTCGGCTGTGGGGCTGGGAAGGGCTGCCAGGAGCAGGCAGCCCCCAGGTGGGGTGGCAGCGGCAGCACCAAATTCCCACAGTCTGATGGCACCACAGAGAGACAAAGGTCAGCAGCGCCCACGGGAGGTGCAGGGTTAATTCTGCTCCCTGCACTGCCCCATCCCCACAGGAAATCTCCAGGGGGGGACGGAAACTCTCAGGGTGCTCAAAATGCAGCATCTGTCACCCTGATCCTGCTTCAATTCAGCGTGTGGGGCCAAACTTCCCCCCACAGGTAAACGCTGCTCTGACCTGGGTCAGTCTCAAACACAGCCCCAGTTCTCACCTCCAACCTGCTCCCGGGGCTGCTGCCACGTTCCTGACAAGGTGCCAAAGGCCCCTTTGGACAGGGCTCTCTCTGTGCCCCGGGCGCTGGGCACTGCAGGGACCAGGGCAAGGACCAGCCTGAAACCGGGGCAGATCCCTCTGGAGACAACTGAGGACTGATCCCACACCATGGGTAGGACCAGGGGCCCTCCAGTACAGGCTGGTGGGGCCAGTGCCCGTTGGGTTTGGCTGCTCAAACGCCAAAGCTTCTGGCAAAGATAGGATGAGTTAGGTGGGCTCTCCTGTCCAGAAAGAGGGAAGAAATTGTTGAAATTAAGCGTGAAAATTAGGTCCGCTGTGCAAGTCAAAGGCTCCTGGCTTTCCCACTTCTGTTCTGATTGCTCACTACAGGGTTTTATCCATAAAAAATGAGAGGTGGCACCAAATAAAAGAGCTGTTTTTCAACATTTTTTTCCCCACTTTTTTTCCTACATAAAAAGGATGTCCATTTTTTCTTATTGCATTCTTTGCCTAATTTTAACAGAACCATTTTCATTCCAGGCCCCACTTGTGACTTATTCACTCCTCTGCCATCGGACTTTGGACAAAGGGAGAGAAGGATCTGTTCCACACAGGTGTCGTCCAACGGGGAACACCCCCCGTACCACCTCCAGCCTGTGCCAAGCACGCTGCCTCACTTTCCCCATTCTGGATTCTGCCTCCACTCCAGTCTGAGTTTTCTCCTATTTTCCATGTCTAAGGACAGGAAATTGTCCTGGTCAGAGTCTAAGGCCTTAAACAGCACACTGATCTGGGGGGCTGTGACTGAGAGTCCAGTAGGCAATTAATTGTTTTACAAATCAAAATTATTCCAGGGAGCTACTGCTTCACCACGCAGTGCCAGCAAAAGAGAGAAAACACAAAATGTGTTTTGGAAAGCAAGAATGAAATTATTCCTCCCACTTCTAGTGGGATCACAGCTTATGCTGCCCTGGAATTACAAAGAACTTCTTCCTCAGACCCCTGGAGACCCCTCGAAAAGCCAAAGTGCAGCAGGGAAGGAAAGAAAGGCACCTGCTGGGGACAGCACAGGTCCAGCTGCATGTGTACGCCGGAGGGGAGGGGTAGGGTTGGAGGAGAGCCATTACTGCCCATGTGGTTGAGTACTCTGGGTTATTATTTGCTAAACACTATTTTCCTTATCCATCTCCTATTTCTTTTGTGCTATGTTCAACAGAGAAGTGAATTTGAAGGTGCTATCTTCTGGAGTTTTACCTGCATTTTAAGATGGAACACACCTTCATAGCAGAATCACTGCATAAAATTTTCCCCAGCCTTACATGGGGGGGATAGATAGGAGAAGCAAATTTGCTTCCTGTGATCTTCAAGCATAAAAACCCTAAAATCCAACCTACTACTAGCACCAAAATGACAGCATTTGCCTTTGTCAATGTCTTTTTGCCTTTTTCAAACCTATTTCTGTGTTACTGACATGGTGCTGTGATCAACGCTTTAGTGCACTGCTTAGCAATACTTCAGTCAGCCAGCCACACAGCTGAACGTAAGTAAAGGGACCATACAAAGCAAGAAATAATACTGTGTTCCATTTGCAAAATATCACTCTTCCCATTAGCCTACTGTACTTGACCATTCTGGCTGGAGAGGTGTCGATGGTTTTATTCAAAAATGTCATGGATGACCATGTTATAGATGAAATGCCAATTTAATTGAATTAATAATTTACATGAGCCAAATTATTAATATAAAAAAAATTGAACAGAATTTATTTCACGATCAAATTAACAATTTCGGATAGCCACTTTCAAACGGCAGGGTCAAGCCTAGGTTTTTGACCCTGGATGCCACATACACAGCCCTGAACACCAGCAGTTCAGAGTGGCAGTGCACACACTCAAGGCTTCTGAGTCCAGTTTTTATACAGTTTTTCTTGCCGCTGGTGAGAGAATCCTTTGACTCTTTCATATTCAACTTGTCTTCTATGGTCCTCTGGTCCAGAGAGTAGGGATCCGTTCAGGTGTTGATGTTTTCAGGAACTCTCTTTGTGTAATTGAAACAAAGAGTCTTGGGCAAGAGGTCTGTTCTTCATCAGTATAGTCCAGGGAGGAACAGAAACTTAGATGATCATATCTGTTGCTCCTTTCAGATGGAAAAAGGATTCTCCAGGGGCAGAGTGGATCTGAGTAGATTGATGTGCCAGATGGATATCTGGCTTCACAATGATAGGTACTCGAAACCTTCCTTGTGAAGTTCTGCCTGTGCTTCAGATGCAAATGTTATCACAGAGAGGAGTAACCCGTGACTCTGGGTGAGCTACCAGGGAACATGCCAAGGCACATTCCAAACATAACATCTTTGGATACATGTACAGTCTAATATCCCTTATACTTAAATCGACCCTGATACCATTTAATTTGTTATGAATTTTGACTTATTTATAACAACTGCATAGGGATTAGACGTAGGTGAAGATGCACATGGGATCTGGCTCATGACCCATCACCATCATGTCTTGCACTTCTATCAGATGATTACAGCCATTTTTCTGTAGTAAAAATGGAACAGGTACAACAAATCTAGAATTACATAGCTGCTTCCAAGATTCATTTACTGCTCTGATTTGAGCATTATTGAAACATTTAAGAAATCCTGAGGTTTATCAGCAGCATTTAATTTCACAATTAATTGAGCAGAGTCAGGCAAGATGTTATTTCTCTGACCATGGAATACTCCTGCTCTTTCTCTCTCTTCCTTTATACTGGGATCTGATCTAAAGCCCCGTAGGGCTGCGGCTTTTTTCACTATCATTCACATTCCTCATAGCTGTAGCATGTAGCCCAATCTCACGATACTCTACCCATGTCTCAGTTTTTGGTTAATATTTAGGGAGTTCCAAAAGAGTGGAAAAACTCAGGAAGAGAGGAGATGTGCTGATGAAGGCCCATGTGGCTGTGAATTGCTTGTTCTCCGCCGCCCCCATATCTTTAAGATGTCAGTGATGTGGACCAGCAGAAAGGAACAGATCTGCAGAGGCTTAAGACAAGAAATCACAAGGGCAGGAAGCAATTTGATCAGCACAGCTAGTACTGGGGTGAACAGCAGTAACTGAGAATATAGCTTTTACTGGCACTTGAATAAATAAATCACTTTAAAGGCAACCACAGCTATGAACAGTAATTTCTGCAGATACTTCTCACCTAATTGTTTCTAAGTGTTGGGTTCGTGGTGTCTTGTTCTCCCCTAAACTTACTGTTTACATAAACTCAAGCAGAAGAACACTGCAACTTTCCTTTGAGACTTGCAGAGTTTTTTTTTAAGAGATCAATCACCTGAAAGTATCACAGAATCTCCTCCAACTCACTGACAAGCAACAAAATTTTTTTATATATACATATATGTGTACTTATAAAAATACTTGTAATTGCCAAATTAATTCCTTTGCAAGAGGCTGTAATAAGGAGAAACAACAGTATGTGAAGAATTTTGAAAGGTTTTTACTGAATGACCAATGGCAAATCCAGTTCTTTAAGCCACTGCATTAGCCACGTATTCCTACCACCTGTTACCATTCGGAAGAAGCATACCAAACTGAGCTGCATACCACATGGAGAGTTCTCACTGTATGAATCATGTTGATACCAGCTCAAAAAAGTTACTATTTCTCACCAGTGAGTTCACATTCATGACGACTTTAACAAACAGTTAACATTTTACTGCCTGCTATACAGCATAAAAAAGCATCTGGATAATGTGACAGAGGGTATTAGCGCTGCCATTTCAGAAACGCAGTTACCTGGCTGAGATACTGAGAAGCTCTCAGCCTCGGTCTCTACTTACACTGAATTCAACCTTCATTCTTATTCAACCAAAACAACACACAGACGGAAGTGAAGTCTCCCACGTGTCCTATGCATTCTCTCTACAGAGCTTTATTATCTTTTTTGGCATAAAACATGCAAGCTAATGATAGAAAATCTACAAGAATAATAATTAAACTCTTCACTGCTGCTCAGGTGCATTAGACTTGAACTAGAAGCACTTCACAGAGAGCTAATGTACTCACTCAGCCGTTGCGAAGGCCAGCTTAAAGTTCTGCTTGCAATTAGCTGGGTCAAACTTATTATAATCAAAAGCTTTAGGAAAGAATGAACAAGAGCACAGAATGCTGCATCCCATCATTCCAGCTTGAGGAGAAGTTCTGGAGATCAATGTGCTGTCATGATGAAAAGAACACACATGTTAATGCAGCGCAGGGGAACAAATAAGAGCAGCTACTTTCGTTCAATGCAGTTTTCTATCCTTCTTTGCCACCAACAAGAGCAAGAACACAGGCTTTATTTTTTTTCTTCCCATCTTTATATATCCGTTTCATTGCTGACATTCTGGGGAAAAAATGGCACACTTTGCAATGAAAGCTTTTAGCCTGAAACACCCAGATGCAAAGCAGACACATAGTCAAGGTCCCTGATCCAAAGCCCCTGAAAATACCGTGAAGAATCTAATCAATGTCAGTGAGCTGTACTGTGCACCAGCTCAGTATCCGTGGAAACTAAGGACACTCCTTGTATAGAACCATAATGACCCTATGGAGGATTTAAAATTGAAGAACAGTTCATTCTGTGGTTGTGAATAACACTAGATAAAGACTATGTTTTCTTGCTTTGCCCAGTTCAATACCTCTTTGCACATAGATAAGTAGAAATAAAGGAGGAATAATACCTAATCTGCTTATCAACCTACTGCACAACCCGATTCTTAAAACAAATTCTTATTGTTACTTTCAACTGCCACAGCGAAAAGAAACTTATTTGTGCTCTCATCTCACACACGCTTTCACGCTGGCCTCAAACACCACCAGGGACAGGGCATCCACAACTTCCCCGGGCGACCTGTGCTTCACCACCCTCTGCGTGAACAGCTTCTTCCTAACATCTGATCTAAACCCGCCCTCTTTCAGTTTTAAACCATTGCCTCTTGTCTTGTCGCTATCCACCTGTATAAAAAGAAGTCCCTCACCCTCCTTTTTTTAAGCTCCCTAAAGTGTTGGAAGGCTGCAATGAAGCCTTCTCCAGGCTCAACAACCCCAGCTCTCTCAGTCCATCTCTGTCGGGAATACGTAGATCATTACGTACACCCAAATCATATGCAGTTACTCACAGGCTGGCTAACTGCTGGGTGCCATCGGGTCACCAGGGAGTGATACCAATGGGTAATACTTGTTTAGACCTTCAGAGGTGGTCATACCCAGCTATCTATCTCTCTATGGCTTTGACAACTACAGGCAGATTCTCTGCTGCCATCTGTCCACATTATACAGAAACTCTTCTGACAGTTTTAAAACAGAACACCCTTAAAGTACTTTTAGTCCTCCCTCTTAACAAAGCCATCATGATCCATCACAAAAACTACAGGAATATCCAAAGTTATAAAGCTCCTGACAAAATGTAAGATCAGATCAACAAAAAACAAAGATCAAAACTCTTCCTTCGTAAATGCTCAGTAGCGCAGGTATGGCTCCAGGATCCAGACCTTCAAAACTAATTCTTCCAACATCCCCTATTTTCCACTTTTGTGAAAGCAGCTCTCAAGATTCTGGCCTGGTTAAGAGAGACGAGTTGAAGTCTAGCATCAAAATAACTCACCTCTGAATCGGAGTGGCTAACGGCCATTTAAAATTCCACGTAAACCAGCATTTAGACTGCTGTATACCAGCTTTCAAGGACATCATAGCAGAAATTACCCAGATTAGAATTAAAAGGAGATTTGTGTCCTTATTTCTGAGCTACGCCTGGAACTCTTCGGATTCATTTTCTTCCCCAATGAAATTGCCATGAAAAATATTCTAGCAATATTAGAAAATAATGGTTCAAATACCAAAGATGCTCAGAATTTCCAATATCCAATTAATGCTGCATCAACCACACAGCGGAAAGGACCTCAACCAATAAATCTTTTCTGGACCAAAAAACCCGATGTCTCGATTTGCTACTATTTCCAGGTCAGTATCATTTGCTTCTCGTATCTCATGCTCATAGAAGCATTTACTAAGACTAGAACTGTCACCAGTTTTATCATCGGTACTCACTTATCTGAACACATACACAGTGCCATTTATGGCGTTCCCTTTCAAATGCTTTGGTCATATAAGCAGAAATCAGGATCAGCCGAAGGAACAGTGTTCATTACAGAGAATCTGGATGACTTGATGTAATGGGGAATCCTTACAAGTATAAGACAGCGATGAACTTGGAAGGAAAGATGAAGCAATATTTTTTAAGATGTTCAGGGATAATTTATTCCTCCAACTGCATGGCTGGAGTTCCCAGGCAGACTCCCCAGTTGTGGGACCCTGCTCTCTTCCCGGGCCCTGGGCACCCAAACCACCCAATCAGGCACAGATATGGGGCACACGTGACATGGGAGCAGGGACAGGGACAGACCCGTACCCTGCAGGGTCCCTCCCCCCGGGACTTCAGGGGAAGGCACCTCCAAAATTCACCCTTTCTTTTTAAATAAAGAACATTGGAAACAGTTGGATAAACAGCAAAACAATTTAGGGTTAGGGGTTAGGGCAAGGGTTGGGGTTAGGGTTAGGGGTTAGGGCTAGGGGTAAGCTTAGGGTTAGGGTTAGCGTTAGGGTTACGGTTAGGTTTAGGGTTTAGGGTTAGGTTTAGTGTTAGGGTTAGGGTTGGGGTTTAGGGTTAGGGTTAAGAATAAGGGTTATTTATTCTAGTATTTGGCTTAGGGTTAGGCTTAGGGTTAGGCTTAGGGTTAGGGTTAGGGTTAGGTTTATGGTTTAGTTTAGGTTTAGGGTTAGGGTTAGGGTTCGGTTTTGTGTTTGTGTTTGGGTGAGTATTTCTGTTAGGTTTAGTGTTGGGATTACAGTCAGGGTTAGGGTTAGGTTGAAGGTTAGCGGTAGGATTAGAATTAATGTTGGGGTTTGGTTTAGGCTTAGGGTTAGCTTTAGATTTAGGGATATGTTTAGGTTTAGGGTTAGGATTAGGCTTAGGGTTTACGTTACGGTTAGGAGTAGAACTTAATGTTTTTTGTTCTACAAGGGTTAGGGTTAAGGTGTCTGTTAGGGTTAGGGTAAGGTTTCGGGTTTGGTTTAGGATTAAGGTTAGGAGTGGGTTTAGGTTTAAGGTTAGGTTTGGGGTTCGGATTGGGGTTAGGGTTAGGTTTAGGCTTTGGTTTAGGCTTAGGTTTATGCTTAGGCTTAGCTTTACATGTATTGTTAGTGTTAGGGTTAGGATTAGATTTAGTGTTAGGGTTAGGCTTAGGTTTAGGCTTAGAGTTATGGTTAGGGTTCGGTTTAGGTTGAGGGTTACTTTTAGTGTTAGAATTTGGGTTAGGGTTAGGTTTAGGGTTCGTGTTAGGTCTTGGGCTAGGTTTAGACTAAGGGTTAGTTTTCGGGTTTGGGTTTGGGTAAGGGTTGGGTTTAGGGTTTGGGTTTAGCGTTAGGTTTAGGGTTAAGGTTTAGGGTTAGGGTTAAGGGTTTTGGGTACTATTAGGGTTAGGTTTGGTGTTAGAGTTTGGGTTAGGTTTGGGGTTTGGGGTTAGGGCTAGGGTTATGGTTAGGGTTAGGGTTGGAGTCTAGGTTATGTTTAGGGTTAGGTTTAGGGTTAGGGTTTGGGTTAGCTTGAGGGTTAGTGTTAGGTTTAGGGTTAGTGTTAGGTTTGGGGTTAGGGTTACGGTTAATGTTAGTTTTTAGGTTTAAGTTTAGGGTTAGGCTTAGGTTTAGGCTTAGGATTAGGGCTATGGTTTGGGTTAGTTTTAGGGTTAGTTTTCATGTTACGTTTAGGGCTAGTGTTAGGGTTAGGGTTAGTTTTAGGATTAAGGTTAGGATTTGGGTTTGTGTTGGTGTTAGTGTCATGGTTTAGGTTTTGGTTTAGTCTTTGGTTTAGTGTTAGTGTATGGTTAGGGTTAGGGTTAGGGTTTGGGCTTGTGTTTGAATTAGGATTAGGGTTTGGGTAAGGTTTAGGTTTAAGTGTTAGGGTTAGAGTTAGGGATTTGGGGTAGGATTAAGTTTACATTTCGGGTTTGGGTTAGGCTTTATTGTTTTGTTTAGGGTTTAGTGTTAGGATTTGCGTTAGGGTTAGGTTTAGGGTTAGAGTTTGGGTTTGGGGTAGCATTAGGATTTTGCGTTATGTTTATAGGTTAGTGTTGGGGAGGATGAATAGGGAAACCTTATAAATATGACTGCTTGGCAAAAGATTCTGAAAATATAAAACCTGTAAGCAAAATAGAAATGAAAGCTGGCTTTGAGATATGAGATACCAAGCTTTTAGTTAACGTACAACCAAAAAACAATGGGATAGCCAGCTGAAGGAGAATCCCTCTGCATTGAACAATGTCTTTAGCAAAGAAGAGGATGCTTCAGCAAACAGAGAAGTCCAAGGGTCAGAGAAACCCTGCCAGCGTGGCAGGGAAGAAAAAAGCAGTTTTAGAAAGTAGTTTTTAGGAGTTAAAATGTAACACAGTATGGTAATGTAGTAGTTTTGATAGGTTGTATGTAAATTCTATCAGGATTTCTGTCTTCTATTGATTGGATGTTGTACTATTACCATATTCAGTATAAGAAGAGATATAGTATCATGGAACCAGACTTTTAGGACTTACGCTCTCTCTCACTCTTACACCCTTACACTCTTACTCTCTCTCACTCTCTATACCTCTCTATCTCTTTCTCTCTCTCTCTCTCGCTCTCTCTGGGCCATGCTCTAAGCTGTGGCAGTTTAAGCAGAGCTCCTGCACCCACGACCCTTGCAAATAAACTGCACGTTTCAGGAGCCGCCTTGAACTGTAGAAATCACTGAGCCGACTGTGTCCCGCAGAACCTTTTTATTTTCTACAGGTTAGGTTTAGGGCTAGGGGTAGGGTAGTGTTATAAATGAAATGTCAATTTCATCGAATTAATAATTTGCGT